>JBBPCX010000028.1:6846063-6861950 GCA_037974365.1 Hydrocynus forskahlii | reverse complement strand
TTAATGACACCACATTCAATTACATAGAATTTAATATGGAGTTGCTATAACAGCTTTAACTCCTGTTATAGCAACTCCATATTAAAGTCTATGTAATTGAATGTGGTGTCATTAAGGCCCCTGTCAGTGTAATTAATTTGGAGTTTCTGAGGAAATTTGTGACGATTCATTCTGTAGGGCATTTATGAGGTCAGGCACTGATGTTGGATGAGAAGGACAGACTCGCAATCTCCGTTCCAGTTCATCCCAAAGGTGTTGGATGGGGTTGAGGTCAGGGTTCTGTGCGGGACAGTCAAGTTCTTCCACACCGAACCTCCAGCCAGGTTTTTGGCATTTTCTAAAATGTTTTGTTATACTGAAGCATTAAGATGGGCCTTCACTGGAAGTGAGAGGCTGCATTAATTTAATAATTCACAGGTGTGTCCCAATATTTTTGTACATATATTGTAAATATACATAGAGAGAGAGAGAGAGAGAGAGCAATAGAGAAAGAAAGAGAGATTTCCTTTAATTTCTTTTGACAGAGATTAAACCTAGATTGGGCACCTCAGTCACACCAGTTTGGAGGGATTTGGCCTGAGCTGTGGGGTGTTGTGAGCTGCTCTGTTGTTCGCATCCTAATCTGAGTGAGGGGTGCTCCACGGAACGCTGCATTCTTCCATTTGGTTTAATCTGCCTGTGGCCTGGAGCCGCCTCACTGTTTCGCTCTTGTCCGTTCATTTTAAGCTTAGCAAGACGGATGACTGTATCTGAGAAGCAGACATGCAAAAGCCTCTTACAGAGAGCCCTACAGCACCATGGTATGATGCATTCACTGCTCTGAATAGACAATAGAGACCAACAGTCACACACGAAACAAATATCCTTTATGTAGCAAGAAGATCAAGTATAGGGTGTCTTGCTAATCTTGCTCTAATGAATGAAAGGAAGGTGTCTGAGAGGGCAAACAACACGTTCTACACACATTCATGCAAGCCTTTGGCTCAAATCAGTTTAAATCGCTCATCTGAACCATTCACTAGCAGGATACAGTGCATGGTTAGAAAAAGTACCAAACTTGGGATGCAGTTCTGAAATTTTCTTTTTTCATTTGGTCTTGAAGAGGATGGAGAGATTGGTGGACTTTACAGCCACTACATGTGCTGTAACATGTGCTGTTGGTTTAGTAAATACTTTTACAATTCCAGAAAGATTTTGCCTGTTCTGCAAGTCTCAAGGCCAATCCCTGCGGCAGTACAGTCCACCCATGAGGGTTTGCACCCTAAATGGACCTATCTTGTAACCAGTTGATTAAACAACAGTCCCTTACAAACTCATGTTGAGCAGCCAAAAGGTTCTCCACAAGGGGGAGCTTTTGGCACTCAAGTATTTTTGTGTGCATCACTGAATGGAGGGAAATGTAACCCATTCCAGTAGAAACTCATGAACATATTCATGAGTTTCTGCTGGAATATATTTCATTACTGAATATATCTCTTTACTGGCACAGTCATAGGATGCCACCTTGGCCACAAGTCAATTTGTGAAATTGCTGTCCTGTTAGATCTGCCCCTGCCAATTCGAGATGATAGTTTCGTGAAATGGAAGAGTCTAGGAGCAATAACAGCTCAGCCACAAAGCTGTAAACAACTAAAACTCACAGAGAGCCCACCACTATAGTGGGTTTCCTGTGTTGTATCAGTCAGTACAGAGTTCCAAATTGCCTCTGGAAGAAACTCTGGAGTTTCATTAAATGGATTTCTATGGCCAGGGAGCTGCACACAAGCCTAAACTCATTATGGCCAATACCAAGTGTTCTCTGGAGTGGTGAATCACTCTTCACTATCTGGCAGAATGACGGATGAATGTGGGTTTGATGAAAACGCTATCTAATGGAACGAAAAGTGCCAACAGTAAGTTTGGTAGAGGGGGGATAATGGGCTGGGCCGTTTTTCAGGGCTTGGGCTCAGTCTCTTGATTCCAGTAAAGGGTAATGTTAACACTGCAGCATACCGAGTCATTTTACTCAGTTATATACTCCCAACGTTGTGGAAACAGTTTGGGGAAGGCCCTCTCCTGTTCTAGTGTGACTGTGATCCAGCACATAAACTGACATTCATAGAGACATGGTTTGATGAGTTTGGTGTGGGGGAAATCCAGAGCCCTGACCTCAGCCTGACGAAACACCTTTGGGATGAACTGAAACAGAGATTGTGAGCCAGGCCTTCTTGTCCAACATCAATGCCTGACCTCACAAAAGCTCTTTTAACAAAATGGACATGAAGAAAAACTTGTGGAAAGCCTTCCAAGAAGAGTGTTATAAACTGTTATAGGTTTGGGAATGGGTTGTCAAATATGTTCACAAAGATGTGATGCACAGGCGTCTACACACTCTGTTTCAGCTGCAGTGATCTAGATGGTTCCCTTTATGTCAAACAGCTTACCAGCTAGCCCACCAAACATGTGCACCCAAGTGCATTTCATTTGATGATCATTTGATTAATATCCGCCCTTTGCATTAATGACTGTATGTCCTAGTTTTTAACACAAAGCTCCCATGGTGTTTTTGTGACAATGACCCCTTAACCATAAAGCTCAACATTGTTTTCTTTTCTTACCCATAAGCCATTAAAACATGCTTTGGTTTGGGTGAAAGAATTTGATGTAATATGACGGGTTATTGGTTCTGGTGTTCAAAAATGTATCATAACCACATCCAGTAATATTATATCACCATCAGCTGGATATGAACCTCTGAAACATTCAGACTGTTTATGTGGAGTGTAAATTCTGGCACAAAAACCTTCTCGCACTGCCAGTGGCTCACAGTTGCAGTGCTTCAGAGCCCACTGACAAGCTTTGCTTTGGCGAGGTAATTTGCATTGCCAGATGCCGCCCAGCTCGCATCTTCAAGCATCTAGGTTTCTCTCCCTTTGAGCTGTGGCTGCTGTGCAGTCTGGTCACTTCACGCTTTATGGAAATAGGCAATTCCTGGTGCTTTCAGCGGATCTATACGCTTTCTAGACTGCCTTGCAAAGGTAATTAAACCCTTCATGGCTGTCGTGATCTACATATCCTGCTTGAAATACAAATCTACTGTATTTCTAACAACAAAAAGGAGATGTCCTAACAAAAAGGAGATGTCTTGGTTTAATGATCAATGTGGTGTGTGTACTGCCTGTCAAAAGAGGGGTGGTGGTGCCTAGTGGGTCGGTTACTCGCCTCTGGACCGAGAGGTCATGGGTTCAAATCCTACCTTCAGCATACCACTACTGGGTTCCTGAGCAAGACCCTTAACCCCAAGTTGCTCCAGGGAGACTGCCCCCTGTAGTCGCTTTGGATAAAAGCCTCTACTAAATGCCTCTAGTACGACTGAACATGTTTTCTTTTTTAGTTTGCAATGACATCACAATGAATAACTATGTTTATTAATAGAAGGTTAATAGCATCCAGCTAGTAATAAAGCTATGCAACATAACTGTGGGAGTAATGGGGGAAGGGTAAAACTTTGAGACGTCAGAAGTGGAAATGACGGGTACGAGTGTGGGTTTCGTTTGTGAGCTTGCCTAAAAGGCAGCTTGAATCTACCAGGAATAGAAACCCCAGAGACCCCTCCTGGGTGAAGCGAGAACATATTCAGAGAGGCTTCTATTCCCTTGAGGGTTTTCTCCTGAGAGTGTCTGGAACTTTGTTCATGTGTGTGTGTGTGTGTGTGTCTGTAAGACTGCACTGTCATGGCTCATGAAATCGATTAACTTAGAATTATAAACAGTGTAAATCCGTCTAAAACCGATTTTTGCTCTCCTACATGCTCACGTTTGCTGCTCTTTCGCTCGCCCGCCCTCCGGAGCCCCTACCTCTGCGGGTTTTCCCCACCCACCTGTGGGCGGAGACTATCCTGAAAGTTCCTCCATGTTCAATGATCTTATGTTTTTTCTGTTTGTTTCTAAAACCTAAAATAAAATAAATTTGGCAATTTTTGTTCTTTTTGGGCCTTTGCATATGATGCCATTTTTAAAACCCCAGTAGCAGTTATTATTTTTACATATTTTTAAATTACAATAACTTTGGTTCTACCTGACATATAGGCACCAAACAAAGCTCAGTATGACGCCTGACACCTCGAGCCTCAACACAAACTTGAGGAACTTCATTTTAAGGGGTTGTTTTGCCGTACGACGATAATTTACCATTTATTTAGCTTCCGGCACAGATCCATGCTGCTTGCATTCCAAGGGTTAAAAGAGGCAGCTTGAATCTATCACGAATAGAAAGCCCAGAGATCCCTACAAGGTGAAACGAGAACACATTCAGAAAGACTGCACATTCAGAAAGGTTTTGCTCCTGAGAGTATCTGGAAGTTTGTGTGTGTACGTGTGACTGCATGTGTGTCTGTAAGACTGGCTCATGAAATCTGCTGAATGGCGTCCTAAAAAGACTGGTCATCTAACTCATTCCTCATGCCATCAGAGAGAGAGAGAGAGAGAGAGAGGGAGGGAATCAGCAGAGATGAGGAAAGAGTACAGAAAGGGAAAGTGACGGACAGGTGCTTTCCGAGAAAACAAGCCATTACGGAAGAAAGGAGTGCGGAAGAAACAGCAGCTTCAGTAGCGGCAGCAGCCATCAGTTCTGTTTAGTCTCACACACCATTCAATTAGGGCTGGAATTTTTCTGTTTTACTTAAAGGTGATCCACAGTGGCTCTGACAGCGCAGCCGCACCGTCACCGGGAAAGGTGCGGACAGATAAATAGGACTCAATTTTCACCGTGGCTTTATCAGCGTGCTGGGGCGGGCCGCAAATTCGGCTCCACATAAACACACCTTGCCCTCATTTTATGGATGGCTGAGTTCCGATTGGGTTGTGTACTGGTACGAGAAAATCTGATTACAGTTAGGGAAAGAGCTCTCACAGGAGGATTCGAAGATGCATTCTGAACCCCTTTTTTGTAGTAAGGCATGTGGTCCACAGTGTGGTACAGTGTTACATAAAGAATTTTAAATACTTTACTGATCACGGAGGAAATGGCTCGAGTCCTCTGTATTTAATCCCTTCACCTGAGTGGGCAGCCGACAATGCCATGTGTGGGGACGGTACTTTACCCTCAGGGTGCCACTGCCAGTCCTGGGCTTTGAACCCACAACCTTCAGATCACAGGTGCAGCCCCCTAACCACCAGCTGCCCTGGGATTAAGGGACTACATGATGGAAAACAGGTGGCAATGTTGGCAGCGTGCTGTTCAATCACAGTGAGAAGGTCCTGGATTCAATTCCCAGCCAGGGTCCTTTCGATGTGAGATTTGTTTGCTTTTCCTGTCTGCTTGGTTTTGTGCCAGGAGCTCTGGTTTCCTCCCACAGTCAAAAGACATGCAGGTAAAATGGAGATGCTAAATTGTGCATAGGTGTGTCTGAGTGTGTTTGTGTGTTTGCATTCCAAACAACAGAGGTGGGTAATCCAGGTCCAAAGGGGAGGACTTTTACTCTTTGGACCTGGATTACCCACCTCTGCCACCCAATGGGTGCTGGAGTAGGTTCCCCAGTGATCCTGGCTAATAATTAGCAGCTCAGAAGATGATTGACAAATAACCCAACTTCAAAATGTACCATTCTCTTTCCAGTCCATTTATGAAAACGAATGCCGCTTTTCCAGTGGCACAGGGAACCGCGCCGTACTGCAAACAAATGTTTTCCCATTACGAATAATGACCTGTGCCCAAGCCGTACCTGAGCTGTCACAGCACTACTTGATGGCAGGATCACTGCTTTCTGATTGGTCTTATTGTCGTCACAACATTGAAAGAGACCTTCACAACACTGAATGGAGACACAAACTAACTGAAGTTGACAAAGTACAAGCACTACTGTCTGTCTGAGCGGAAGATACATTTCAGTGGGAGTTTTCTATGACTTACTGGGCTGAGATACACTGGAAAATCAAAACATGCTGCAACTTCTGTACCATCGCAGTACAATTTGGGCACAGCACGGTTCATGTATGCCTATGAAAAAGTGCCTTTAGCTACAACAAACAGTAAGTTTTGAACTCACAGAGGCTGTGACATCACAACCAAGGACATCTATATTCATGGCACAAGCACTAAGTCACTTTTCATAACCACGTGCACTAATAATCTGTTATTTTATTATATCTGTTATAGTTCTTTGTTACTTTGTTGGAGTCATTTTGTTATTCCGTTCGCACTGTTACTACTGTTTTTTTTAAACTCTTTATTGTCTTTATTCCTCTTGTTGCATTGAACATGTTTATGATAAAATAACTTCCCTCGGCATGAAGTTATTTCTTATCTTCTGATCTTTTTTGCATCTATTCAGTTTGCAGCAGTTTTCAACCCATTCGTGCTGAAGTGATGCAGGGTGTCGTTACTGGGGGGATGATTCAATCTTGTGCTGTTTCTGGCTGTTGGAAGCAAATGGATCATTGTGGCATTCAGAAGGTTTCACACCTCCTAAAAGAGATGCTGAGGTGTCTTTTTATTCTGATTATCTCTGAAGATGTTAGTTTGTTCTCTACCTTTAAGCTGGGCTGTTTTTTTAATGTGGCCTAACACAGGGCAGCCAGTCAGAACAGTAACAATGGCACAGTAACAAAAACAACCTGTTTACATTGAAAACAGAGCTTGGGCGGTCAAAAGTTTGGGTGCCCCCTGATCAAATGATATTTTGTTGATTTCATAAGTGAAAATAAGTACACATCCTCCACAGAGAGCACACTTATCCAGTTTGTCCGCATTAACGTTTTGGAAAAAAAACAAACATAAAATGTGGAAGGTTTCAACATTGCGGCACATTTGATTTTCAATATGTTATTCCAGTTCTCAGCAGAAAAATGGACACTGTAATTTGCAAAGAAATTTCATGTTTCACTTCATACAGAGTTAACTTATTTTCACTTAGAAAATCAACAACATGTAATTTGACTTTTAAATATGACTGTATAAATACATTTTATCATGACACATAAAACCTCACAAAATATTCAAAGCACATCTCAAGCAAGTAAAATGAATTACAAGAGACATGCAGGAAATAGGCAGGATGCATGTTTTCCTGTGTCCCTTTCAACAAGCAGCGCATCAAAAACACTAGATATTAAACAGCAGTCCCACTAGCACACACTTACACGCATGCACTTAATGACACACAAAATTCTTTTCCTGAGAACCATTTTACGTGTACATCACTCCTGGGTCACATGGCTGTAATGACAAGACAAATAACAGGCAATCTCCCTCACAGCTCATGCTTCAGTTCCCCGCAGCCAGTCACATGCAGAGAGCGAGAGAGAGAGAGAGAGAGAGATAGAGAAAGAGAGGGAAAGTGGCCTGCAGAGATAATTTTCATAGAAAAAAAAAAAAATTACATGCAGCATACATGCAATTAAATGGCAAGACCTAGACAGAAAGCCCACGAATAGTCTTTTTCTCTCACATACAAACATAAACACACACACACACATGCACCAGTCAGGGTTGGCTGAGCCCTGAGTCATACCTCCTATGTCTCTTGTAATCTAATTATTGTTAATTAACTCAATTTATCACTTCACCCCAGTGTCTGCCTCAACCACAAACAACTCAGCATGCTACGAGATCAACAATAAAGACAACAAACAGCTCTGTCATTTCCCTCGGGTGCTGCCTTTGCAGTTATTGATGGATCTGTGTGTGTGTGTGTGTGTGTACGGGTGTTACTGATATGTTCAATAGGGCATACACGTTAGTTTAGCTTTGATAATTGCTCCAAATATGTTAATGCTCCAAAAACAGTGTTTTCATCCAATTATCGTCCCTTTTACAACTTCACATAAGGTTCAAAGGAATGACTTTGTAACTGACTTTAATTACTTAAAAGGTTTCATAAGTAAATACGATTTCACCATGATATGCAGGTGCCTCTAGACCTACAGGGGCCTCTAGGCCTTTTTGGCCAAATTATTAGCAATCTTGTCCAACAGAAATCCAAGAGTCTTGTCCAATCAGACTTTTTTCTCCTTTGTATCTAGACAGAGAGCTCTCATTGATCAGCGCTTCCGGAGCTAGGCCAACTAGCAGCATAATTAGAAACTGCCAAGGGAATCAACCAATCCCATTTTGATTTTCAATGGGTCTCTTTAGACCTTCTTTAAGGTCCTGATGTGGCTGTGAATATGAGCTGTTTTCTTGAATTCATTCCAAATCTGCATCACTCCATATGTGCATGAACTGCTGCATACAACAATCTCCTCACTTGCTATCAAGCGTTACACCAACAAGAAACCTTCTCATGAATATTGTGTGTGTGTGTGTGTGTGTGGTTTACTCACTACATGTGCATAAATAAGCACATATTTGTATTCATACATGCGAGCATATCCGTGTATAAAGATGTACAGTAGTATGTATTATACATGTCCAGGCATCAATATGTGTGTGTAATACTAGACTGTCTGCATGTCCTGAGGGGTCAAAGGCATTAGCACATCAGACGCCGCCCACTGTTCACAAGAGCGTCTCCGAGTTCTGCTTTCCAGAACCTTCCGTCTTCTACTGAGTCTTCCTCTCCTCCTACATTCGTAAAAGGGATTTTATAAGTGGAACGAAAAGTAGCTTTAACTAAAGCAGATTTCTATACTTAAATGTAGGGTGAGGTGGGGGATGGTGGCCTAGTTGGTAGGATACTTACCTCTGGACCAAGAGGTCATGGGTTCTAATCCTACCATCAACACACCACTAATGGGTTCCTGAGCAAGACCCTCAATCCCAAGTTGCTCCAGGGAGACTGCCCCCTGTAGTTAGGGAATGGAAGTCGCGTTGGATAAAAAGCATCTGCTGAATGCTGTAAATGTAAATTTACACTGTCTATGAAAAGTGTGGGAGCGCCTAGCTTTTCAAAATGTTGACACAAATGAACGCAGGGGTACAGGATGTGGGTGGGTGAGGAGCAGCACTCCCAGATATCAGGACTGAACTGCATTCACATCTGCTTAAACAAATCTAGGTGTCCAGAGTCAAAGTGTATGCAGTTTTAGACTAGTTCTGCGTTCTGTGGCCCAATATTGTTTTTTAAAACTTTAATTAATACTAAAAATTCTTAAGAGTTTTGAATCATTAATTTTTTGCAATGATTCCCACTGTGGTTTGTTGTGACTTGTTCTGTCTGATGCTAATGATCCAAAGAAGTAGGTTCGATGAGACCTTCTTTGAATAAGCTTTGAATAATTCATTGGAATTAAAGGATAATGTGATGGACTGGTGATCTGTCAAGGGTATTTATCTGCCTTTCGCACTGTGAATGTTAGAATAGGCTCCAGCTCCCCCGTGACCCTGGTTAAGGATAAGCAACTTGGATAACAAACGAACAAACGAAGGAACGACTGACCAAGTGGACGAATGAACAAACAAACTAATCCTCATTTACTTTACCTTTAAATCTTGCAATTATTGCAGAATTTCTGTTACTTGTCTTGGAGCAGGATTGGAAGGTTGTGGGTTTGAATCCCAGGACTGCCCCACACACTGCTTCCTGGGCACTACATCGGTTGCTCACTGCTTCACTTGGGTTAATTACAGAGAAAGAATTTCACACTGTGTGGTGTGTGCAATGTGACAAAAATGGACACTTTACATTATGTTTTGATCAGAAATTACTGCATGTATTGACACATTCTATTTAATGTTAATTATCCAAGTTAAGTTAATTAGCTACAGTATTAATACCCCAGCATTTTGTGCATAGAGCATGATGTCTTTCATATACTTTTTTTCCACATTTTCTGATTTTATTTAGAATTTATATTATATATTGTTCTTGTCTCTGTGAGTCCGTGTGTCTGTGCAGTCATAACATAAGCAACTTCCTCTGGGATCAATAAAGTATTCTGATTCTCAAATAACTGAAATGCAAAAAAAGCATAGGACAGAAATGACCACTGTATATGTAACAATCATAAAATGCTTTTTTTTTTCTTAAAATGCCTCCCTGTTAGTGATGGAAAGTTCTGAGTCGAAATCCACAGATTTGCTTTGTCTCGCTGTGAGAACCCGCTAGCTACAGACATACATAGGATATTAAAATGCACTCAGCCAAGGTTTGAAACTCTACGCATTTCCATACACACAGGGTGCAGAGCTGGATATGGCGCAGTTCACTGCAATTATAATGGAAAGCTCAACTTCTTAAGCAACATAGTGGTTGCGGTAAAAGCACACTGCATAACTGATACATGAGAACATGAGAACTAAACGACCAGCTCAGAAGAACATACAAATGAGCAACTGCCTGAGGTACTGAAAGTGGCAAGAAACATTGCATATGGCTGGATTTTCATTTCACATTGGTAACACTTTTATTTTTCAAAATAAAAGGAATTTTTGCTGATTTCATTTTCTTTTTTGGAAATATGTCTGGTTTGTATTGCATGAAATGTATGTTTAAGAGATTGTAAGGCAATTTTATCCAAATCCAATCATGACTCTTGAGAAACTTGACTCTTGAGGACCAATCCCAACCATCTTCTTTCCCAAGTTCTTCCAAAACATCCTTAACGTTAATGTACACTATATGAACAACAGTTTTTCAGGGTTTGGAATAGACTCCTTATTTCCAGTGAAGGGAACCAAGACATACCAAGACATACTAACATCTGTGCCTGAACAGAATGAATGGGCACAAATTTCCCACAGAAACTCCAAAATCTTGTGGAAAACCTTCCAAGAAGAGTAGAAGCTGTTATAGCAGCAAAAGGGGGACCTACTCCATATTAAAGTTTATGTATTTAAACACAATGTCATTAAAGTCCCATTTGGTGTAATAATCTGGGGTCCCAATTCTTTTGTCCACAATGTGTACGTTAATGTTCTGGACCATTCCTGTTGGCCATGAAGTTTCCATTTGGCTCATTTTATTCTGAGAGAAAGAATTTAACATCTAAATATCCATGACAGTGCTTTATTCAGAGCAAGCCCATACATTTTAACCCCATGTCATCAGCACACACCTTTCAGGTGTTTAAAGCATCTTTGGGGCTAAAAGAGTGCTTTTGACAGTTCTAAATCATCATTTAGGCAAAACCTGCTCTTCATACCAAGTAGGACTATTTGATGAACATAAGTTGCTGAAGCTTAATACATCCCAAGTGTTAGCAAACGGGTGTTAATATAAGTTAAATAAAACCTTTTCAGGTATTTGTCGTGCATAAGAAAAGCCAAAATTCAGAAGAAAGAAGTTGCTCCCAGAACGCAGATGAGCAATGCACAGTGTCTTATGTTTCTAGTGGAGTGAAAACCACTTTCATTTTTGTTCTCGCTGAGCCACAGAGACACTTATGACAAAGCTTGCTGTCTTCTTTCATGTCTCATTTCATCAGTAGCATTTCTTTTTCCTGTGCTCTACTCATCCTGGCCTACAGTCACCACCTTCACCCCATTTCTGACACATGTATTAATTCACTGGAATACGCAGGACAAGTGAAACAGCAGAGAGAGCAGTAGGAGGTTTCCAGAGGTGAGAGTGAGAGGAAGAGCAGATGAAAGACAGAAGGAAGGAGTAGGAGTGGTAAAGCGTGAGGAGCTGGAGAAGAAACGAAGGCTGAGGAAACTAAGGAGAGCGATGCTGAAGTGCGAGGGGAGGACAGGAGTGCCCTGCCTATTTTGCTGTATGCCAAGATCTCACCCCTGATTACCACCCCTTGTAAGTAAAATCTGATTTCGACATATATAAATGGTGTCAATCAGTCTAAAACCGGTGTTTGTTCTCCTACACGCTCACCGTCTGCTGCTCTTTCTCTCAGCGCGCCACCGCTCGGCCGCTCTCTGGAGCCCCTCCCTCTGTGGGTTTACCCCACCCACTTGTGGGCGGAGACTATCCTGAAAGTTCCCTCGGGTTCAAAGATCTTGTGCTTTTTTCTGTTTGTTTCTCAGACATAAATTAAAGTAAATTCAGGCATTTGTTTTTATGGACGTTTGATTGTGACCAAGTTTTTAAAACCCCAGTAGCGTTTTTTATCATTACTTTGGTTCTATGTGACATAGGAACGCCAAACAAAGCTCAGCATGATGTTTGACACCTCGAGCATCAACGCAAACTAGGGGAACTTCCATATAAGGAGTTGTTTTGCCATTTGTTGACGATTTACCATCTGTTGCACTTCTGGCATGGATCTCTGTCCCTTGTGTTCTAAAGGTTAAAACATTGTGCAACTCCCATTTGACAAGATAACATGAAGCCTTCTCATATAACACTATGAAATTAAAGAATACAGAGCAAGATTTCTGAGACCAGCCTTTAATACAGAACCTGTTTAGATCCTCCACAGTCCTAAGTCCTCTCTTTTGGATTCTTCAGATCACACAACAGTGACTGTGTCTGGAATGCCCACCTGCTAAAATGTACTAAATGTACTTCAGTTAAAGCTTTGATATGTACTCTAATATCATTCCAGAGAAAAAGAAACTCTAAAAAGTACCACTACAAGCCCTGGCAAATACTTACAATATGTATCTCTGAAGACAGGCAAATACTTACAATATGTATCTCTGAAGACAAGCAAAGTTACCCTATAACTGAATTTGCTGTGCGATTTCACCTAATAAACTTATAAGTAATGCCAACATTTACAAAAATGGCAGACCCAACCTCATCTATAAATCAAACGGCAGTGCCTGAAAGGAAATGTTTTCCATTCAATCTGATTTTAGTACAGCAGAAGCCAAGCATTTGTTTTCGAGGTCAAAAGAACGACAGTCTGGAGGGGGATCCCTCAGCAGTTTGTCTTCAGATGTCTCTAAATGAGCTGGCATTCCTCCTACGAACAAACGCTGCTGTGATTGATTGGGTAACCATGGCAACTTGGAGGATTTTCCTCGATTTGAATCTGAAAAGCAGTGCCTAAGTAATTATTTATAAATAAAACGTTATTCATATGAATTAATATGTTTTTGAGTTAATATGTTTTTTTCTTCTCAGCATCTTCCCAGTCCATCCACTGTTCAGAGTATAGTGTAGACCTGTGGGAAACATGTTTATTGCATATAAACATTTTCTATTTATATTATATATTTGATCCACACAGCATGATATGTTTTCATCTCAATTGCAACTAAAGGCAAGGTTTTTGGGATTAAGAATCAGGCGTGCAAGGATGATAGTCAGAACAATGCTTCGGTCTTACAGTGATGGCTTTATTGCACACACACACAGAGCTGAGCGCTGTTGCACAGTAACACGCTTGTTTACCGAACCCTGCTCTGTACCTGCACTGGCCTTTGTTTCCCTCCATGGAGCTTGTGTGGTTGATTTAGTAGCCTGAATATAACTCCTTTGTTGGCTTGTGATAACCATCTGGTGTGTGTATTCCACTTCCAGGAACAAGACACACACACACACACACACACACACTACCACACATGTACGGTTACAAACCTATGCACCACCAATGCTCTCCGCATACACACTATTGATTTCCAACTCAAAAGCAAATCACATGCATTTACAGGAGTATTAAATGAGTAGCATGGTTATCTTACTGTAACCGTAATATTGTGAAAAATTAATTAACGTGTAAATAATAGTCTTGGCCCCACGGTGGCGCTGTGGGTAGCGCTGTTGCCTCACACCTCAGGGGTTTGAATCCAGGTCCTGGTCTTGTGTGTGTGGAGTTTACATGTTCTCCTCGTGGTGGGGTGGGTTTCCTCCGGGGTCTCCGGTTTCCCCCCATAGTCCAAAGACATGCGCATCAGGTGAATTGGGGATTCTAAATTGACTGTAGGTGTGAGTGTGTGAGTGAGTGGTGTGTGTGTGTGTGTGTGTGTGTGTGTGTGTGTGTGTGAGTGAGTGGTGTGTGCGTGTGTGTGTGTGTGTGTGCGCGCAGTGGGCTCCGGGTACCCGAGACCCGTGTAAGTATTAAGCGGCTACAGAAAATGGATTACTAAGGCTCAAATAAACAAACATCACTCATCGCTGCCTTCTTAAGGAATTACAGCACTGCAATCAAAACTGTTACCCATGTCTCATCCAATATTTCCTGCTATTTCTTATTTAGCTACATGCTTAGACATTGTCAGAATCTTAAAACATTGAGTGTTTCATCCGTTTGTGGGGTAGGAGTTGGTTGAAACTTGATAATTCAGTTGACAAGGATCGTGGAAGAGACTTAATAATTTAGCTGGACCGGTAAGGGCCTAATAACTCTATTGAGAGTCAGTTAGTTTTGATTTAGATTTACCAGTCATTAGATTTACCAGTCATTAACCATCAAAATGATTGGAATGACACAGGAACAGATCCAAGTCCATCTGAGACCTGGGACTATTTATAAGACATTCTCAGGTGTATAGGCTCAGATGTCCAGGCCTAATGACACCTCTGGCAACAGATCAATAAATGAAACCAAGCCCTCTCAATGCTACTGCCACAAACCTAACTAACTGCAAGCAGACTATTATGTAATCATTTTATTACAGGTCTAGAATGGCATGCAAAAATGTGGGCACCCCGGTCATATAACATTTTCTACGTTTTGTTCATTTTCTAAACAACAAAAAATACACATCCTCCACACGGAACACACTTCTTCATATTTAATACCAAATACGGTTTATTTGCAGAATATGAAATACTGTAAAAAATAAAATGTGGTCCGTGCACATTTCATATTTTATGTTTTCTTTTTCTCCAATGTTACAATAACATAATGTAATTTGACCTGGGTTGTTGAAACATTTGCATACAACTGTAACATTTTGTGAATGTCTGTGGGCTGTGTGTGTGTGTGTGTGTGTGTGTGTGTGTGTGTGTGTGTGCGTGTGTGTGTGTGTGCACGTGTGCGTTTCTGTGTGTGTTTATTCGTGTAAAGACATATGAAAGATGTATGACAGGAGTATGACAGGCGTTTAAGAACTAATCAGATCTTTTTCACTGCAGCATATGGCACTCACTGAAGTAGTTAACAGCCGGAAAACTGTGCTGCATGTTATATAGCAGGTGTTCCCAAACTGAGTGTCCAGCACAGTTTGGTAGTTCCTGACAATTAACATCTGCAGAATTAGTCATAATGCAGACCCATGATGTCATCAGATAAATAAATGCACCAAATCGTCCAATCAAAGCAAGGTTTTAGCGTTAGAGACCCTCCTGCACCACTGTGGATGTCCTTAAAGGGTGTTAATACAAATGCTTTTCGATGGCTGTGATCTGAAGCCAGAGACATGTGAGAAATGTCGGGTCAGTGGGGTGATGCGTCTCTATACAGCGACAGAGCAGTACTTATCCTCCGAAAGAGCATCAATTATAAATGCCTCCTGACAGAACTGAGGAAAATGATCACAAATCTGTATATAGACTGAAATACTGTAGACAACAAACGACTTAAATTTTGATTAATCATTCAAATTGTCTGGTTCTTAATGTGTTATTAATTGAATCTGAAAAGCTAAATTTATGCAGATTTGATATATATATATATATATATACACACACACACACACACACACACACACACACACACACGTGTGCAGTGTGTATAAATATATACACATATTAGGGATGCACCGAAAATTCGGCCACCGAAAATGGCAAAAATGCATTTTCGCGCCAGACTGGATTAGAGTCAGCATGTCAGCCATGAGGCACATTTTGATATTTCTAAGAAAGACACACGGAAAGCTGTTTGTAAAGCGTGCAATGCCAAAATTTCTAGAGGGGGTGCATCCACAAAGACTTTCTGAGTCGGTTCCTCTGATTAGTCTGAAGTGAATGGTTCTAAAGAGCCGCCGGGCGCTGTGTTCCTGGCTGCCCACTGTTTCACTTAGTGAATGGGTTAAATAAAGAGGAAGAATTTCGTGCTGTTCACACTGTGTGCTGTGGTGTGTTCACGTATGACAGAATGGTCACTTTCCGTCTGTGTTTTTGAAAA
>JBBPCX010000028.1:6842444-6845963 GCA_037974365.1 Hydrocynus forskahlii | reverse complement strand
CTAATATTTTAATATTATACTAATAACATGTAAAAATATAAAACACAAAATCAGGATATTTCTTCTTAAAACAGACACACGTGCGCGCACACACACGCACACACACACACACACATTTGCAAAAACACTCCATGAGTCCCTGATTATCACACAGATTTCTTAACAACAGCTGATATTCCCCGGGCGACTATTGTCGGAACAGCAGATTTGATGAGGATGATCCTAATGCATATTAAAGCACTGCTCTGCCTCCCCCTGCTGCTGTTTATCAGGGGCGGGGGGGCTGGCTGTGCGGAGAAAGAAAGAGCGCGACCAATGGAGGGGAGAGGAGAAGACAGAAGCTAAGAAGAAAAAAAAAACACCCCTCCCTATAAATCCCACTCACTCTCCAGGCCCACTGACCTTGTGTCTTTGAGAAAGCTTCTCCAGCTCATTTAGTCCCTTTAGCCTGAATTAATCAGGTCGTTACTGTGGCAATTAAGCAATCCTGACCACATCTGAAAGACTGCACTTGAGAGGAGATCGACAAAGGCAGGCAGCCACAACATCTGCAGTATGTTTCTATTAGAGATGTCTGAAGCTAGTGATGTGAAACTTCTTATAAGAGAGGATAAACCTTTGTTGGTATCACAAGTGGGAAATTTGCACTATTATGGCAGCAAAGTGGACAGTACAAAGGTAAGAGCAGCAAAACCAAGAGAATAAAAGCTATACAGCACAACAGTATAGTATAAAAATAATACAAAAACATAGACATGTGTGTATGCAGATTTATATATATACACACACACACACACAGCGTTTCTCTGCATTTCACCCATTCACCAAGTGACGCAGTGGGCTGCTACCAATGGGGGCACCCAGTGTGTGGAGACGATACCTTGCTCAAGGATACCTCAGTAGTGTCACGACCAGTCCAGGGATTCAAACCCATGACCTTCTGATCTCAAGGCGAACTCCCTAACCACTAGGCCACCAGCTGCCCCTAAGAAGAGAGAGGCCAAGATAAAAAGCATATGTATGTGTTCAGTAGGGCCTCATTTTTGTTGCTTTTTGCCTGTATATAGCTTAATAAGATGAGGTAATAAAATAATTTACTTCTTTAGTAGGTCCACTCTTGGCTCTTGACTTGGTTGTACAGTTCTAGCTGTGCTCAGATTTCCAGTTCAAGTTGAATTTAAAATATCAGATGACACAGACAGTAAATTTCAGTGATTAAACACGTTCCCATATTTAAATGAAAAAGGAAATTAAACAAGGTCAAAAGTTCAAATCACTTATCAGACCTATCTGAAGATGACCTGGGCTTGGTGATCGTCATTGTCTACAACACTCCCACTGCTGTAGACCCCCCTCTGTGTCCACGGCTCACTAAAAACACTTTTATACGCTGACATCTTAAAGAAACTGAAGTTCGTGTTTACTGCTACATGTGCATCCAACAAACAATCAGAATCATTTCAGGAGAGATTTGTGTTTCTCTCAAACCAGTTTTTACCAACAGGGAATGGGTTCCATTCTGGTTCACACATAAATTTTTGAACCGTTCTGAGCATTTTGGTCAAAAATAAACCAGTTTGGAACCTGAAAAGTTGGGAAGAAATAGTGGGAACCATGAGGATTTCAGTGCGAGTGTCATTCTATAGTTTGGAGAGGACAATGGACAATGTAATGGTAAAGGATAAATCCTCAGAAAAAAAGAATGTCCAGTGGTTTGCCCGAAAAACAAAGAATTTTCTCCATGTCATATTTTCATATTTTAGCAGTAAACTTTCTTGTTTTTTTCACAACAATAATTGAGTGTGTTTAGTACGCTGTGCCCTTTTAACCATGAAGTTTGGAAGAGTTATTACTGCATTTCAGCTGTTTATTTATATCCACTTCTCTTACTGTGTATTTGGTATATAGAGCACAGTGTATTTAGTACAACATGCACTACGCTCTATTTTCAGAATACCCTCTATGGAGTCTTAGCCCCTTACTTCCAGTGAAGGACAGTCTTAATATTTCAGCAGACCAATACATTCTGGACAACACCATGTTTCCATCTTTTGGAGAAGAACCTTTTCTATTCTAGTATGACTGTGTCCCAGCGCACAAAGCGAGCTCCATAAAGACATGGCTGGATGAGTTCAGTGGAAGAACTCTGGTTGGGCCGCACAGAGTCCTGACCTCAACTCTATCCAACACCTTTGGGATGAGCTGGAATGGAGATTGTGAGGCAGGCCTTCTCGTCCGACAACAGTGCCTGACTTCCTAAATGCTCTACAGACTGAATGAGCTCAAATTCCCACAGAAAAGCCTTCCAAGAAGCTGTTATAGCTGCAAAATGGGGGACCAACTCCATATTAAAGTCTATGGCGTCCCAATACTTTTGTCCATATAGTGTATGTTCTGGTGGATTTTAGTTTGACTTGACACTATATATATATACTATATATTTTATATTGCTCTTGTCTTTGTGGCTCTGTGTCTCTGTGCAGTTGCAGCAATTTCCTGCGGGATCAATAGAATTTTCTGAGTCTGATTTGGTCTCCTGAGTGTCAGGATGGAACAAAAGCTTACAGATAATGAGTGTGATCCGCCATCTCGCTACTACTTGTTACACCCATTGATGATGACCCCCATTGATGACGCATCCTTGATTACTAGGGCAAAGCAAGATTTTGCCAAACGCTGCTAGTTTAAATGATCAGTCAAAGGTCATACTACCTCAAATCCGGACTGATTGTGAATGAGGAGCAGGCTCTTATTGGTGACCTGAGCAAACTGATCTGACTCGATTAAAGAGGCTGAATCCACACACTACCACCGCTCAGCACTTCAGTACTTCAGAATCAGAAACCTTTACTGATCCTGAAGGAAACTGCTTATGCTGCACAGATACACAGAGACAAGAACGATATAAAATATAGCATAGTCACAATTAAACTCGCCGTGAATACTCAGAGAATGCTTAGTACTAAACAGTTAAGGAGTTATTCTGTTTAACACACTCTCTCTCCACGTAGTTTCTTTCTAATCAGCTTCTTTAAGGGGTCTCTTAAAGGGTCAGCGTGGTTTTATGTCTAACTCAGTTGGCGGGTCTTTGAGGAACGTTATTTTTCCCTTTTGCTAAAATGTGTCACAGCCTTTTCATTCGAGGGATGCATTGTGCTTTTCAGACGTACACTCTGTCCTCGTTTGTTATGGCCCAGAGGGATGCTGCCATATTCGTCTCATGCACACACACACACACACACACACACACCTCCTGATCGGCTTTGCTGTAGCTCACACCCTCTCATTTTAGAGCAGGGGCGCATAACTGTGGTCTTTCTCTACAAAAACAAAATCTTAGCAAATGAAACAATGCCATATCAAGGCAATAAATCTCGCTGGTTAGATTAATTGTCTTACAACACACTGAAAATGTGAGATAATGTTTTAAGAACTGTATCCTTAATCAACCTCACTTATTTCAAACCACAGAAGAAACTCAAAGAGTTCCTGATCAGGATGGAGTTGGCCCCTCCTTTA
>JBBPCX010000028.1:6829944-6837444 GCA_037974365.1 Hydrocynus forskahlii | reverse complement strand
GATCCCATTGGTCCAGTAGGCATGGCTGAATTTGCATTCCTTCCCAGTAAAGGGTACCCAGATCTGCTTTTTGATTTCCCTGCTCAAACACACCTGTGTTTCTTTCTTGTTTTTTTTTTTTTGCAATCTTGAAAGATTCACTGCAGCGCAATGCTTCATCAGACCGCTTGAATCAGAAACTTGCTGAGTCAGGGTTGTTTACAGTGGTGGCGAATGGAACCAGACGTCCTGAAACTTTTTATTCCATTCATGGTGTAGCAGCACAGGCAGGGCATTGTAAGGGTCAATCGTATCTAGAAAATGTGTTTTGTCAGATTTTTTTACAATCAACATTACATTTAAAGAATCATAAAATAACTCACTATCATTTGAATTGAAGACATTGTAATGAAATGAGTCTGAAAGCTTAATATAGTTTACATCGCACCACTCTGACTGACCATGTTGGAGCAGAGGAGCCCAGATTGGTCCTGGAAGGCTGGTGTCCAGCAAATCTTGGTGATTTCCCTGCTCAAACACACCTGGTCCAACTCGCCTGTTAATTACCAGGTTTATTGAGTGAACCTATCATACTGTGCTGGACCCCGGGCTTCCAGGACCAGATCTGGGCTCCGCTGCTTCCCCGGTCTTCAGAACAGACCTAAATAATTCATCACCATGGACTGGTTGTTCTTAAGCGTAATCCATACACATCACTGATGATTCATCTGAGTGTGCATTCACAGCAAAATCCCCAGTGTGGAATGAACACCTACAGCTGAATCGTAAGTGCCTATCATCTTCACTTAAAGGAGATTTTTCAAAATTTCAGCCTAATTAAATAGCTGTGGATGTAGATAGTCGCTCAGAGTAGTTGGATGTGAGAAAGTTGCAGAGTCAGGATTATTTATAGTGGTGGCGAATGGAGCAAGACATCCTGGACCATTTTTTTTTAATTCCATTCCGTGGTGGGTTGGTAAATGCTGGACTTTGTAAGGGTAAGGTATATCCTGAAAATGTATTTTGTCAGATGTAACTGTTTTAGAATCAACATTAAAAACAAAAAACTTGTAAAATAACTCCCATCACCACCACTAATGAAATGAGTGAAATTTTCATTGCAGCAACATATTTGAAATATTGGTCAAATTACCCTGTAAGTCAAGCTGATCTCTGGTAAGCACTAAGAGCACATTCAGAGTGTTAGTATCCCATGGATCTACAGCACTGTGCAAAAGTCTTAGTCACCTGTGGAAAATGAGCAGTGTTTTAGTCAAATTAATATAAATAAATATACAAAATAAAACTAAAGAATGAATACAAATCACACTATCCAGTAAATAGTGATTTTATGTTCAGTATATCAGTTTGTTCTGTATGGAAGTCCAGTGTTACTTGTAGTTTCCATCAGAAACCTGGTTTGTCTCAGTCAGTCCTTCGTTAAATTAAATCAGGAGCTGCTGATGGAGCTTCACAAATCCAAACAACAGCTGGAGGAACCGAGGAGGAATCTGGAACCGAACCTGTGTTCTCCTCACCAGCTCGCAACATAATCAAGTACTTTTTACAAACAAAACAAATCTTGATACTTTTTTATTGCTTTCATATTTGTTTGTATTTATTCGAATGTTAGCTTTGGTAGCAGAGAGACACTTTATGACAAACTGAGAAAAATGGATTTAAGATTTTTGCACCGTGCTGTATTAGCGATATCAATCCAGTCAAAGGAAGTTTTTTGGTGAACCTGTTCAGAAAGAACTTGCTTGATTTCCAAAGCTACACACAGGAGATAATTGTTGGCCTCTTACACTAACAGGCTCTTAGCCTCGCCATGGGCTGAACATCTGTGTTTGTGTTGATAACACCTCCTTAATCCCTAATGTTCAAAATAGAACCTGCTGAAAGAACGCCAACTGTTTTTTGCCGCGCATCTGAGTTTAGTTCACGGCCTTCATGTGTTCTGCGGTTTCTTCTGGCCAAGAGTGAGATGTAACTCCGTTAAGCTGGGAGGTATTTTATGTCTTCCTCCGTTCGTCCTTTGAAGCGCCATATCTCAGACGTGCATGAGAAACACTCGTTTTGAAGGGCGGCCTCCTGGTTTGTTTGTCGTCCTCTTGATGAGCTGGACCCCATCATGTCAAACAAGCTTAATTCTCCACCTGAGACGTGTGAGGCAAGTCTCAGCCAGTAGCAGAGCTCCATGATATAAGCAACATATCAGTATTGCAATGTTACTGCTACATATTGCAATTGTGATGCCTTTCACGAGATCAAATGGTGCATATCATCACTTTTTTGGAATTAAAAAGGCTGTAAATATTTCAAATGGTACATTTGCGCACAGTCCATATATGGATAATAAGGTACAAAACAGCCTGTTTTCAGATGAGTTTTTGTGATGTCACAAAACCAACATATTTAAATATACCTCCTTATGCTGGCTTTAGCAGTTTAGCACTGTCCTTTCATTCACTGATTTGCTAACACCTTTAATGGCAAAAAAATTAAACTTTTGTTGGATTACATGTAGACCTCGATTCCTCAGAACATTCAGTAACCCACCTGGAGCTGTGACTGGTCACCCTGTCAGAATTCCTGAGTGGTTAGAGGCTTATTTGTGTATTGCAGCCTTCTGTGATATCAGTATTGTAGAAACCGATATTGCGGGAACGATTTGGAGAGATATATTGTGCAGCCGTAGCCAATAGGCTTGTGTGTTGTTCGCTGGTTGAAAGGAGTGATGGAGGTTCGGTAGTGTTTATCTGTACCAGTGCTGCAGGCGGCCAGTTTCAGCGTGTGGTCAAACACTGGGCCACAAATCCGCTCAAATAGGATAAACAGACGCACTAGTCCGCCTCATTAAGATCCACTCGCTCAGATCTTCACTGGTTATGCACTCTTTAAAGCAGAATTCCTCCCATTTTCCAAACGCTCTGTATAATTAAATGGTTAAGATGTGAACAAAGTCAGTCAGAGGGGTTTGAAACTTTGTCTAAAACCCTTTTTTAGAGGTACTTGAAGGATATTATAAGGCAAAATCTCCAAGTTCCTAAAGAAAAAACAACTTTTAAGTTCTTAAATTGCTGTAAATGCATGTTCATTGTTTGTATTAAATAGTAAAAAAGACATTGTGATCTCGGGTTTCATTCGTCACCACTGTAATGAAATCTGCCATAATTTTCTGTGTAATTATATACAGTATTCTGAAATATTGGTTGAATTCCGCAGCATATATATATATACCGCAGCGCCTTTAAGTTTATACAGTTCATACAGTTTTTTAGTAAGTTGATAGTGATGAGAAATAGGCAAATAATATTCATAATCAGAGAGAAATATATTTTATTTAAATGAGAAGAGACAGAGACAGTCTACTTCAAATCATGCCATGTTTACAGCTTGTGGTGATTCTGGACAGTGTTGATGTTTCCTAGCTTCAGACAGCATCCTGCAAACTGCAGGATCCTAGAGGAAATTGCTTACGTAATGACGACTAAGACACAGACCCCAGTGTAGCGACATACACTCATATTAAAAGAGCTTTTAAGATATTAAGCACCGTAAACCAGAGACCCGAATGCAAGACAGCACAGATAAACCAGTGTCCAGCGCAAAATAGCACAGATAAACCAGTGTCCAACACAAGACAGCACAGATAAACCAGCTTCCCTAATGTTAGGTCGCACTGAATCCCAAGACTGTGCAACTGCACATGTGCAGAAGGGCATGGTAGCACATTTTGATGGGTAGCATGTTTCGACAGAACACCAGCGTTAATTTTTTAACACATTTTTTTAAAATTAGGTGATCAAAATTAACGTGTTAATTCGACACCCGTTTTATATTTATATGTATGTATGTATGTATGTGTGTGTGTGTGTATATGTGTATGTGTATGATAATGTATATATGTATATGTGTATATGTGTGTGTGTGATAATGTATATATGTATATGTGTATATATATATGTGTGTGTGTGTATATATGTATATATATATATGTGTGTATATATATATATATATGTATGTATATATATGTATATATATGTATATATATATATATATATATATATGTGTTTATATATGTATATGTATGTATATATATATGTATGTGTGTGTGTGTGTGTGTGTATATTCATACAATATGTAAAGGTTATTTATATATTCATACAAAATGTAAAGATCTACTGATGCCATTGCAAAAAATAGGACTACATACAACTTTTTATTTAAAAGTAAGGTGAAATAAGAAATGAAAGCATGGAATCTAAGCATTCTACTCTTCCAGAGAGTAACAAAAGCTTTAATACATATCGGTTTGAAATGTCAGTCAAATGTAAACTTCTGTTTAATGCTGATTATAATTTTTTTGGTTAAAACCTGTAGATACTGATATGATTCCAAAATTGTGCAGCGCCTATGGGAAGCTCAGTCCCCTAATTGCTGTATTTAAAGTGACACTCAGTTTTTGTGTGAAATAATGAATGACAGTCATGTCCGTCAGTAAACAGTTTAACTGAAACTATAATTTTTTTGACTATATAAAATGACAGGAGTTATTTCCCAGTAACACCTTTAATATTTCTTTGTAACACTTTAAGATGCAATTATGAATACAACCACTTCTACGTACTCAGACTGTATTTACAGCGACCCTGCGCACCTTATTAATCCAGTTTATTGCGTCTGTGCCGGAAGCGTGACATTTACTTTAGCAAAAATGGGGCAATAATTTAAACAGTTTCTGATCTAATGGGAACTTGTATTCCATGCTTATATGCTCTCTCTCTGTGTCTCTCTCTTTGTGTGTCTCTGTCTCTCTCTATGTGTCTCTCATTGTGTTTCTGTCTTCTCACTCTCTGTGTGTCTCTGTGTGTGTCTGTCTGTCTGTCTCTCTCTCTCTCTCTCTCTCTCTCTCTCTCTCTCTCTCTCTCTCTCTCTCTCTCTCTGTGTCTTTCTCTTTGTGTGTCTCTTTCTGTGGGAGTGTGTGTGTGTGTGAGAGAGAGAGAGCTGAGAGCAGCTGAAGTGTGAGTGTGAGCATGTGAGCTGCTCCTTCTCTGTCTGTCTGACCCACCAGCCTGTGTGATTAATGCAGCTAAGCACTTAATGGTTGGATCAAAGAGTGCGCGGCTGCCGTCCCTGAGGACCAGAGTGGCCCCGTCGCACAATCTGTGCTCTCTAAGAAACGCATGCACACGCGCACACACACACCTCCCTGTGTGTGTGTGTGCGCTTAAAGTAATTTCAGTAGGGTTTATCATGAAATGTTTCCCAGTATCAGATTACAGTCCTTAATCAGTTGTTTAGTGTTTGATTCTGATTCTTTGACTGTGCTAGATCTTATCTAGTAGTGTTAACTGGTGGTAATTACTGAGAATGAGTGACTTTTGCTTGTGTAAATGTTTGTAAAAAAAAAAAAGGGATGATGGTAGTAATAGCATTAATAATTACTAAATAATAATGAAAACTGCCCTAAATATTGTTCTGTTTTGTGACGTAACATAATAAAAAATATTGATATGCAGTACTGTACAAACGTCTGGAGCCCCTATTTGTTTATATTCTGGTTTGAATCACCTTGTAAAAATACTATTTTAGTCTCATCTTAGTCATATTGACTAGATTCAATTAAAGAAATGAAATCAATTGTTTTACTATAACAATTTATACTATAGCAAAGTGCCTACAGATACAAGGAGCCTAGATAAAGGAGTTCCAACCACTCAGAATTCAGCACCACAAGTATACTGATCACCGCCACATCATCTGGAATCGTCTGCTCCTGTTTCTTTACTGGTTCAGGACTTCAGTTAGATGGTCTTTGTTCTGCTCGAATGAATCATGCGTAGGTCACTGTTTGTCTTAACAAACAAAAACATTCCTCTGAAACTGGTCATGTTCAGGGACTGGACTGGAAATGAGAGACTTTGAAAGTCCTTCAGGAAGCCTGGAGAACTGTTCCTCAAGACCGCATTAAAAATACAAGGAACTCTGGATCTTTGGAAACAAAATATGGGGAAATGAGGGGTGGCTCAAGACTTGCACTGTACTGTGTGTATTTATCTATATACAGTAACCCCCCGTTTAAAGGGCTTCAGCAGTCACAGGTTCAGTGTCTTGCGGATTTTTTCTGAGTACCGAACTAATAATTGTACGCGGAAACTGCAGATATCCTCTGCATTTTTTTTGCTTTTGTGACGTCCGGGCCTCATCTGCTAGCCCCCTCGTCCTTGTGCTGGTTGTTTGTGTTTGGCCGCGGCGGTTAGCAAGGCAATCAGACACCTGAACGGAGTTAGCCTCCGCTGCTCAGCGCCGCCCCAAACATAAACAACTAGCACGGGGACAAGGGAGCGTGCCGGACTAGATCTTTGAAAGTAGCCAATTCGAGAATGTTATTTATTTCTCTTTGCTGCTGATAGGCTGTTGCCCTGTGACGCATCGGTGGCAGCTGCAGTACAGAATTTTCCCCGTGGAGGGGGATTATTACTGTAAATTAAATGAATTTATTACTGTATTTACCTGCTTATACCAAAGAAAGTGACAGCGCGTACCAAAGAACCATGCGTGAATGAATTACAGTACAGTCTGTGCAGGGGTAACACTGGTATTTACATTCTAGCACTGGAACGTACATATAATGTTACTGTGTACATATCGTTCCTTGACTGTGCTTGACCTTAGATTGAAGTACATTTGGTTCCCTAACTCTCCTTTATTCCGAATTGTTCTGTTTTATAATGATTAGTGAATTTCTCTCTGTCTTTCTTTCTCAGGATGAGAGTGGTGCCCCTGTTTTGAAGACACCCTCAGTCTCTGTTCCAGTGTAAGAGTCGCTCTGCTCTGTGCGAGAGTCTTCACCTGTCACCATGAGCCTCGGCGGAATGGAGCCTGGTTTCGGCCCGGGCATGCTCATGTTCAGCCACCTGCCCCCGGTCACCAGCTTCACCCGCCTAGCCAGCCAGGCCGTCATGGCCGACCTGCAGCCGCATGAGATGATCCTGAAGAAGGAGAGGGACTCGCCGGACTGCGGAGGAGGAGGTGGCGGCGGCTTGGTTGGGATGGGGCTAGGCGGTGGAGGTCCTGGAGGAGGCATGATGGGTGGTGTAGGCGACTATGTACACACCATGGGCATTAAGCAGGAGAAGGTGTCGGAACATGACTACAGATTACCTCTGTATCCGACTGCCGGAGCTGGAGGAGGTGGAAGGAGTTCAGGAGAGCTGATGGAGATGTCACTGGGCAACCATCAGAACCTCCTGGTACATGACCTCAGCCTGGGAAATGTAAGTGTGTGCGCAAATGGTTGAAATTCTCCACTTTTGGTTACTTAATAATTGGTGCACTGAAACATCTTTGCACTAACTTGTCTCACTGGGCCAGATGTATTGTTGTGTGAGTGGGCACACTGTGGGATTTAGACTAGATGTAAACTTAAATGTGAACCATCTAAACCAGTCCGGGGGGGGGGGGGGTTGGGGGCAACCAAAGTCCACAACAGGCCAAAAGTCTATAACCCCCCTC
>JBBPCX010000028.1:6814775-6829556 GCA_037974365.1 Hydrocynus forskahlii | reverse complement strand
CCTTTTTATTTTTAAGATTAAACGACCAAAAATGAACAAAACTTAAAAAAACACCTCCTATTATGTAAATAAGTGGTTCTGAAATAGGAATATGCAAATAACTCAATTTTGACAAAATTGTCAGATAGAACCTTATAATTCTAAGGGGACGAAATGTGTATTTGATTCTAATAAGAGCTGTGATTTATTTCTACATTTCCAGAATTAAACAATCTGCACCTTTTAATACGGACATTTGTAATACTGATTGGCTTAAATACATTTTTCTGAAATCTGATATAATCAAATATCCATTATTGGTGCTGTGGTATTGATATAACATTGTGGCGGAAAATATTGTGATGCCACGCTGTGTTTAAGCTTTTCTCCCACCTTTAGAAATAGATGACCCTATAAAAGTAGCTTCTTGGTTTTGTATGTTTTGCAAGAAGAGGTTTTAGGATGTTTCAGGGATTTGGGAATGCAGTACTGGTGTTGGCCAATAGTGTAGTTTATAGGAGACGTCCAACACAGAGTTGGTTATTGGTCCGTGCTCCTGGTTTAGGCCCTCATATGGAAGGAGGAGATGAAGTGGCCTCATATTTGTTCTGCAGCTCTGCAGTAAATCTACAGATAGCTGTTAAATATAAACTCCGCTTTCTGGGAATAGTGTTGCCATCCAGTTTCCATTAGTATGATGAGGGAATAAGGTGGCTTTCGCTAGAAAGGCAGTGACATGCAGAGGCATGCATGAAGATAACACGCACACACGCACACACACACACACCAGTCTGCATGCTGGGAGCATGAAGCTCTTGGCAAGCTAACAAGAGCACAAATTGGATGATTATCTGTTCAGTCATTGTAATGATGTTTTTTTTTCCGTGGCTCTGCTGGTGCATGGGCGGCTGCGAGAAAATTACTCTGAGGCTTTGAGACTTGGGCACCTGTGTCTTTGTCTCAGAGTCGCCGGCAGCTGACTAATTGTTTGCATTTGTACAAATAAATAAACCATTTGTCCTTTTCTGTACGTGCTCAGCCTTCAGTCACTCTGAAGGGAGAATGGGATGAGATTTGATTTCTCACATACACACACACACACACTCACACACACACACACACTCATACATACTCATACACTCTTTCTGTAGTAGTGTTTCTCGTCATTTTTTTCAGAGGTCCTGGCATTCGTATTGTGGAGGCCTGGTTATTTTTCCACTCGACCCCGGCTGGAGTGGAGGAGGAAATGAACCTGGGTTTGTTTTGGCTAGCTCCGTGCCTAATTTAATCCAGAAAACCTCTGATATTTCAGCTCTCTCTCTCTCTCACTCTCTCACTCTTTCTTTTTCCTTTTCTTTGCTCCATATGATTCTCTTCTTCATGTCCCCCCCACTCTGTTCCTAATTATTTATTTATTTCAGTTCAGTTTCTCATTCTTATCTATCGTCTATTTATCTTTTTCTTTCCTCTTTCTTTTCTTTCTTTTTCTTTCCTTCTCTTTGTTTAATTCTTTTTTTCTTTCTTTCTCCCTTTTTTCGTTCTTTCCACCGTCTGATGCTCTTCTCCATGCCCCCCTACTCTCTGTTCCTCATTATTTTTATTTGTTTCTAACAGTTCTGTTTCTCATTCTTATCTTTCTTTCCATCTTTTACTTTTGTCTTTCTTTTTCCTTCTTTTTCTTTCCTTCTCTTTGTTTTTCTCCCTTTCTTTCTTGCTGGCTGTGGTCTCAGGCTGAGGTTAAGTCTGTGAGAGTGGTGTATTGTGATGTGTGGATGAATTGGGGCGCTGTTTTAAAGCCGGGTGGAGATGAGGATCATTAAAGCGTGCAGCTCTTTGTTTGGTGCTCCTCAGTGCGGGACGAGCGGTTTGATTATTCAGGGTTTAAAGACGGAGCCGCTGCCTGGCCGCTCGCAGCTTCTTAATAATCCAAATGCTTTTTTTCCCCATAGATGGCCGCCAGACTGGGGAAACTGGCACTGATTCTCAGGGGGAAAATCCAGAGGGTCGTAAATAAGAACTTTATCACCATACCTTCTGTCCCCCCACACACACATGCACACCCACACACAGGATATCTAGCACTTGAACTGGGTTCTAATCTGGTCTTTATATCTATGCTATAAAGAAGGGGAAATATTATGACTCATGATTTGCCAAATAGGTCTGTTTTTTCACCCCGTTTTAATGTTTTCTTTTCTCTTTCTCTGTTCTTCTCTTCCTTTGTTATCCCCGCAGCTGTCGGGGAGGCTGGGAAAGGACTCCTCCGGGAGGAAAGGCCGAAGGTCAAATGGTGACGGACAGGAGGCCAAGTCACGGAGGAAAAGAGGAGAGTCTAAGGTTCAAAGCCGTTCTCCATCCTTACCTCTTCTCTCTCTCTCTCTTTCTTTCTACTTATTCCATCTTCCGTACAGACAAACAGTAATGAGAATCTAATAAATGACTGTTTTTACACCAGGTCTGTGTTTGTAGTGTATGTGCATGTACGTGCGTATGTGTGTGTCCATACGTGCGTGCCTGTATGTGTACGTGTGCTTGTGTGTGTGTCATTTTATGCGTGTATGTATGTCCACGAGTGCATGTGTGCGCCTATATGCATGTGCCCGCGTGTATGCATGCATGCGTGTGTGTGTGTATGCATGCGTGTGTGTATGTGTATGTGCGTGTGTGGACTCATGCGTGTCCGTGTGTGTGTGCCTATGTGTATGTGCGAGCGTGCGTGCGTGCATGTGTATGTCCACTCATGCGTGTGTATGTACCTGTGTATGCGTGTGTGTGTGTGTATGTGCACTGGGAACAGTGGTGCTGATTTTGCCTCTCTTGCTGTTTGTAGTCTATGATGCTGGATCCAGATGGAGGGAGTTTGTCTCCCAGCTCCAAACCACACATCTGTGAGCACTGCAACGCGGCCTTCCGCAGCTCCTACCACCTCCGCAGACACGTCCTCATTCACACGGGTTAGTCCACTCTGGGTGATGATGGTGATGATGCTGAGCTAGGGCATTGCAAAAATACTTCTACACAATCGGTGAAGCGATTGATGAAATGGTATATAATATATTGAAAGGTATCACAATATGTAGCAATATAATTGCAATACTAATATTTTTACCATATTATGCAGTTCCTTCCACCTCCACAGACTCGTTTTATAAATGAAATACAAGCATGAAATTTTTTGCAAACTGTAGCTTAATTTTTGTCGATAGTTATTTATCTTAAATTAACGATATAGTAGTTACAGCGGTTACTAAAAATATGTCCTCTATAGATAATGTGCATATATTTTCATGCCTTACTCATTTTCATGTATACAAAATCAACACAATGCCATATGCCCGTATGTATAATGTATCTAACCAGGCGAAGATTTATTTTCTTCCTGAAAACAGTTGGTACTTGGAGGGGACTTGAATGTTCTGCATGGCTCTTACCAGTTGTATTTAATGAACTGATGATTAGCATTTAAGTAGTATGGTATCACTGAATTTGTGGCATAAACTAAAGTTTGGAGGAGTCCTTTTGAACAAGAGACTGACAAAAAATTAAGAACAGTGTAACACATGTCCACTCACCTGTGTTCTGCTGTTCACAGGTGAAAGGCCTTTCCGGTGTAGTCAATGTAACATGAGTTTCATTCAGAAATACCTCCTACAGAGACACGAGAAGATCCACAGTGGTGAGCTACACACACACACACACAGCTGTCCATTTTTGTGTTTCGCTCTCTTGTTTCTCTCCCTCTGTTTCTCGCTCTCTCTCACTCTCTCTCTGTTTGTATCCCTCTGTTTCTCTCTCTCTATCTCTCTCTGTCTCTCCCTTTCTCTGTTTCTCGCCCTCTTTCTCTCTCTCTCTCGCTCGCTCTCTCTGATTCTCTCCCTCTGTTTCTCCCCCTCTCTTTCTCTCTTTTGCTGTCTTTCTCTCTCTTTCTATCTCTCTCCCTCTCTGTTTCTCTCTCTCTTTCTCTTTCTCTCTCTCTCATTCTCTTTCCCTTTCTTTCTCTCTTTCTATCCCTCTCTCTCCCTCAGTTTCTCTCTCTCTGGATTTCTCTCCCTCTGTTTCTCTCCCTCTCTCTGTTTCTTTGGTTCTCTCTCTGTCCATCCCCCCCTCCTTGTTCTCTCTCCCTCTGACTGTTTTTCTCTCTCATCCTCTCTTTTTCTCTCTCTCTCCTGCTCTGTTTCTCCCTCCATTTCTCTCTCTCCCTCTTTCTCCTCCTCTCTCTCTCTGTCTATCTCTCTCTGTACCTGTCTCTTTCTCTGCCTCTCTCTGTCTTTATCTCTCTGTACCTCATGGATTAAAGTTTTCTGTCGCTATGACGGATTTCCGTCAACGGAGGGCACTAAAGCTCAATTGTGAGATTGATGCAGATCCAAAGAGAAAACATTTGGGGGTGAGGGGGGTTAACGGGTAGGGGGTAAACAAGTGCTGCGAGAGTTTATGCTCCAGTTTTGCCATGGACACGCTTCTGTCAAAGGAAGGTACAGATCAGAAAACTATTGATCCCAAAGGAAATCATTTTATAGGGGCAGAGCTGCCCTCGAGCTGGCCCATACGGGGATCGAATCCGCGACCTTGGCGTTGTTGGCACCACGCTCTAACCAACTGAGCTAACCAGCCTTTGACTAAATGAAATGGGCAATAATGGCAAGCCTTTTAGTTCATGGTGAAAAAAGATGAAAATGGCAGGTGTGTGCTTTTGTGTGGCATCTCAACTAGAGGCTTCGGGGATAATGGACGACACAGCATTAAATTTGGTTCAATTTTGATGCATGGCTGAGGTGGTATGGGCCCGCGACATGGAGCATTTGGTATTAAAAAAAAAATCTGTCAGATTATTATTATTTTTTTTGCTTTAATCCATGTGTACCTGTCTCTTTTTATCTCTCTTTCTCTTTTCTAATCTGTGTGTAATCCACACAGCTTGTTTGTTTGTTTGTTTGTTTAATTAAATAATTCATTTTTACATTTGTTTGTCTAGGAGAGAAACCTTTCAGCTGTGACCAGTGCAACATGCGCTTCATTCAGAAGTACCACATGGAGAGACACAAAAGAACTCACAGTGGAGAAAAGCCATACAAGTGTGACACCTGCCAACAGGTGAGCCTCAGTCCAGCCAGTGCTCTCAGCTGCAAACAGCTATACAGAACCATCACAGCAGTCCTTGCAGCACTAAAATGAGTTCAGTTTAGAGGTGCACAACTCTGGTCCTGAAGGGCAGGTGTCCAGCATACCCACTAAATCCCCACTTATAACCCACTGATTTACATGATATAAACTTATATACAAACTTTTCTCACACTTTTTTCTCTAAGTAGTTGAGTCATTTTAAGTAGACTTGCTTATTGAGTTTCTGACACTGTTTGAATTTTGTTTGTCCTCTTGTCTGAAGCAAACTCTTGGTTGATGGACAGCAATTGAATGCATTTATTTAATTGTACGGAGTCTGTATAGAGATGAAACTGTTATATAAAGGCTGTTAAAACGCAAAGATAAGAATGAAAATTCTTGTCTAAAACCAGAACTGAAATTCAGGGGACACACCAAAAACCAAAAAAGCTGACACAGTGATAGTCAAGATACAGACCAAAATTCAGGTTACACCACAGATCCGTTCCTATGACAGTGACGGGACCCCCTGTATGTTACACTCAGACAACAGCGAAGTGTTCATACAAGGTAATGGATAAGTTACCCAAAAGTTACAAGGAACTTTGATTAGATATCACTTGTCTGATGTCTGTTGTAGAAAAGAGGATTCGTTGCAAATGGCTGACCTTTGGCCGACATCTGTTTGAATATGACTTGTTGAAATCTTTTCGGCGCATCCCTAGTTTTTAAATGTTGTAGGGTTTCTCTATCAGGAAAGTAATAGTGTGTACATTTTGTCTTCCCCACCTTCCTCAGTATTTTTCCAGGACGGATCGGTTGTTGAAGCACAAGCGGACGTGCGGAGATGCCATTAAGAAGGGTCTGGATGGCGGGGAGCTGGATTTGGGCTCCGAGGCCGATGGGGGCCACGGCAGCTACGGAATCACTCAGGGAAACACGGCTGCCCCTGGCCGCAAACGGGGCAAGTCCAAAAATGCTGGCGAGGCGGGTGAACGCAAGCGCAAGAGGGCAAGCGGGGCCATGGGGCCCACACATAGTCAGGGCATGGAGGGGTACAGTCTGCATGACTTCAGCACTGTGGAGAACCATGGGGGGGTTTCATTATCGTCTTCATCATCATCTTTAGCAGGAGCAGCCCAACTTGGTCCCAACATGCATGGGGAACATGGTCGGGCACCCAAAATGGTCTTCAAGAAGGGGAATAGGAAGGGTATGGAGAAAAATGGCCATGCCGCAGGTCAGCCCAAGCATGATAGCATGGAACTGCACGGCATGGGCCTCCTCCAGGGTCCGGGGGCTAAAACGGGCCCCACCAGCAGCAGCAGCAGCAGCAACTATGATGACGCCATGCAGTTCTTGAAGAAGCGGCGGTACCTGCATGCAGCCAATAATGGAGTGGGAGGGACAGGGGGCGGAGCTTCTGAGTATGATGTGAGTGTGACCCACCTTCAACCCCAGCCAACAGTCATTCAAGGTGTTGTTTCTGGGGTGATGGATGGTGACGCCTCCTTGGGACTGCTTGACTCCTCTCATTTGGTGGACATCAAGCAGGACAAGTCGGGTATTCCAGACGAGGTCCTACAAAGCTTGCTGGACCACTATGCCCACAAGTCTGACGTGACCTTTGACCTTTCTGACCCTCATCCTGGGTCTGCGGAAGGTGCGGACCCTCTGGGCCATGAGGAGGAGCCTCCTAGTCCTGGGGGTGGAGAAAAAACGGCCATCATGCATGAGTATTCTCGCTTTCTTTTGCAGGCGCTTGAACGGACCAGCCATAGTAGCGGCTTCTCTCTAGGCGCTGGCCCTGGGCCTTCCCCCAGCGCTGCTGTATCTTTCTCTGGTCCTGGGACGCTTCTTTCAGACAAGCATGTGTACACCACTTCGCCTCTGGAGTACCCCTTCGCACAGCCAGTCTCGTCGTCGTCCTCTCCTTCCCTCAGCTCGTCTGTGCCAAAGTCCCACTTCGGGCTAATAGGGGGTTCATCGCCTCAGCAGGGTTTCCATGTCTCTGGCCTGGAGCCCTCAGCCCACTCCCAGTCCCAACAGCAGCAGCTTACGCCGTCCCAGGAGCTCACAGAGCAGCTGGAGAAGCAGCACGTCTCCCCACCTCCTCCACCACACACCCCTAACGCCAGCGCCTACCAGATCCAGCCACCCCCTGCTGACCTCGGGTCCCAGAAAGAGCTCCAGGGCCCCAAAACCGGAGTCACCACCACCACCGGTGGTTTCTCTTTAGCCGCAGTTGCTGCTTCCCAGGACACCTTGGCAACCCTGGACCCAGCCAAGGGCTCCTACCAGATTGAGAACTTTGCGCAGGCATTCGGGGCGCAGTTCAAAGGCGGGCGGCGGCCCCTGGCTTTCGGCACCGATCCGGGGGGAGAGGTGGAGCACCGTATCCAGGCGCCCGTCTCCGAATTCTCAGGGTATAGCAGCCTCTTGGCTGACGTAAGCGACCCCGTCAGCACCGGCCCCAAAACCCCGCCAAGCCAAAGCTACAACTGAACAGGCTACAGAGCTTCTCCCCCCCTTGTCATAAATTTTGTATCATTGTTATTGTTATTATTATTATTATTAATTATTATTTAGTTCTATTTTATTATTTTTTTTCTTCCTAATTATTCTCACTGCCATTTATATTTACCATGAAATTTCACAGCGGTCGGCCTGCAAGGCCGAAGAGAAATGCAATTTGTAGTGTTTTATTTTATTATATTTCTTCCTTTCCTATTTTTTTTTGGGGGGGGGAGAGGATATGTATTTAGTCATTTTCCCCTCCCTTCCTCTTTAGTAGTGTTTTAGAGGCCGCTCTGTTAATCGATAGAACAACTTTTTAAAGCAAAAATAGAGTAGCAATGAACTTTTCCCTCCCCCCATGGGCGCTCATGATTTAGCGATCAGCTTCACAACTGTATGATAACCATGAGATAGCGATGGCAGGGAGTAGCCCAGAACTGAACTAGCAAAAAAAAATTAAATAAACAAAAAAAAAATCATAAATAAAAAAAAAAAGGCAGAAAAAAAATAAGATTGTCTGTTACAAGGATTAAAGTATTACTCAGGAAAAAGTGTAAAGGAGAATTTTATCAGAGGGGCAGCAAGAATGCGTCGAAGAGGTGGAAAATTTGCAAATACCAAGAAGCTTTGTTTTTTTCTTTTTTTTCGTTTGTTTTTTGGGTGATATTTTTATTTTTGTATTCCTCTGTGAATGAGTGCAAAGAATAAGAGACAAAACTGCTGCCTGCTCTACTACACTGACAACACTTTCCACTTAGCTATATAGAGATTATGGTACTTTTATCTCAATGTGAAACGCTCACATTTCTCTTTCAATAAGGGCCATATATATTTATAAGAATATCTATATGTAAAATACCATATGTAACCTTTCTGGGGACTGGCAGGTGATGTTTGGGGGGGGGGCGGGGGGGTCAGAGAGATGGGGGGGAGGGGGTGATGGGATGGTCTATTATGTTCCATGCTCTTTTTCTCCCACCCTTTTTGTCACAAGAGGGCGCTGTGTGTGTGTGTGTGTGTGGGTAAATGAGTGCCTCTTGGCCTAGACCAGCTCACAGGACTATTTTTGTGCCTCTTTCAGACTCTCTCGTCCCTCTTTTCCCCTCTTTCCTTTCACCTTCCCCTTTTCCCCACTCAGAGTCCAGTCTAGCACTTTTCTGAACCCTTTATTTTTTTCTTTTTCGTTTTGACCTATTCTGATCATGCAGGACGTTATCTTTGTGACTGACATGCTATTTTTTCAGGAGTCAATGATGAGGAATGGAAAGGAGGTGGGCATGAAAGGGTATTATGCCGGGGGCGGTGGGAATGGGTAGCTTTAGTGAGGGGAATATTTGGTGGGTGCGTGTTTTATGGGGATATGAAGAGTCCATACATTCTGATGGCATGGTTTAGTGCGAACGGGGCCTTGAGGGTTTAAATGGAGGGTGGGTTTATTTTGTGTGTTGGGGGGGAAAGTTTTGTATTTTATTTTTGAAATGTTCATCTTCTCCTGGATGTATGTATGTAGGACAGGCTTAGAATTGACGGGGTGGAAATGTTTTTTTGTTTTCTTTTTGTATTCAATCTGAGGAAACTGTGAGTATCGACCCCCTTTTTAGCATAACAGTTTGGAGTCTCAGTCCAAAACTGACAGTCCGTTGAAGTGTGCCACTCTTGAGAACTGTAATCGCTGTGAGGTTCACTTGTGAAGCGATCCCAAAAGAAAAAAGAAAAAAAAAAAGGCAGTACAAAGGTTCCAGATATTTCTCGGTGAAAAAGCGTCTTTCGTATGCATGCAGGGTGAAGTATTATCTTCAACTACAGTTTTAAGTCATTATGTTTTGTACTGTATAAGTTATATAAGTATTATTGTGGAGGTTTTTTTCTTCTCAATCAATAACTGCATTGTCTTCCGCCACCACAGTTGGCTGCTGTTGCTCTGTCCTTAATTTACGGTTGTCTTCACTCTTAAAAATAAAGGTGCTAGGTAGGGTTCCTTACACCATGCAGTGGGCAACCCACTTTTGGTTCTCTAAATAACCTCTTGAACTGTTTGTTCTTTAAGGAACCACTTGTGGAAGATTTTTTTAAACCCTCTTTTCACAACAGCTATTAAATACAGTTTCACAATGTTAAGGAGGCCGTGAATTTTGAGATTTTTTTTTAAAGCTATTTTGGTTTCATTTTAATTGATTTGAATTCAATTATGTAATTGGATTACATATTTCCAGTCCACCCATGGAACGACCACTAGGGGGCGAGCAGAAAGGGGTTAAGTACAAACTGTAAATGTTCGATAGAACTGTTCTGAAGGTAAGAACTACTTAGGAACCTTTATTTTTAGGAGTGCTTCGTTATCCTGTTTTTATTTTTTCCCCCTTCAGTACTGCTCCTTATGCGCCTGCTGATCCTTTAAAGTACAGAAGAAAAGTCTGTTCTCGACTGCGGATGGATCATAGGGAACGAAAAACTGACCACTAGAGCTGCGCTGTGATTTGTAGCGAACCGGGTTGCTCGATTAAGGCTGGGGTACTCTCTTAAAAACATAACGGCGGTAATAATGATGACGAGGGCGTAGATCACTTGAATATGAATCCCATGGCTGACCTCTTCATACCTCATATCACTGATGACACGCGAGCAGGGACACAGGACAGAGTGGGGCGTGTATGTAGCAGGGATGGTGTGGCTTTCTGACATGAAATCCTCTTTTTTTTTTTTGTTTTGTTTTGTTTGATTTTTTTTTTCCCCTTCCAGATCAAAACTTTTCTCTGCTTTGGGGGTTTACTTGGCCAGTCTGGAGCGAATGATCTAGCTAGCGTTAAGCTAACCTTCATTTTACGTACAAATGTTGTTCAGCCCAATCTAAAAGATCAGAAAAGTAGTTGTGAAGAATACTCCATGGTTTTTCAGACTTTTGCTAATAAAATAAGTTGGGTTTTTTTTGTGTGTCCAGTCAATGGACAGGTGCAGCTGGTGGCCTTTGGGTTAGGTAGTTGCCCGTGCGTTCAGAAGGCCATGGGTTCCAATCCCAGGACTGCCATTGGCACCACTGCAGTACCCTCCCTTTTGTACACAGTGTATATCAAATGTCATGTCTTAGTATGTGGTGGCTAGAAGCCACCAAAAGTGGATAAAGCTTGCAGAGTGCCCATGCTGACCACTTTCCACTGGTGCAAGCACCTAGTGAGCATCAGAATTACATCATGGAGGAATGGAATGCGATGTCCTGGTCTGATTAATCACATTCCCTTTTACTTCATGTGGATGCATATGCATTGCTTGCTTGAGCAAGGTAACGTCCACACACACTGCTCTCCGGGTGCTGCACTGGTGGGTGCCCACTGCTTCAGTCGGGTGAATAAACCCTGGAGTATTTCTTCAGCAGCGTTCTAGACTGGGGTTCCTCTGCCTGGAGCTTTGTTGCTGTTCCGTTCACCATGAAAAACGCTTTATGGACAAAAGTATTGACCATCACACCAACAGGGAGCTTTGTTGCTGTTCTTTTAGCCAGAACGTGGCACTGATCAAGAGACTCAACTGTGAGAACACTGCTGTTGGAACAGGTCTCCTGTTCTGAGAAGTTTAATGGGCATGGTGTCCCATAAAGAGCCCCATTGCCAGAGGTGGAAAGTGACAACTATTCCATACTAATTTTAATGCAACACAACCTGACTTACCACCTTGAGCTACAGTAATACTGCGTCGTCAGTAGAGATCAAGAATCCGAAAACTTTATTGATCTCCAGAATGCTTATTGGCTTACATTGGCCAAATTAGCAAAATAATTAAATGACTCCTGCTACCATTGCATTCAAATTGTAAGGGATACAGTAGCTATTAAGCTACAGTGTTACTTAGGAAGCAGTGTTTTCTTAGGTTGAAAGAAAAATACAGTGGTTTAATTACGAACAAAGTAAGAGGAAGTACTCAAGTTATCAATTTCCACCTCTGGAGGCCACCTTGGTTCTCCTGGTCAGCTCCGTCAGAGATGAACTAGGTGGATGACGGTTTACGGGGCTGTACGTCTCGTTAGCAGTGATAACTTATCAATCCGTGTTTTTAGTGACACCCTACCCTGATGTGTTGCATCAGATTTCATTTTTTTAATGTTTGTTTTTCCAGCGCTCGCTGCGTTTTAGCCCCAAAAACGTCTTTTACACTCCTCTTTTCCAGGCTGGTAAACCCCTTTAGTGTTCACCTTTACACTCCCCTCAATGTGATTATTTTCCTCTCCCACCATTTATTTTTCTTATTTTTCTTGTTTACATTCAATGTTTAACAACACTACAAATTTTTCTCTCCCTTGTTGGATAAGCATGTAATTTTTTTTTTCTTTTTCCAGCCCCCTTTTGTCACCACACCAAATTTGTAGCTAATGTTCTTTCTCTTTTCACCTGTCTTATTTTATTACAGATTCTCGTGATCTGATTCACAGGGCTATACCTGTCCATTTGAATTTATTGTTTAGGACAAAATAAAAAAAAAGTACTGTTATCAGTGGGTGCGTCTCTGTTCATTAATCGCTTTATGTTGAGTCTTTTCAGTTATGGTCTTAAAAAACTTTTGTACACATTATAAACTATTATCAGATGTTTTAATAGTAGTGTAGTAACTAATTTTGTCATCAACTGGAATATGTATTTAGGAGCTCGTAGTGTCTTGCGTTGTTCCAGCTGGTGCTTTGACTTCTGCTATGACAGCTTTATGCAGTTTGTGGGTTGGTTAGTAACTCTTACGTAAATCCCACTGCCCTTCTGGGCTTTTTTATAAGGGAAAAAAGGTGTGTTTAACTCTGTCTCTGCCCATTATTTATCACAGGACTGCCCAGTTCCCACCCAGCCCTCCTCCTCTAATGACCAAAAGAGCTTTTCCAATGGTGCCGTCAGTCCCACAAAGTTCACCAGTTTAACTTTTCACTGTGAAAGGTGATACACCACTATGGAAATAAAACTATCTCCGCAATGGTAATTTTGCAACAGAAGAAAAAAAAGTATTTAAACCTTTTTTTAACGTTCATTTTAAAATTATCTGTTAGATTTTTAGTAATTGGAGTTTGTTTCATCCATTCATCATGAAATATGCTGAAATATGCCCATTCATTCTGTAGAGCATTTATGAGGTGTTGGATGGGGTTGAGGTCAGGGCTCTGTGTGGGTCAGTCACCCTCTTCAACACCGAACTCATCCGGCCATGTCTTTATGGAGCTTGTTTTGTGCACTGGGGCAAAGTTGGAAGCATGGCATTGTCCAAAATGTCTAGATATGCTGAAGTATTAAGAATACCCTTTACTGGAAGTAAGGGACCTGGCCCAAACTCTGAAAAACAGTTGTGTCCCAAACTTTTTGTCCATATAGTGTATATAAAGCATCAAGTCTTGGTTAGAACCCACCAAATATGGTCCAAGAAAGGACAACTGGTGAAAATAGTTCATGTTGGCTTTGTGCCAGAACACGGTGCATCACAACTTGCTGGAGGAATGGAAGGTGATGCTTGGTCTGATTCATCCGTTTTTCTTTTATATCATGTGGCCGTTCAGGTGCATGTGCGTTGCTTGCTTTGAGAAGACATATAATGGCACCAGGATGCACTTTGTGATGAAGGCAAGCCAGCAGAGGCAGTGTGATGCTCTGTGCATTGTTCTGCTGGGACACCTTGGATCCTGCATTAATTTGGATGTTACTTAGATGCACCTAAACATGGTTGCAGACTAAGGCCACTGCTTTATAGCAGTGGTATTCCAGGCATTTGCTCATTTCAGTTGGATAAAGAGCTTTGCCACTCTGCAAATATTGTTCAGAAATGGTTTGAGGAACATGACAAAGAGTTTAAAATGTTGACTTGGTCTTCAAATTCCCCAGATCTGAATCTGACCGGGCATCTGTAGGATGTGCTGGAACTGAGTCTAATCTATGGAGAGGGCTTACAGGACGTAAGGGATCTGCTACTAATGCCTTGGTGCAGAAACCACAGCACCTTCAGAGGTCTTGTAGGGGCCATGACTCGTAAGAACTACTTTGGTGGCAAGAGGGGCGCCTGCACAATATTAGCCAAGTGCTTTTAACACAAGCCAGTTTCTCCAATTTTGCAAATGTAAAATTAGTAAAGAGACTAATGTTCTAGATTATTAAGTTTTATTTATATATGGTGTGTGGCGGGAAAGTTACAGAGGAAAGAAAAAACTGCTTTAACCTGGAAAACTGAGAACAGTATCATACGTAACCTGAGCCTTAAAGACCCCTCAGCATATTGTCATAAAACAAACAGGTCATTGATGAATAAAGATCTAAACCTCTACAATAATGGACTCTTTAAGGATGATTGGTGGTGTGGGCTTAACCTGCCCTGCCATATACAAACCCATAGTATTTGGCTGCCTGGTCTTCACAATAGAGTTCTGTTAAACCCCAGTCAACAGAGATTTCTGAGGGCCTGAGAAGAGTTGTCGAAGCTCATTTGACGGGAAAAAAGTTTACAAAAGGATTTCTTAAGGCTTGGGCCACATTCAGTCCTCGGTTAAGCAGGCTGAAATGTACCACCTAGATCCTAGAGACATAACATTAACAAAAACTCCAGTGGCAGGTATGTATTTACAGGCATTGTAGATAACACCTGTGTTCATATGTCTACCATAAAGAAAAAAAGAAAAAAACAGGAAAAGTGTACATGGAACAAACAACTGTTCTCCACAAAAAGTAATTGCCTGCTAATGATCATCTGAATGGTCATGAAGGGTTCTTGGCTTGGATGTGTAGTTTCAGTAGAAAACGCAACTTTATCTGCTATGGAATTTTGTTTTGAAACCTTAAAGATAGCTTCCATTTGCATGTCTTAGTTATAAAAATAAATAAAGTTAAAAAAATCATCCATTGAAATATTCATAAAGAACCTTGGAACGATGTTAAACAAAAGTTGGGCTTTCTTGAAAAAATATGTTTGGAGAAAAGAGCTACATGCTAGCCCCAAAATCAGATTCCAGCTATGAAGCATGGCGGAGGGAGTTTTCAAGCTTGACCATTTTTTACTTTCCTAGCATTCCTAGCTCTGCACAGGACTGATCAAGAGCTGCAGAGTAAGGTTTCAACTGAGGGGATTTCCATTACAGGAAGTTCCACAGTTCACCACATACACACGTGGACAAAATTGTTGGTACCCTTCAGTCAATGAAAGAAAAACTCACAATGGTCACAGAAATAACTT
>JBBPCX010000028.1:6778897-6789741 GCA_037974365.1 Hydrocynus forskahlii | reverse complement strand
CCACAAAGATCTCTGCTACCATCGTTCTTCAGCTTCTTCATCGTTCTTCAGCTGATGGAGAGCAAGAATGCTTTGAGCTTGGTAGAGAAACTTGATCTTGACAAGAATCTCTAAGTCCCTTGATTTATGTATTTATTGGGTATTATGTATGTATTTTTATGATCATTTATTCATTTATTTTCGGTTGTTTTTCCACGTAGACATATATGGTTTACCACGTGATCTACCTACGGTAAGCCCAGAGGGCGAAAACTGTCGAAATATTCAGATTTGTGTTTAGTTTTAAATTTGTACTTATTTTTATAATGTTTACAGAGTCATAAAAGGAGCGGTTCAGGATACATTTCACTGGGTGTTGTACTAAAGACAGTTGTAATGAGAAACATCTAGTTGACTGGACCTATATGGAGCTTCCTGAAGAGTTGTATGATCAAAACTCCTCTATCACACACAGCCTGGCCAGACAGCTGGAGTCCATATTCCTACTATGTTATATCCTACACTGTAGACAAGTCAGTGATAGTACAGACTCGTTCCACAATGCTATTTTGCAGTGTGATGGTTTGAAAGTGTATGGAAGTTCTTGTTCTATTCTATACTACTTTGATATGTTTCACAACTGGTAGGCATTCTTTGTTTATTTTTTGATATATAGCATATTTATTGTGGCAGGCCTTTGCTGCGCATCGGCCATTAATATGCATTCCCTCATTAATACATTGATTTTCTTTGGATGTACATAAAAACAAGACAACAGTCCTGAAACAAGTGTAGCTCTGAATTGATTTGATTCAGGGGTGTCCGTTGATTCCACATGACTAAAATATATCACACCAACACTAACCTTCGCAACAGTGGATGTACTGTTGATGTACTGGATTTTATTTATAAGGAACTGAAATACATCAAGTGAATTTAATGCATGGCTGTCAATATACTAATATCAAACCACTGAAGTGCATGTAAGCGTAATTACTGTTGCTTCAAGGCACACGGGACATATGCTAGCCAATAGAGAAGAGTATTTGTGGATACAGCCAAAGAAACAGGTGGTGTAAGGCAGGAAATGGCCAAAAAAGAGTAGGGCCAGCTAGGATTCACACTAACTATGTGTTCTAAGCACTGAAAAGACAGTCTAGCAGAGAAGATATGGCAAACACATGGCCGCAGGGAAGAAAATAAACATAAGGCTAAACAGAAGGAGCGAACCCACAGAGAGAGTTCAGCAGTACACAATGAGAGTTTGTGTGTGTGTAGAGGGACTGAGCAGAAAATCAGTGCATTAAAGTCAAATCTTTGATAAAAGAGTGAAGCTCTTATACATAGTCAATAAAACATGTTTCGTGTCCCAAGAGTTACAGGGCTAGTGTGGCTTGTATCATAGCATCGTGAAAATACACACTAAAATCAATATACACTTGCCTCAAACTGCTTCAAGATGAAGTCATTTAATACAGAACTGCTTATGTGCTTTCTGACACTGTACGACATTCTCTTACCAATTAAATTTGACCAAATATACTGCATGACTAAGAGTCACAGAAACCACACACTAAGTTGGTCTACCTAGGCTCGATCAGGCTGATCTCTCATGAAATCCCATAAGATCCCATATGAAATCGGACTTTTTTTCGAACAATCAGATTCAAACCACTTTTGTAGCTGGTTCCAACTTGGAGTCAAACTGACGTGCAACTCAGTTTGACCAGTCCGATTAGATCTGATGATTTTTCCGTCATTCCAGGGCGATGCGTGCTCATTTGTGATTTGCACGCTGTAGTTTTAGAGTGACTAAGTAAATATTTGAACTAAAAGCCTGTCTGTGAGTATCAAGGGAGTCTGTCATTCCATAAGCTAATGTCAGCCTGGCGTGATTCGTTTATGATCTAGTTGCTAAAAAGTGTTCACAATACTACTGTGAAATATAGTAGAATCGTTCTGTCAGCTAATTATAGACATTAACAGCACATTTCAAGATCTAAGTTCATGAATGCAACAGTTTTACTGAGGTTTGCTGTTCCCCACTCATACACGGTTCGTTACTATGGCCATGCGGGTGAGTGAGGAAACGCGACCACAGTCTGACCTCACAAATCAAATTGAATCACTCAGAACTGGGACACTTGGGTATAAAAATCAGATTTAAGAAACAAATCTGCCCAAAGAATATAAATAAGAGTAAAGGTCTAATGCAACACGGGGTGGTCTACCAAAAAAACAGCAAAGAAAACATAACCACTTTGCAGAGACCAAATGATTACCTTGACAAGATGTCAACACTGAAAAGAAGACAAAGGAGAAAGGAAGAAAAGAGAGAAAGAAAGACTGACACACTCACGGTGGAGAAGTTGTGAGCTCCGCACGGTTCTCCTCTGTACTTGCAGCCCAGCAGCATGTCCTCCAGTTGGTGTCCCAGCCTGTCCATGAACTCCAGGCTGGTTCCTTCAAAGCGCCTGGGAGGCAAGAAGAGGCGGAAGTCCGAAAGTTTTCTGAACCAAGCTCGCCTCTCCTCGTGCAGCAGGTCCAGCACCAGTGGCCGGGCCGTACGGTTGGCCAGAAGGAGGCCCAGCCAGTGGCCAGCGAAGTAGAGGTCGCTTTTGGTGAGGCGGTAGAGGCGCACAGGGTTGTTGTTGCAGATGGTGACAGTGGGGAAAGGCAGTTCTCGCGCCCATTCCGTATGTACCCTCGTGTGTGTGGGGAAGGCCAGCCAGTGGAGAAGCCGGTTGGATGACCAGGACAGCAGCAGGCCCACCGAGGTACAAAGGGCCAGCGTCCAGAATGCCCGGCGGCCCACGGAACTGGCCGGGGAGCAAACCTGACGTAGGCCGTGCAAACGGGTCCGGGACAAGAGGGCCAAGGGGGGGAGCCGGTGGGACTGGGCGGCAGAAGCCCGTGGCGTCCCAGGACGGGCCAGACGACGGCGGCGGGACGCCGGAGGGGACGGGGAAGAGGAGGAGGGTGCAGGGCCGGGGCAAGGGGGGCAGGGGCCTTCCTGAGCCATGAGGGCCCACAGGGCCGCTAGAGCAGCAGAGGGCAAAACGGCTTCATCTCCCAGCCAGGCCCCCACGGCTGGGGCACTCATGGGGCTCCAGCAGGGCGACACACAGAGGGCCAAGCACCAAGGAGATCGGAAAGAAAGTGGGACAAATGGCCCCTGGTACTAGAGCTAGCTAGTGAGGACCCACAGCACTACTGCTAAATCTTTTTTTTTGTTTGTTTACTGTATATCCTGATAATGTGTCATCTCATACTGCACGAAGACAAACTGTAACTAGTTTAATTTACACTGTTAGTAGGTATCTGCATATACCTAGTACTTTCTGTCATTTTGTTCCATTTACTAGACAGAGGGTTTTGGTTGGTTCATATGTACACTTCATTGAGGGCAAAAAAAAAAAAAACTAATCACAGAGTTGTGCTAAACCTGCCAGTAATTAAACTATAGCTGATAAGCCATTCGTGCTCACTTCAATTTGACACAACATTAATCCTTTATAAGGGCACCTAATGTCTATTACCCCCGATAACAGTGCAGTTCCCATTCAGCATGGGCTCAAGCCCTCACTGGTTAAAAAAGTAGAGCGTCCCATCTTTGGGCATCGAGCATTCAGCTCATGTAGAGAGTTGGTTCATCCCCACTGGCTCATAAACACCCTGGCAAGACCTCTAAGCTACATCTCTCTCTCTCTTTCTCTCTCTTTCTATCTATTTATGTATCTCTATCTCTCTGTCTCTTTCACTCCATCTGGTCAGCACGCCTGGAGTGACCAGGGCTTGGAATAGAAAGAAGGACGCTTGTAACCTTCAGATTCTGCCTCAACAAACACTGGCGCACACACACACATATGCACACAGAAGCAACACAAAGATGTAAAGAATCAAAGGGTTATTCTCAGAGAGAGAGAGAGATAGAAGGGAAGGCTGGACTGAGCAGCAGCAGAGGGAAGAGATAAAAGAAGGACGCACACAAACAGAAAGGTGAAACAGAGGGGGCGGCGAGGACGAGTGCGAACTGGCTCAGTGCCAGCGGGCAACGTCTGTCCGGCTTGCCATCAGCTGATCCAGATCATTCCCGCTCCGGAGAAGTTCCCGCTCCAGCCGCGCTCGCTGCAGCTCAGAGGCCAACCCCTGGGCTGACCGAGACCGTGGCGACGGATCCACCAAACAGCCACAATCTAGAGTCTCTGTCTGGCTTTTCCTCGTCGGATGTGTCTTCGCTCACTCACTTCCAGTCTGGGCGTCTCTCTCTCTCTCTCTCGCTCTCTCTCAACAACCTCTTTCTCTTCTCTTCTTTTCTATTTCAGTCTTTTCCCTCTCTCTCTTCTCCATTCCCTGTCTCTCTCTACTTTCCCTCTTTTCTGTCCCTCTCTTTCTTTCTCTCCCTTTCTTGTCTCGTTTTTCTCTAGTTTCCTATTCTTCTCTCTCTGGCTGCCCTCTCCTGTGGGTGAGAGCAGCTGCCTGGTGCGAAGGCTACACTTCACGGTAGCGCGCGCACACACACACGCGCGCGCGCGCACACACACACACACACACACAGCTCTTGCCTGCAAGAGAGCTCACCGCCACTGATGTGAAATCTGTTCTGACACGCTGTGTTTTTGGCGTGCCTCTCTATCTCTCTCTCTCTCTCTCTCTCTCTCTCTCTCTCTCCCACCTCTGCTCAGGGTCTTCTTGCACTTCTTCCTAAGGAAAGCACCAGCCAGTGGAAAATCAAAATTTACCAACTTGCCTTGCAGCCCCGCCTACTTGTCCTGCCAATCAAACAAGCTCCTCCCCTGTCTCCTTCTCTTCCCTCTATCTTTCTCTTCCTCTCGCTCTCCTTGGCTGTGTGTGGCCCTGCGCTCGGTCCTCAGCATCCGAAGTGGAGCGGAGCGTGCGGCAGAAACCTGTGCTGCCTCTGCGTGAGAGAGAGAGAGAGTGTGTGTGTGTGTGTGTGTGTGTGCGTGTCTGTGCTCTGCTTCGCTTCGCTGTTACTCCACTCCGCTGTTGCTGTCACGCTGTGCTCTGCTCTCCTTCTCTTTCTCTCTCACTGTCTCTATTTTCGCTCTCCACAGGTCAGTCCATCCACGCGTCCGCCTTCCTGCTCTGTCGCTTCTGCTCTCCGACTTGTTCACACACATACAGGCTGTTGTCCTCTCTCACTGTTTCTCTCTCTCCCTCTTGTTCTCTCTCGCACTTGCTCTCTCTTTTTTCCACTCTTTCTCTCTTCTACTCTTTCCTGCAGACTGGGCTAAGGGGTGGGAGGGGCTTGCCATTTTAAGTCATAATTCTTTTCTTAGTGGTGGATTTGCTCTCACATTTTATTCTTGCCCATACATGATGGGATTTTAATGGGAGAATCTTAAAAGAAAGAGCCTGCGTTAAGAACATTGTTTTCATTTTTATTGGTTTATGCTCCTACCAAGTGGGTTGATAAGACAGTTTTTTACACCATTATTGCTGTAGTATTGAACTGTTCTACTCAGTTATTAACACTGAATTTGAAGCATCCCGTGGACAGCAGGAAACAGATCCATGAAGAACGACAAGCCACTTTCCACTTTCCTGTGTGATCAGGGGAGAAACTTCTACAAAAGGCAAAGACAGTACAAAAGGGCTCATCCTAGGGACGATGCACTCTCATTGGCAAGGCTGGGTCGTTTTTACGGTTTTAGACATAACTATCAGTTTTTACAGGCTCTTTTATTTCTCCAGTTGGTATTTCTGATCATATTATGGGCCACTACACCGCCACTAAACGCAGCGTAAAACCCTTGAGTGCATACTGGCATTTTAACGCTGCGTTTTTAGATGATGCTAATATTAGCGAGTCCTTTACTTTCTTTTGTGAGGTTTTAGATCACAGAAATTGTCTTCTACTTCAGTGCAACGGTGGTGGGACAAAATCCAAGCTAAACATCTCTGTCCACTCTCAGTGTTACAAATGATATCTTTGGCAGCTCTGGCGACTGAAAGAGTGCATCGAGGGCATGAGAGGAAATCGAGGGCATGATGATGTCCTTCAAAGAAAAAAGGCAGCTGGGCATCACAGCTCAGGACGTGTTGGTCCACTATGTTTTTGGAATGTGGTAGAAATAGATGCTCTTTCTAAGCTCTTCTTTATTCAAGAGAGTAGAGAGGTTTCTGTATGCTGTGCTGCGAAACAATTCAGGGTTCTCTTTTCTGAGCAAACACTGTACAAAAGTGAGGCAACAGAGGCTCGAGCTGTTGAAGAAGCTTCTTTCAGGACCAACCGGTCAACTGTGTTGCTCGACACTGAGCTGTCTCTTAGACAGAGCTACACAAAGCCCGCCAGGGTGTGGAGAACAGCCAGGGAACTGGCATCGGTGGCCTTCCTGTCGAGCTTTACACAGCCTCTTGATCAGTGTTATGGCAGGATGTGCTGGATGTCCTACAGGACAGTGTGAGGGACAGGAAGCTTCCTCTCAGCTGTCATAGAGCCGCCCTGACCCTGCTGCCTGGAGGAGGCCCGATTGATTTAAGAAACTGGTGCCCTGTTGCCTTATTATGCGCAGACTACAAGCTGCTCTCAAAAGCTTTAGCCTTGAGACTGGAGAAGGTAATGGAGCAGATGAATTTGAGGTCTATTTTTGACAATGCATACTTAATTTAATGTCCTCTGAATGTCTCCAGAGTACTGGGCTTGAAGACTGGTCTCATTTTTTAGACTGAGTTGAACAGGGACATTTGTGGAACCTTTTGAAGAATTTTGATTTCTCTGGTTTCATTGCCACGATCAAGGTACAGCAACACTGAGTGTACTTTCAGTTAACACTGGCTGATGTGCCTCCTTCACAGAGTTCACAGGGGCCTCAGACAGGACCGCTACATCTCAGGAATGCTGTATGCTTTTGCTACTGAATCTCTGTTGTGCAAACTAAAAGTGAGGACCAGTGGGTCTATAACCGTTACACTCCTCAGCACATTTTATCCTGTGCGGATGATTTACTCGTACTGGTTAGTACTCAAGCTGATGTGGACATTTTAGGGGACATTTAAACCCTTCAGCACATAGTATTACACAGCTGTGCCACCTGACTACTTTACATTAAAGAGCACTGTCACACCGATGTGTTTTGGAACGTCCAGCCACAAACATTTTAGCGCATTCTAACAACCTTACTGTCGATACACTGTTGCCTTTATGCTCAGGGCTTTATATTTAAACATTTTTTTACGTTTGACAAACAATCCATAACTAAATCACAAGAAACTTAGGCTCCGTCGGAAGACACTGAATGATGGCGACTTTACCCTCAAAAGCAGGACATTCAAAAGCACAGCACCTGCAACGAAGACACAGACTCACAAGGCCGTAAAAGACAGCTTTTCACTTTGTGGAACTACTGAGTATACTTGATATGGGTCAAAGCAACATTGGCAAATCACACGGCCAAGCTGTTGTTTTGGTTACACACCTTTATGAGTATTTATCGGCCCCTATCTTCATTCATAACTACAATGGCACTGTAAGCATAGCAACCACAGCTGGTGCTGGTGCACAACAAATATAATCATCCTGTCAAACACGTCAAAGTCAAACAAGTAACATCTAACACTGTCTAACACCACGGCCAAGAGCGAACACAGAAGCAGTTTACAATACAAAGTAACGGATTCTCAAATTTCAGTGTGAAACGCTGGCACACAAGCAAAAAACACAAACAGCAATCGGTAGTACTGTTTAAAAAACTTCCTCGCTGAAAGGTTCAAGGAATTTGGTTTTTGGGAGGGTGGAGAACTTCTAGTGGCAGATGGACTAACCAGGAGGACGGGTGGGCTTAAATACCCCAGAGTCTATCCAGCAGACAGTAAGTTCTTTGGGGAAAAACTGGGATGACACATTAGAAAAAGTGGAAGGACATCACCATAAGTGGAAATGGGTTGCCCCCCAAATGTCCTATAGATAATGGGAACTTGCTATTAATAATCTTGCTGTGTTGTCCTTCCTGCACAAACTGGCTTGTGTAGATCCCCCAACTGAATCTGCTGGCTAACCTTCAGGCATTGCTGGAGGAATGCAAAGACTCCTCTATTGAATTCCAGTCCTCCCACTATGTCTATGTGCAAAATTCTGCAGACTACTACTCTCCATAAATGTTCCTTGGGCACAATAGAATAGTCTTTGAATGAACTGGAAATGTGGTGATCCTGGTCAAATATGATGGTTCAGCTGGCTAGCTCCTTGTCCACTCTCATCTATAGGAAGATATAGAAGTCCTTGTGATTCTCATCACAGTCAATCTAAAAAAAAGGTCCACCAGCAAAGCCTGAAGGTTAGCTCCCGTTCTCTACTGGACATTTAGGAGACAATTAATTCCACTTATGGAAGCACTCTTCCACTTTTTTCTAGTGTGCCATCATACTTTTTCCCAAAGCACTTGCTATTTGCCAGATAAACCCACAGGTATTTCAACCCACCTGTCCTCCTGGTTAGTCCATCTGGCATATATTGGGCCTGAGGAATATTTTTGGAGATTGGTAGTCTGCAGGCTTTTGCAAAGAGCAGGAGTACTAGGATTGGATATGTTAGGTTTTTAATGGGCAAAAAGCACTGGACATAGCTGAGTTACTTGTTTCTGTATAATGGACCTTTAGCCAAAAAGAAGGTTGCACAACTTTACACCGACTGCTGAAAGAACCTCTTGTCTATGGGACTAGACCAGATATAATGTGTATGACTGTACTGACTACACCTGTCCTGTCAGTTGGTGGACATTAAAGAATCCAGATCTTTTTTGTGTTGTGGCTCAGCTCGTGTATCTTTGGAGGTCAGCAGGAGCATGTTCCTGAAGAGTGCATGCAGGTAAAGGAGGGTGCTGAAGTAATCAGCCCCTAAGAGGATGACTCTGGGGTCAAAACAAAGACAAAACAAAGAGGTCCAGAGAAGTCGACTAGTCGTGTGTTTTTTTCTCTCTCTGTGCGTGCTTGTGTACACAATGTAGTCTCTGCCTCTGATTGGCTGACGCTGACACGCGTCCCGTGACTTAATCAGTTATTATTATCCCTTCATAAAAAGGGCGGTACCGTTGGCGCAAGTGGAATCTAAACACAAAACCACAACAAGGCGAGAGACACGGCAGCAGAGGAGACAGACACACACCACATGTGTGGAGATCCTTCACTCGAGACACACAAACAGCACGGTGACCTGCACAACCTGCAAGTTGGTGTTAAAGTACAGTAACAGTACCGGCGTTCTGCACGGCATCTGAAACGGCACCGCTAGCTAACATGGCTAACGCTAGCACTGCAGGGAGTCGTCCAGTCCGAAGGACTCTGAATGGCGCCGTGGCTTAAACTGTTCACACTTTCTGTTGTACACTTAAATTTACCAGAACATTCAAGGTATCAGCCTTTGTTTTGTTATGTTTAGTTTAATGTTTAGGTTCATGTTGACTGTTAATATTACAGAGAACTTTAATAAAAGCTGCTCAATGTTGGACACCTGTGTTCCTCCGCTGCGTCTGTGTGATGTCAACAAACGACTAGTCGACTCGACTTTGACTTTGATGACCAATAAGTTGACCTGAAAAAATCTGAAGTCGTTAATGCCCTAGGTCCAGGTGCCAACCACTCAATTTGATTCCTGGTAAGGCTAAAATGACAATATACAGTGCTGCCTAAAGGTTTTGAGCCACCCGTTGTTTCTTCATATTTTGGTTTAAATCACCTTCATAATTCAAAACACAATATATGCCTGTCTAACTGTCTTAACTTTGGCATATTGAGCAGATTCAAATTAAAGAAATAGGAACAAATATTTTGCTGTGACAGGCTGCAAGGCACCTAGATAAAAGAGTTCCAACCACTTAGCATTCAGCACCACCAGTATACTGATCACCGCCTGATCATCTGGAATCATCTGCTCCTGGTTCTTCACTGGTTCAGGACTTCAGTTAGATGCTCTTTGTTCTGCTTGAATGATTCATACGTAGGACACTGTATGTCTTAACAAACAAAAAACATTCCTCTGAAACTGGTCAGGTTCAGGGACTGGATTGGAAATGAGAGTCTCTGAAAGTCCTTCAGGAAGCCCGGAGAACCATATTAAAATGCAAGAAAGTCTGGAAGCAAAATATGAAGAAGTGAGGTGTGGCTCAAGACTTGCACAGTACTGCACATTAGGCAAATAAACAAGGTGGTACATGACACAGACTGTGAGGTAATGAGGACTTCATAATTTAGACTTCATATTTATAAGAAAGATCTGGAGACTTTTACAGCAGTGATCAGACAATATTGTTTTTTTTACATGTATATATTTTATTTAAATGTATGTCTGTTTTGGTCTATTTCATTCTCATTTATTTATTAACTGAGCTGCTTGTCCTGGACAGGGTCATGATGGCAAGGCAAAAAGCAGAAAAAACATTTAGTTATATTTAATTATTAGATAATAACATTTAATTTTTATGCCATTAATAATAATAACAAAGTGTGCTCTCCTGACATGACTCCAAAATAAAAGATCCTCTCTCTCTCTCTCTCTCTCTCTCTCTCTCTCTCCCTCTCCCTCTCCCTCTCTCTCTCCTACTTTTTCTTGTTCTCTCCTCCTTCAATTTTTCATACAGTACTTTCTCACTCCTTCACTTCTTTCTTTTCCATTGTTCCTCTCTTTCTCTCCCTCTCTTTCTCATTCGCCCTGTTTCTCATTCTGTTGCTCTCTCATCTTCTTTTTCTTTTCCTCTCTCCTGCTCTCTGTGTCATTCCTCTTCTCCATTGATTTCTTCACTTGCACTCTCTCTGTCTCTGTTTGTCTGTCTGTCTGTCTGTCTCTCTCTCTCTCTCTCTCTCTCTCTCTCCCTCTCTCTCTCTCTCTCTCTCTCTCTCTCTCTCTCTCT
>JBBPCX010000028.1:6761573-6778797 GCA_037974365.1 Hydrocynus forskahlii | reverse complement strand
CAGACTTATATTTCACTGTACATATTTATCACTGTGTGTCCCCACTATATTTTGTAAATATTTTGTATTATAATACAGGTAAAATTGCAATAACCTTGGTCCTGTCTGGTAATCCTCATTTCCTGTGTGCAGTTTGTGTCCTTCCTACCATCTAACAACCCCAATCAATATCCCTAGCCGTAACAAGGTGCTTGTGTAGCAATTTAACAGACACTGGCATGGAACGGTTGTCTTACTCATAAGGATGCTGATTTTAACAATAAATTGCAGTGGTCTCATATTTTTTTCGGGAGCTGTACGAATCATCAGGATGTGATTAGCTTACCACACCAAACAACTGAGTTTAGAAAGAACTGTCATGGTAGAGTGTGGACGGACCAAAGATTAGTGATTAAGTAATCACTAAAAATGGTATTAGCTCCAACCCACTTAGACGTAAAGATAAGTTTTATTAAAGACCTGCTGGTGCAACTGGCCCATGGGTCAAATGGACCTTTGTGTGATTTTTTTTTTTTTTACCAAAGAGAACAAAAGCACGGTGGGACTAAAAAGGACATATGAAGAGGTTTTGTCTCTAAGAGTACATTGATCCTTCCTGTAGCGAACTGCCATAAGGCCCATAAACAGCATGAGATGAGAGACCCTTAAGGGATAAAAGGTTGAACAGCAGGCAACTCAGCATCGAGTTGGCTTGGTGAATGGCAGACTGGAAGGGTCAGCCCAGCCCTCATTCACACTCTCTTAATTTAAAAAGGCTTGGCTTTTTTTGCCCTCGTTTCACAAATGTGTTTCATGGTGTGGAGCCAAACTGTGACCAATTTTACACACAAGGGGAATTATAATAATAGGGAGAGAAAAAAAAAAAGTCTGACCAGAGCTAATGGTCCTTCACTCAATTTGTGACTGCTCTAGTTACGTTACCATGGCAATTGGATGAAGATTTTACACACAGAGCAGGTGTGGCTGATGAAGTACACGATGCCATATTATAAACATTTTAACTAAATGAAAGTTTAAATAAGCATTTAAACTAGCCTCACGCACTGTGTTGTTAAAGAAGTCTATACGCTTTATAGAACATCATGCCAATCATGCAGACGCACGGAATTAATATTAATAGCTCACCTACACTGACATCGTTTTTCTAACTATGAATAAGGTGGATGGCGTGAAAATCAGAGCGTTTTGTTTACAGCTGGAAAAACTACAACTAATCACATTTCAAGAGCACCGCCTCAGTTCTTGATCTCTGTAATAGAGCTATAATAAGACGCCACTGAGATGTTCATGTTCGGAAAGACAACAGCAAGAGGCTGAAATGTCTGTAATGATGTCATTAGGCCTTCAGTAGGTGACTGATCAATCAGGGCAATGATTAGTCCTAGCTAGCATACAGCACGCACATCATTCGTTAAAGGATACTGTCTGCAGCAGGGTGGAAACCAGTGGGGGGGGGTGTTTGGGGGATGGATTGGTGGCTGTTTATCACAAGAAGAAAGTGTGTATATGTGTGTGTGTGTGTGTGTGTGTGTGTGTGTGTGTGTGTGTGTGTGTGTGAGAGAGAGAGAGAGAGAGAGAGAGAGAGAGACATACAGAGTGTATGAGTGTGTGTATGGCTGCTTTGTGTCATTAAGAGACATGCCGGGTGGCTAATGCGGCCAGTTAGCAGGAATGTCACAAAGCAATCTTGTATGTCATAAGAGAAAATAAAACTGGGTAACACTCTATCATGGGTCTCTGTAATGAAAAGCTTTCAAGTTTTCTTCTCCTCAAACTTCTTTCTAAACCTTAAATGGTGTTTCTTAAAGGTTACCAAGAAACAAACTGGCACTAGTCATCAAGTTAGTGCAACCCAGATAGTGGAATTTATCAGACTGCCAACACAGTTATGCCTGTTTGTGCTAGTTCCAGCCCCAGATGCTCCGCTCTCAGAGGTACATAAACCATTAGATGGACTTTATATTAAATGCTGTATATATGAAATCTGAAATTGTGACAGCTACACTGGTGTCTCTCACTGGGGAGAACTCAGGCAGCAGGGGTTGGACATAATCACTGGACACAAAACAAGCATATATTAGAATTGTAATGCAGTTAGGTGGCATCCAATCACCATTAAGGTCTTAAGATGGTCTTAGGCTCTTAGGGCAAGCATGTCGCTTGTCCAGTTTGGAAATCAGCAGTGCACAAAACAAGCAAAAATGACACTGTAGTGAAAACTGTAAATGCTGTCTGAATGCAGTCAACACAGAAACAAACAAAACTATAGCTGTGTTCGAAAAGTGCACGCATTCACTCGTTCACTCGTTCACTACATAGTGTTTGCTATATAGGGGGTTAACTAGTGAACAAGGGGAGGTGACGTTTAGTTAATTTCGGACACTCAGAATGTTACAACTGTTGCTAAAATAGTGCACTGGATCTTGGCAATGTATGTCTTGTCTCTCCATGTGGACCTATGACACGGCTAAGCTTGATATCATTAAAATGATATGTGATTTAAAGACAAAAGATATCATACCGTTGGTTCCACGGGACTTAATTCATTACCATAACGTTCCTAAACTTAAACGACAAAATAGTACTCACATTTGTGCATGACGTCCTCCATTGCTGCTCCTCTTCTTGACTTTCGCGGGATAACAGTAATGTAGAGTGTGTTTGAAAAGTGCACTTGTTCACTATGTAGTTAAAGAAACCCACAGTGCATGATGGTATATGTGTATTCATGTAGTGCACAAACTAGTGGGTGAAACTGACAGTTGGAATTTCGACTACACTAACAACTACATAGTGCCCTACATAGTGATCGAGTGCACTTTTCGAACGCAGCTTATGTGTACCTCTAGACTTGGGTTTGGGTTTGAGAAATCATACCACTTCGGTTCATGCAGGTCTGTTTTGCGGCATCATTTCAACAACTTGCTACTTCACATCATGCAAAAGCAACAATTTGTGGTTGGTTATCCTGCATTTTATATGAAAGTAGGAAATTCTTGGCAACCAAATCAATCAACATTCAGAAGTCTGGCTGGTGAGGCATATTTTGTGTTTACTTTAAAGTCGAGGGAACAGTTGCACCACAGTTTGCCATCTGAATAAGACTTTTCTTGCACATTCATAGTATTGCCATGGTACCTAGGCCTTTCAGGCACACAGAGATAAAGAGAAAAAGATAGGCATGAAAGAGAGAAACCAAAATAGAGCAAGAGAGAGAGAGAGAGTCGGTGAGAGAGAGGTGACTATGTTTCAAAGTATCTCGCTTTGGCGCAGTGAGTGCTCTTTTATCTGCATGCTCCACATTCTGGCACTGCGGAGTGCTACAAGGCCCCAGCTGAGACTGCTACAACAGGGTCCAAATATTTCTTTTGTCTAGCTGTGAACCACGGGCAAACATGAAGGACAACATCCTCTGACAGCCACGTGCATTCACGAGGAGGAACAGAGGGACAAGCAGAGTGAAGCAACACTGAGCATTTGCCAAAGAGCCCAGATTGGTGGCTCAGCAAGTCCCTAGCCAACAGTAGTGTCACTTCAATTTATTCCAAAAAAATAAGAAAAAAAAAGCTACAATCAATCAGAATGAGACAGCAAAAACATCAGCTTTGGCCCAAGAAAAGAAAAGAAGAGAACCTTAATGATGACATGCCAGCAAGGCGGTTTGGTGTAATCATTAAGACAAAGTGCATCTTGTCAAAGCAGGGATGGTCTCCGTTTTTCATTTCATTTCCGCTGCAGGCCTTCAGGTCTGGCTGACATCTTGCTGAAGAATTGCTCCAGAACACGAACAACAGGCCCAAATCAAATATTTATCCCCAGAACACCATCAAACCTGTGACCCACTATGAGTCACCAAGGAGCATAGGAAGAGCCCTGCTGGGCTTTAAACCCCTGAGGCGAGGCTGAGTGACAGCACCCATCATCTCATCCTGCATCATATCCGGATCAGGAGGGATGCAAGAGAAGGAGGCTGGCGGCAGAAGAGCCACAGAGAAGACATGAAAAAAAAGAGAAACCGAGAATAAAAAGAGAAGGGCGGGTGATGTGTTTCCAGCCATTTGTCCCTTGAGGACCTTTCCACCCTCTGGTGGGGATTGCCTTAGCAGACTGCTTTAAGTACATTAAGATGCTGTGCCTTACACAGTGGTGCAAAATATCCATTCATGAATTAAACATGAAATCATGTTATTCCATCCGCTAGTCGCTTGGCTAGAACAGATCTCAAATTTGCATTTTGTTGGCTGGGTGTCATTCCCCTCAGCTGGCAGGAACATACATTGCAATAGCAAACAAAAATCCTGATGTGAATTCCAGCTTGTAGTAAAAAAAAAAAATATCACTTCACTTCACACGCTAAATTCTAGCGTGTAGCCATGCAGTATCCACCGACAAACACGGACAGTCGAACAGGTCTTAGTAAAAAGCTCAAGTACTAAATGTAGCACAGTCATGGGATGCGACCTTTGGCAGGATGTAAAACATCTGCCCTGCTAGATCTGCCCCAGTCAACTGTCAGTGCTATAATTGTGAAATGGAGGCATTTAGGAGCAATAACATCTCAACCACAAGGTGGTCGACCACGCAAGGCCACTCTGAAGCAAGGAGTATGTAAAAACCATTGATGTTTTGTTGTATCACTCACTACAGTATTCCATAATGCCGTCATAAGCAACATCGGCACAAGTGTGTTGTGAGCTTCATGACATGCACTCAAGCCTAAGATCCCCATACATAATATAAAACATGCTGCCACTGGACTAGGACGCAGTGCAGATGTGTTTTCTGGAGTGATGAGTCACCATTTTCAAGTCATCTGGAAGCCTGACAGACTTATCTGGCTTGAAATGTGCCAACTGTGACTGTGTTGAGCAGGCATCAAGCAATGAGAGGTAAAAGGAGGGAAGAGAACCCCCTGGTGAGAAAACTATTCATATCCCTCCACAAATCTGGCCATGCCCAGATAAAACAGGCGGTACAAGTGCAGGGTTGTGGATCTAAATAACGATGTACAACTGCCAAAAGAAAAATAAAGCCACAAAAATTGTTTGTTCATTTACGAATCTGAAAATCCAGTTAACGTCCTGTTTCGTGAGTTTCCCTCGCACTAATATTTATTCCATCCTGAGGAACAAAAAGGTCTGGTTCAACCAGGGACCTCCAAAATGGGAGCAAATCACATTGTATGGCCTCTGTGGGGGAAAAAAAAAAGCAAAAAGTTTTCCTTGATTTGGGCACTTATGATGTGAAAAGTCTGCTCGAGGCATCAGATGTGAAAGCCTGTAAATCCAGGACTCAGCAGGATGTGGTGCTTTTGAGAGGTCGGTGGGGGAGAGTAAATTTTTGGGCCAAGTGGGGACCCATCGCTCAGCACAGATGGTCACAAGATGAAATGAGGCATAAAAGCAGGGTCCTGGACAAGTCCTTCCCATGTGGACTGTTTCCACGAAGCAATGCTCAAAAGGGAGCAGTTGTCATCTTGATGTCTGCGCCAAAGTATCAAACCTTGCACCTATGAAATCTGGCTGCCAGAGCCTTCATCTGCTCGAGCAGGACAAATCGCTGTGTGTCTCTGGCGCCGACTGTGACTCTGACTAATGCAAGACATGAGAAAGCTCAGCGGTAAATCAGCACATGGAGCTTTGAGAGGATTCATGCAGATAACACCTGGTTAATCCCTTTTGGTCTGTAACTTGCAAGCCATAGGAACATGTTGCTACTGTATTGGATAACAAGAAAAGGCCCCCCCTGCAAATACGCCTGATTGCACATTTGTACAGAAGTGCATAATGTCTGGAAACGTTTTAGTCACCGTGCATAGTGTGTTTCCTCACGTATCAATAGGCCAAAACATTGCAGCTGGACAAATGGAAGAGAGCTCTATGTGGTCAGCAGTTTGGAAGAGTGGCTCTGTGTAAGCACTGCTCATTATCTGCTTTAGACAGGTTTGCCTTTGATGAAAATCCATTGCGCTCTTAGATAACCACTTTGCCAATAGAAGCCATCCTGCAATCTTCTTTGAGATGGGTGCGAGAGGCGCGTTAAGAATTCTCATGAGCCTTTAGGAGGTGCCCCCTCCCCCACACTCTCCTCTTCAGGTCTCGTCCATAGCCATTCATCAGGGAATCCTCTAGGCCGCCTCCGGGGAAGCAGAAAGGAGTATGGAAAGGTCAGAGACGCCGGTGAGGGATTGCCAGTAATGAGACTTCTTAAAGGTTACCTGCATTAGATCAACACCAATCCACTTCCGTCTGCCTTTCCCGCACACAAACGTTTTAAGAACATAAACGTACATAAATCGTCCTGCTTTGTTCCCCTGAAGCTCCCAAAAGATGAAGACTCTTGATTATCACTTGTTATTAAGTATTATCATAGTTCTCTTGTTAGAAAAAAAAGAGATGAAAAACCTACTTTTAATAGTTACATCAGGCTGCATGAGGAAGATCAAGGAGTTACGTGTTTGTCTGTTCTCCAGCATGAAAAGAGAAGAACTCATCACGCAACATCCCATTCTGTTAGCTGCAGAGTGAGGGGCATGAGACCCCTGAAAGCACTCTTGTGTTTTTTAGAAATGCGAGTAAGAAATGTTATAAAATAAGAAATAAGTTTTACAGTATTAGTAGAGTATCACATATTACTGTTTTTTTTTTTGCCATGCTATTTACATGTAATTTCTTAACCATTCAATAAACAATGTGATATAAGGAGGTGTTATACTTGATGCAGAAGCCATGCAGGCAAATACAAATGAAAGGCCACTTAGTAATTTCCAAAAGGAGTAATTGATTTTTATTAAATGTACACACCTTTTTTCCCCCAACAGGCACTTGATGAGCTTAAGCAACATGCTGCTGAGGAGATGGCACTGAGCTGGGGATTTGTGTTTAAACTGGAGCAGAGCAGTTCTGACTTTCACCTGCAAGCCTGAAAAGAGCCACATGAATCCTCTCAAAGCTTCGGCACGATCAAAGGGAGAGTGGGCAGCTTTTGAGTTTTTAATTACCCCCTCTCATCATCCAAAGCATTCTAGACTCAGAGCACAACACCGCCTCTGTAACTGCTCTCAGAAATGCCTGCCTACTTACAACCAAGCGGCAATCGTCTCCGTTTCACATGCGGCTCCATCCTGTTTAATGCATTTCTCTATGCTCTATGTCTGTCTGCTCAGTGCTGCTAATCAGGTTCAAATGTGATTTTTCTGGCTTATATTAGCTGCTTGATTGATATTCCACTGTCGTTTTGTACAATTAATTACAAATAAATGCTACATTCTATATACACAGTGCAGTAGAAGAAGAGTATTCTGATAAGAAGAGTACAGCAGTAAAAGTATATGCGGGTTCCTAAAGCTTCAGTGGCTCAACAAGCTGTAAAACAAAAATGCAATAAGAAAAATGCAATAAATCCTGTTTTTGTGCTTCAACTCAGCATTTACACTATTCCGGACCTGCTCCCGAGTAACCTCTCCCACCCAAGCGTATCAGTCTCTACCCATCAGGTGAGCCTTGGAAAATTCTTACACTTGAACAATCAGTGCGGGCACCTCCATGTGTGCCCACCCCACTGCTCTTCTCACTGTAACTTCATGGATCCCTCAGATCCCTGGCTGGCTCTCTGACAACTGGGTCTCTGGAGCAGTCAAAACAATTTGAGAGAGGAAAACACTCCAAACTAGAGGTAACCAACCTTGGTCCTGGAGATCCATCTTCCAGAAAAGTCTACTGTAGTTCCAGCAACAATCTGTGACACCAGCTCTGGTTAATGAACCACTTTAGAAGCCCCTGATCGTCTGGAGCATTAAGTAAGTGGAAGGAAGCAGCATATTAGATGCGGGCTGACTAAAACATGGCAGGAAAGAAGAACTCTAGGAGGAAGGTTGGTGACCACTGCTGTTGACGGTGGTGATGAGGTTGGATGATTAATTGATAAGCCCTCATCCCTGTCAGCCCTCCCCATTCTCAACAAGACTGTGATGGCTGAGGAGTCCTTCAAGTTCCTGGGACCAATCACCCCTGGTGATCAACGTCCACTCCATCTCTGGTAATGTATTACACAGCCATTAAAGCCTGTCGTCATCACAGTCTGGTCACGCTGTATGACTATTTATAAACCAAACTGTATTCTCAGGTCTACCGAAACCTTTCTACTCCTCCAGGACCTTGCGGCATGCAGAGAAAATAATTGCAGACCCATCATTCCTGGGTCATTACCTGTTTCGGCTCATCTCCTCAGGCAGGAACTTTAATGAACCGTGTCACTTCAGCATGTCATTAAAGTAGTTAAATTCATTTTTATTCCCAAATATATATTTGCGTGAATTCCTACAGGTATGGATGTGAATGTGTGTGGAAGAGACCTAAGCTATGGATGATATAACTGTATAAGCACTGTCAGCCCATTGATGGCTCTTGAGAGAACTGTATATGATTCTTCTTTTTGCTCCAAAGAGCTCTTTATGGCACCTTTGTTTAACAAATAGGATTGCCAAGCCTTTTAGGAACCAACTTTAGGGTTGGGAATCTGTTTTCTTGTTGTATATAAGCAGTTCAATGTTAGGGCAAAAAGAAGAATGTTATATTTATTTACTTTTATTTATGAACCCTTATAGTCACGCGTGAACACACCACAGCACAATGTGAACAATGTGACATTCTTTCTCTGCATTTAACCCATTCACCAAGGGTGTGTGGGGACGGTCCCTTCCTCAAGGGAACCTCAGTGGTGCCACTAGCAGTACCCTTGAGCGAGGTACCGTGAGAATGTGAGGTTCTGAGGTTCTGGGTTATTATTAGGCTACTCTTCTTTCTTTGTTTCAGATCACTGGTTTACATGCGCAAAAGGACATTTTATGCAACAGCCAAAAGCAACACTGCCCTCACTATGATGCATAATATGTGCACTGCCCATGCTTTCTGTAAGCAAACACTGTGCCAATCTTGGGGCCGCCATGGTCCTGTTTTTCTGTTTCAGCTTTGATAGAAGCAAATTAAAGTAGCGTAGCATATTTGGCTGCAAATCCTGTGTAAGCTAGAACTATATCAAGCCCGTGACCCACTGTCATCATTTTGCTTTGCCAAGCCTGTAAAGCAGCCAATTTCAGTGAGCTTTCTTTTTCAGAAGGCTTCTGATTCAAGCCTCGCAAGAGAAATGCAAGTGAAAAGTATGACTTGATGAACTCTTTGGTTTCCCTGGCAGTGTGTTGTGGGATTTGGGATACAGTTAGTATAATTGCGCTGTTGTTTTCTCTGAAGAGTGGCTGGTGATACTTTTAGCCCTGCACTGTGTGAGTTGTTGGTAATTTCAGGGACAGCTGGCCTGGAGTTTTTCTTCACAGTTCTGATCATTTTTCTACAATGCAATGCAGCTGCATTGCTTCATCAGTTGAGAACTGGTTTGTACAACATTGTTTTGTTTTTTTTGTTTGTTTTTTGTTGTTTTGAAAGACCAAATGGAACAACACATTCACAATACACATTAACGTACCCTAATGAACATGGCCAATCAGAAATATCTGGTAACCTACTGTTCTACTACGGCTATTCACCTGAAATGATAACAATGAATAAAAGCACCATTATTTTTAAATGGTATAAAATGAAATGCAAATCAATAAAACATTATTTTCTTTACATTCATGTTATTAGCATAACAAAAATGCGATTTCGACCTCCTAGTGCTAATGGACAGCTGTGTACACTATGATGGTCAAGACCAGAACGCTAGCCAACATGTAAATGTCATCTTAGCCTGTACTTGATCAGAATACTCAAAGGACCTTTTAGAAGGTTAACATGCCAACAGCTCATTTGCATTTCAGTCAAGTGCTTTATCACAAATAAAAATATAGCGTTGGCTTTGCTAACATTCTTTCTACAAAAACTAAATCAAAAAAAGATTGATAAACCATGGTTCTCTTGGAAGGGGAAGAACAAATTAAAGCTCAGAAATACATGATTTTTGGCCCTAGTTTGATACCATAAGCTAGGAAAGCATGATTGGCTCCATGCTGCTTACCTAAACTTAAATGAATTCCAGAAATTCAATCAGCAGTGTCAGATTGCACTGACCAAAATGGTATTACATTGACGTATAGTAAGTGTAATCAAGGCTGCAAGGCTTTGATGCCGCAGTGCCAACTGATAGAGCCCAATGAGCAAAGTGGTTTCTTGTTGGAAGTGGGTCTGCATCTAGAGTGGCTTGGTGACTTCCTGTGCATAGGCCTCGACACACAACAGCATTGTTTACCAAAAGAGAAATTAAGCAAGGAAAACCCCAGTCATACCCCAAAATACCCTTGGATGCACAGGGTCTTTGAACTCACAGTCATACTATATGTATTGTGTAGCGTTCCCACACAAACAGTGTTAAAACAGCAGCGTTTTATACTTTAGTATAACTTTAAAAAACTTTAGTATAAAAAAGTTACAGAGATATGCCGTATAAAACCCACAAAACACTAGGACCAAACATAGAAATATACGTGTTTAAAATAACAAAAAAATAAATAAATACCCGACAAACAAAGAAAAAACACTGACAACTGATAAATAACAAACCAACAAAACAACCAAAACCAAACCAAAACCGAAAGATTCGGCTCGCAATCCTGTGTCAGACCCGAATATTAAAAAAAGCAACATATCATCCACATCACAATAAACAGAACAGAAAATGCCAGGTATACCAACAGTCACTTCAGTCAGGGACGAGTGAGAGATTCATCCTCTTAACCACATTTTCTTAAACCTAATAGAGAGGCCCCTATTTGAAAGCCTTTTCTTTTCCAGTTTAATAAAGGGTATCCCTTTGTTGGTGTTTCCCAGTTAATAACTAGTAGTCTTCTTGCCAGTAGAGTGAGAAAAGCTAGGGCATTATATGGGATTATAGAAGTGGAAGACAATGAGGGGAAAGACTTTTGGCTCTACTTCTTCCTCCACTAACTCTTATAAAGGTGTCAAATATCGCTGTTCAGTATTTATGTAAAGATGAGCAAAGCCAGAGCATGTGTATAAGGTTTGTGGAGTTTGTTGACACATTTCACGCGTCGGAGTGACGTTTTCATAAAACTTTGACAGCCAGGCCTTAATATAATATACACAGTGTTAAAACAGCAGTATTAATGTCTCACTCGGTACATTTCAGAGCAAAATAATCTCTTCAGACAGCACACACCCAATAATTTTAATTCTGCTCCCATGATTTGAATGCAACCCCAAAGACCCATTCAGATGGTTTCAGTACGGGAAACCAGAGTTCCCTGTCAAAAATGTCTTCTTCTGAGTGTTTTTTTTTCATGAATTTAACATCGAACTGACAATTCCACACCACCCTGAGCTGATTACTTTCACTGCAAAGCCCAAGGGGTGCTGAGTGATAAGCTTTTTCTTGGAATTGGAGTGTTTGCTTATATGTGATAAAACTGCAAGTCACACACTTCACTCCAGAAATAATGTGCTGGGAGGCTCTTTCAGTACATACACTTATACTGTGAAGGTCTTAACGCCTTGACAATGCCCTAATTATTTGTGTAACCTGTCAAATAAGTCTAATTCTTTGTACTACACACTGCTCCTGCACTTTTTTATTCATTCGTCTAATGTTCTTCACCTTAAATAATGTCACACAGGGGAGAAACGAGATGGATAGTCTTTCCCACAGACAAACCCATTATGTCAGACTATATTTCAATTACAAGTCCAACTCCAAAGCTTTCACATAACTAAGATGGGATAATAATGTAGGGAGACTGGAGTGATATTAGGAAGTCATTAAAATCTTGACAGTGAACCTAAAACGGGCTTTGAATAAAATTCAGGCTTCAAGCTTTTCAGTGGTATAATAGTTTTCTTTTCTTCTCCTTTTTGGCTGTTTGACTTCTCAGTTTCTGTTTGCTCTCCATAGATTGCTTCTTTGACATTACAGGAACACAGGAGACGCACAGACTCGAACAGTCTATGTAATTTTCACTTTTTCAGTTCAATTAAATCAATGATATCATGGTGGTATCATGGTATATCGTGACATCCATATTTAACTAAAAGAAGTGACACTTCAGTGTTGGAATATGGTGATTTGAGATGAGCCAAAATGTTAACTGTATAAGTTTCCTGGGGCTATACTAGTTGAAATTCTTCCTAATCTAATGTTAACACCAAGCAGGGTGGTGGCGGCCTAGGATACTTGTCTCTGGACCAAGAGGTCATGGGTTCGAATCCTACCTACAGCATACCACCACTGGGTTCCCGAGTAGGACCCTTAACCCCAAGTTGCTCCAGGGAGACTGCCCCCTGTAGTTAGGGAATGGAAGTCACTTTGGATAAAAGGTCTGCTAAATGCAGTAAATGTAAGAGGTTCCATCCATCTAAGCCACTTTTCTTAACCAGGGTTGTGAGAGGTGCTGGAGCCCATGCCTGTGTTCATAGCGTAGGATACAGGAAAACACTCTGGACAGGTCACCAGTCCACAGTACAGACACACAGACACACTCACACCTGGGGACATCTGGCAAGGCCAGCTCATCTGACGTAAATGTCTCTGGACTGTGGGAGGTAACCAGAGCACACCACTCAAAGAACCCTCAGCCGGCTGGGAATAGATCCCAGGAGCTTCCTGCTCCAAGACAACAGTGCTACTTTTGCACTAAAAAGAACAAAGATGCAACATAAAAACAGTGCAAATGTCAAATTGATAATCTTTCACCCCATTGCTGAAAGGCTCATCTTTCAGCAGTGCTGCTCTATAGTGAGTTCCAGTCTGGGGTAATGTTAGTAGACTGTTACGGAGGGAACAAATATCGGCCACTTGGGGTTAATGACACCCTTCGGCGTATATCTACCCTTTAGCCTCGCAGTCCACTAGTCATGCTTCACTTCTCTTTTACTCCACTGCAGGGCCTCCATTAGGCAACTGCATGGGGCGATGCTGTGGTTTCAGACCCTGGTCCCTGCATCAAGTCAAGAATCCCAGACAAACAACATGCTTTGATCAAAGTAAGACACTTAAAAAAGCTGAAATATGTAACTCTTACCGAAAATTGTAAATATAGAAATAAATATATGCATATTTTAAATATATAACATTTAGGAATATATATTAATACATATATTATGAACATCAAATAGGGATTATGGGGTACCTCTGTTTAATACTGATATAATCACAAAGTATCAGTAGATGCTTAAAAATCAGATGGAAAAAAATAGTATCACTGCTTCTCTACTTTTTAAAGTTTAAAGCCAGTTCTTATCCTTGCAGCAGTTTGATTCAAGCATAAAAAATCTCAACTGCTCTAATGGGCCACAAGGTGAACACAGCACTTTTTAGCGACTGTAGCTTTGCAACGTTGCCTTTCATTTTTGCGGCCTAATGGCTGTAGCTTCTCCTGACTAGCCTTTTAAACAAAGTCCAGCTTAGTCCATCAGCATGCGACAACATTAAATCGAGAGCACATCCACCATTTTGTCCCAATCAGGCCTCCATTTGCCACGTTTTCCACCACCTGAGGCCAATTTTGCTGCACATCAAAGGCCGCTGTGTGTCTTAATAGGAATGGCGGCTGCTTTGTGGCTGGAGGTATAAAGAAGCACCTGCGCTCAGACCCCGGAGGCCAGAGCTCAACACGAGTGCTCATTAATTAACCTTTTGTGAGCAGAGACCTCTGTGCTTTATCTAGCTGCAAAGTGTTATCAGCCTGTTTTAATGATCCCCGGACCCAACACAGTGCAGTTAGAAATAAGCAACATTCTGACAAGCTGAAGAACATAACCGTAGGTCTAATTTCACTTCAGGTGAAAAGGCTAGTTAAAAGGTTAATAAGCACTTAGAGGAACACAAATGAATACTGCTAAATACTTCTAAGGTGGATATACAGTACTGAGCAAAATCAGAGACCACCTGTCTTATTCATGTAAATTTCAGTCTTTAATGCAGAACATATTTACCAGAAAATCACACAGAAGTCTCCAACACTATGTATAATATAAAATCTGTCAATATTTAATTTGTCTGGCATTTTAACTCTTTCATCCTTAAAAACAATCAGTTCCAGCAGACTCCTCCCCAAAGCTCCCTTCAAAAAGCAAAGCAACTACTACCTATACAGACCTCAGTTACCCACAAGTTTCATTCTTGTGTGCTTTCAAAATGACTAAAGGAACGATCCCGGAGGAAATCAGACTTCTGCATTGGGAAGGAGAGTGTCAAAATAAAAAACAGTTTCAAAAACTATTAAATGATTAAAGAAAAAGGAGAGAAAATGGGACATCTAACAACCAACATCTAAAAAACTCAACATCTGACCATGCATGCGTCTTATAGCCAACAAAACACAACGTCCATGTTTTTTTTTATACAAGCTAAGTCTATTTTTATCTACAAGCAATGTACTCCACTGAGAATCCAGTAATATCACATTCCCACTTTCTGTTGCACTTTAAAGCATGTTTAAAACATTTACTTATTTATCATACTTTGGCCTTATAGTTACAGAGAAACATTCTTTTAAAAAGTTTTTGACAGTTCTGCAAAGTACTTTTAATTGGTACATTACCTTTATGCTTCATGTGAATATTCTTTCAACTCCATCCAACGTTCTTCACATTTATATGTCACTTGCAAAAATTATTCTTTAAAAAATCCACTTCTTTAACTTCATGGAAGTTAATGAGGCTCTATAGCATCGCTCCAGAGAACCTTAATTGGCCTGTTAATATTTAAAGAGTGAACAGCTGCACTGTATTAATGGTGTGGAAGCTGCTGAGGGGCCTTTTAGCCGAGCGCCAGCACGCGTTCAACCTGCGTTTGTGCTTTCTTTGCAAACGACAGATCTGCTGTTTGTCATATTTAACACGTGTCATAAAGTGATTTAATTATAAAGAAAAGGCAAAAAACAAAGAGTGGACATTCTTGCCTGGCACGATTACATGAAGTTGATGTGTGGACTACTGTGCTTTTGTTATGCTTGCCATGTTTGCTAATGCATGTATGCCAAACTTTGGCCATTTTTGAAACTTACCCAGTGGCTGCCCCTGTGATCAGAAGGTTGTGGGTTCGAATCCAAGGACTGCTGGTGGCACCTCCGAGGTACCCTTGAGCAAGATACCGTCCCCACACTCTGCTCCCCGGGCGCTGTGTTTCCGGCTGCCCGCTGCTTCACTTAGTGAATGGGTTAAACGCAGAGAACGAATTTTGTGCCGTTCAAACTGTGTGCTGTGGTGTGTTGTGGACACAAATGGCAACATATCAACACTTACATAGACACTCTATTTACTTACTTAGTCTAACTGTAGCCATGGCTACAGCAGGCACCATCAGAGACATGATACAACAGGAAGAAAACAAAAAATAAACAAGCACAGGGGCCAGCCTCCAATGCATCAGTGTGCTTTTATTTCCCAGGCTGAAATGTGACAAACTTGCAAGAACAGTAGTTAGCAGCATGCTTTAAATACATTTTTTTAGGTGGATCCATCTGATGTGGAGTGGAAAGCTATGAAGCCCACACGCGGATCGCAAAGCTACGCTGTCACATCTCAGGCGATGGCGAGGGCACAAGTGCTCCGCATGTCCGCCCGCTAATTAGACACTTGGGCACGGGAGGGAGTCGTGTTCATAGTTATATCGGCTCACGGGAGAAGGGCTGCGGCATAAAAACGATGTTACTTAACACAGCCGCTTAGGGCTCTTTACGGACCACATAAATCCCCACCACTAATGGGCAGATTTGCGCAGCCATTAAAAGATGGGCCTCCAGTGATTGCGCAATGGGCAGAGTGAGGAAGCGAAGGTAGGACAGAGGGTGTGCGTGTCTGAAAGGGTGGGGGGTGCGGAGGTGTGTATGTGGAAACTGGCACAGTTGACTGCCTAAATGGCAAGTTGGGGGAGAAAGGACAGCAATATAAGAGCGTGTCAGGAAAGGTCACTCCGAGAAAAAGTACAGCCAACGCTTGACTTTTGACCTTTCTTGACGGCTGAAATTGGCTCGCAGATGGGTGAGTGCTCAGTAAGGATGCTTCTGTCATGCCTGAGAGGAAAAGCAGTGGATGGAGGGATGGAGCAAGCGCCAATTCCTGCAGAATCCACTTCCACCAAGCAAATGCCTTAGAAATGGGAACAAAACACAGAGGTCAGTTTGGGCTGGAGGGCACCAAAGCAGAACCTCAGCGCCTTTTGGTTCACCAGAGAACAGAGCCGAGGTCCAAAGCTACAATTAAAAAAGCAAAAAAAACCCCAAAAAACTGTAAAGTGACCATTCCTGTCATACAGGAACACAGCACAGCGCACAGTGTGTACAGTGTGAAATTCTTCCTCTGCATTTAACCCATTCACCAAGTGAAGCAGCGGGCAGCCAGGAACACGGTGCCAGTGTGTGGGGACAGTGTCTTACTCAAGGGTTGTTCAGAGGTGTTGCTAGCAGTCTTGGGATACGATCCCAAGACTTTCTGATCACAGAGCGAATGCCTTAACCACCAGGACATCGGCTGAACGAAAATATGAACAATTTCTAATACAATCTAATCCATTTAAATATTCAATGTGACAACATCTAGGAATCAATCATCTATCAACCAAATTGCTCCACCAAGAACATGCCTCAAAAGCAAGGGGACAAAAAAAATCAGGGTCAGTTTGGGTTGGAGGGCACTAAAGCAAGAATTTCAGTGCCTTTGGTTTACATCAGATCTGAGGTCCAGAGCTATAATATGAACTATTTCTAATACAATCCATTTAAATATTAAATGTGACTACATCTAGAAAGCAATCATGCATCCATTCAACCAAACTGCTCCACCAAGGCTGTGCCTTAGAAATGCAGTGGGTTAGAAAACAGGGGTTAATTAGGGCTGGAGCGCACCAAAGCAGAATTTGAACACCTATGGTTTGCATCACCAGAGAGCAGAGCTAAGGTCGAGAGCTATAATTTAATGAAAATATTAACTATTTTTAATACAAACCATATAAATATTCACTGTGACATTTAAAAATTAACCAAATGTGCTGGTTTCTTCTATAACTGATACCATTTCTGTCTTTTTGATTAATGTTTATTCACATTAATGTTTATTTTCCTTACCTAGAAATTCAAATTGTAATATTAGCCATTTATTTCTAATTTTATTAGTGTAACACTGTTACGACGCCGCATACGGCAACAAGGTGTCTTCCTCCTCCGACCAGCACCCGTACCAGCCTGGGAGAGCTCCGTACCTCCAGGAGTTCCAGAGAGTCA
>JBBPCX010000028.1:6745594-6753082 GCA_037974365.1 Hydrocynus forskahlii | reverse complement strand
GTGACGAGGTTGGGGGCAGTGAGGATGTGACGAGGTTGGGGGCAGTGAGGACGTGACGAGGTTGGGGGCAGTGAGGATGTGACGAGGTTGGGGGCAGTGAGGATGTGACGAGGTTGGGGGCAGTGAGGACGTGACGAGGTTGGGGGCAGTGAGGACGTGACGAGGTTGGGAGGGCAGTGAGAACGTGATGAGGTTGCGGGTTAGTAAGGACATGATCAGGCTGAGGACAGTGAGGACATGACGAGGTTAGGGACAAAACTCAATTTCTAACAGTTTCACTCACACACATTCTGTGAGAACTGCTGGTGTGTTGAGTTGAGTTTAAACAGCATATTTAAGCATTTTGGTGACAGCAAGTTTTCTGTGTATGGGAGAAAACAGCATGCAGGCTCTCCTTTTCCTTATTTTGTCACATTCTGCCATCTGTACATTAATTTTGGATGAGTGCCCCTCTCGCTCAGTTTATGTTGGTAGATACTAAGAAAAAAAATATGTAAAAGTAAAAGCTGTTACAAAGAGCCGCAGAATCAGTCCTTATTACGGCACACATAAAAGCTCTGCTAGAAAATGAATAGTGATACTGGAGGAAGATCCATTAGCTTGGCTTAGATGCCAGGTGACCAAAGAATGCAATTAATATATATGCAGCACCCCAAGTGTGTCTGGCCAATCATGCCAGGACTGCTGACCATCTGGAATGTGCGTTGACCAATCTCATCTGTGGCCCGCTAATGTCCAATCATATCAAGTGAAAAGCCATCTTTGATTTTGCAGCCATCCAATCGGATGAGGATCAAAGCGGGCGGTGCTGACAGGCCACCAGGGCCCGGGGAGCATCTGAGAGCAGAGCATGATGAGCAAGTGTGAAGGTCCATTCAGACACTTTCTTTCTCTCTCGCACACACACAAAAGATCAGAAAGCTCACACTATCCGTCCAAAATAAAACACACCCACACACACACACAGCACTTGTCACCCACTGCCCTAGCTCCCCTGAAGCTTCGACCCAACACAATGTACTGTCACATCCAGATACAGTCAGGCAAGTTGGTGAGAGGTGTGCATGCAAGAAAAAAACACGCACACATACACACACACACACACACACACACACACACACACACATACACACACAAACACACAAAAACAAGCCAGTCCCCAAATTCTTAACAGCCCTCCTGTCATAAACCATCTCTGTCAAAATGACTAGAATGGAGAAACCACCCTTAGCCTTTGAAAGAGACAGTCTTTGGCATGGCATGTACATCATATACTACTCTTCCACAAGTCAGTTCAATGATCACCAGCTGGCTGGTTACGGACCTGCATGATACGTCTTATAGGGGAAATGAAGAGAAATGCATCTCCTTAAATGGACCATATCATGAAAAAACAATACAAATGTCTTTTTTTATAAACGCGCTTGATGTAAAATGCTAAAATTTTTGTTTGAAACGAAAACCAGTCATTTTATATCTCCTCTTTTCTGATGCCACAAAAAACAATGAAGTTACATGTATAACCTATTCAATCTTTCTGACCGGACTGCTTTTTAAAAAAGCAACCAATACAAAATACAGGTAATTTACATTCATCTGACTCACAAAAACAGGCTGTTTAATTGTAATCATGTGGGATAAAACAAAATGATTTTGGTGCATACAAAAGTCTTAGGCACTAATTTTCTTACTCTATTTCATTCTATTTTCTTTTTTATTTATTATCATTTTATTTTCTATTTCTGTAAAGCAACACATAAAACTGGGTTTCCATGAGGAAAGAGGTTTGGAAATGATTAAGCAAACACTTTGTCATGCATAAAACCACTATTTACTGTACCAATGTTATTTGTATTTATTGCAATATTAATGTTAATACTAATGTTACTAACACTACTGCCCAGTAGTAAACAGCATTTAAGTATAATTTTCTCAGGTGTCTAAGACATTTGCACAGTAACTATAGGGACAAAAGAACTGAGGCTGTCCCAATACATTTGTCCATATAGTGTACATCAATAGTCCATATCAGGGGAATGAAAAGGTGAACAAATACGGGATATGGGCTCAATGTTCCATCACAGCAATGCTGTGTTTATATGCTGTTAAAAGACAATAGTCATTTCACGGCATATAAAAGGTACTGGTGTCATCAGTGAATGGAGCATTACCATGGTGATATTGGGAAAACTTTTACTACCTCCTCGGTGAACGCTGTTGTATGCTGCCTTTAGCCCAATTTCAAGGAAAGATGTCCTATTTGTCCTCATCTGTAATGTAAATGTAGCGTCAAGCTAATCCACATTAGCTCAGCACATCAAGAATGAGGATTCACAATGCCTCTTTAAACCAAATCACAAGAAACTGCCATAAATTGTATATACATTATTGGAGTTTTTTTTGGAATTATCCCATCTTTCATGTTTTCTCAAACTACTGGTCTGTGTTTATCTACTTGTATATGAACATGAATTGTATATAAATCCGATCTTCAGTAAAAATGTGGATTGCTGATTAAGGAGGGCTTCTATTTCCAAGTTACCATACATAAAAATATTAACACTTACAATACAAGTGACACGGATTCATGCCAGAAGCGCAACAAATGGTAAACCGTCATCATTCAGCAACACAACCCCTTATATGGAAGTTCCCCCTGTTTGTGTTAATGCTCGAGGTGTTTGGTGTTCCTATGTCACGCAGAACCAAAGTTATCGTGGTTTAGAAATGCTGTAATAATAATGAAAACGACTGGGGTGTTACGAGCCCACAATGCCACGTAAGGACTACATAACATAAATGAGGTCACAGAGTTCGGTTATGCGGTGAAACGCAATAATTTTATAGAATTAAAGATATATAGAACAGAAGACATGACGGTTACCGAAAGACAAAAGGAAAATAAAAGAAAAACCTCACTTCCAACCTTGATGTTAAAAGGCTTGACTGCTCCCGACAAACAATAGTAGTGAGTCTTCCGATAATTACCTAACCTATACTTACTAAACCTAAACTAAAAAGGTGCAGAAAAATTAGCAAGGCAACTGTCTAGGTGTAATTAACAACAAAAATATTTACAAACGAAAAGTTTAAAATGAACAGATCAAAAGTAAACTAAAGTGGGCCAGCGCGTCTGTCCGTGGGAAAATCCAGGGAGAGAGAGAGAGAGCCATCTTGGTAGGGGGCTGTATTTCTACCGGAAGGCTGGCCCCGCCCCTTATGCGTAAGCAGCCAGCAATGCTCAAACTCCGCCTGCAAGCACAGGGAGACGCAGAGAGAGACAGGGAAAGAAATAAAGCACTCAATTCTGTAACACCCCCACACTTAAAGAAAAAAACTGGGGTTGAAATGATAAAAATAAATAAGATAAAGAAATATTTACAAATGTACAAACAAACGGTGAAATACTTATCTAGAGTCCAGCTAAAGGATGAAGAACAAAGCTGGAAAAACACAATCAAGTTAACAAAAATACATACATTTCACCCACAATTTATTTACAAATGCGCTATCTCTACGCACGAGAGAGTGCATCCGCCACAACATTATCACGTCCACGAATATGCCGAATATGGATATTAAAGGCTTGCAAGATGAGGCTTTGGTTTTAAGCATTAAGCATTGGTTTCGATTGCACATATGATCTAAGAAAGTTAACAGGTTATGATCTGTGTAGACAGTAACTGATTGTACGGCACCACCTACATAGACCTCAAAGTGTTGAAGCGCCAACACCAGAGCAAGAGCTTCTTTTTCAATGGTGGAGTAAGCACGTTGATAGGCGTTAAATTTGCAAGAAGAAAAACACAAAGGATGTTCCAAACCGTCTTCTCCACACTGCGTAAGTACTGCACCTGCCCCTAAATCACTAGCGTTGACAGTAAGAGCAAAAGGAGGAGAAAAATCAGGAGCGGCGAGCACAGGAGAAGTTGTGAGCAACGCTTTAACAGAATCAAAAGCCAACTGGCTCTCCTCGGTCCACAGAAACAACCGTTTAATACTGAGGAGGTCAGTAAGAGGTGCAGCAACCACAGAAAAATTCTTACAGAATGATCTGTAGTAACCGACCATACCAAGAAATCTTCTCAGTTCACGACGTGATGTTGGGACAGGATAGTTCAAAAAAACTGTCAGGTGTTTTAAAAATGGCATCACACACAAATGGCCATAAAGAACAAAAATGACAAAATTTCTTTTAGTTCAGGTTTTAGAAACAAACAGAAGAAACATAACCCGGGAGAACTTGGGTGGGGAAAACCCGCAGAAGGAGGGGGTCTGGAAAGCAGCCAAGCAGCGGTGCGGCGACCGAGAGAGAAGCTGTTTTACACCATTTATATTTATATATAAAGGGCTATCTAAGGGTTATCCTGCATAAAGATCTCTTTCTTTGTATTAGACCATCTTCAGCTGTGATTGGCAGGATGCTCAGAGCACACACTGGTTTGCATATTGCAGTCTTCCCACGAAAGCAAAATCAAAACAGGCCATACGTTGGGCAGATCTATGACACATACGTACTTGCACTGATGCAATCCAAACTGCATGGCATTCACATGGTGAGCTGAATGGAAATGAAGCCGCAGGCAGTTGATTAAATGTATTGGTGCATGTGGAACAGCTGATTACAGTTTTTTTTAAGAATAGCACAATTAGACAGCGTGAGGACCCGCTGAGCTCGAGAACAATAAAGAACACTGCTGCAAATTTCGCCTGTGCCTGCTTTGTGGGCCGGGTCCTTGGGAAGCTGCACCACGGGCAGCAGGCTAGCTCATTATCTTAGCTCTGTTTTCATTAGTATAGCCTTACCATCTTCATGCAAAGACGTCTTTCGGGAATGTAGAAGAATCCTCTCATTTTTGGCTTCCAGCCATACAGAGTAAACGAGCATTTTGCACATCTCTGCTCACTCGCAGTGCTAATCACACCCTTGTCCAAGTTGCTGTGCTCTTTTCTATGTTGTGTATCCTTTAAAGAGTGTTTGTGACTGAATACACCTGTTGTTACCATAATAAAAACAGTGTTTTGTAGTTGGTCTGACGCTGCATGGGGCCTTTATGTGCTGCCACATTCGTATCATTATTCAATCGTTATCTGAATTCATTCTCAGCAGTCAATGAGGCCAAGCGACCCAGCCTGATCCGAGCTAATGGGAACACTGATTATAGCAATGGGAATGAAACCTGTGCAATTATGAAACTGCGATACAGTACAGGCTGATTTGCATTCAAGCATGACTCAGCAAGCAAGGCTATAAAGTAATTAGCAGCCAGTTCATTAGCCTGTGTTAGTTCGCAAGCTGCAAGGGAAGGAACAGTCGTACGTAAAGGTTTCAACACTGTCAAATGACACAACTGGCATATTATGTTGATTGTCAAAGTGAAGCTACAACATCCTGCAAATTGTGTAAAATATAAACAGACCATGAATTATGAAGAATTCATAATGAATTTGTAACATACTGCACTAACATGTACTTACTTTCAATCAGAAAATCACACCTTGTCATTGGAATAGGGGTGCCCAAACTTTTGCACACATCTGCAGTTTAAATATATAATGGCTTGGCAACATTTTCCCCTTTTCTTAACATGCTGTTGGTCAGTCATGATATGTTCAGCATCTGCAGTTTGCTTGTTTAGTTTTGCACTGAAGCTACAAAGCCAATGTAAGTATTAGAAGCTTAAGTCCACCAGTTAGCATGGTGCTAACTGCATGCATAAGTCATCATGTTGTGTTATTTCAAGCTCATATATGTGGCTTCTGACACTGTGTGAAACTGATGTGATGTATTCACAGTCACGGCTCTCATCCAAAGTGACATATATGGGTGCTTTGCAGTCTACAGAGTCGTCCATCACATTAAATTAAGACCTGCTAGCAAAATAAAATTCTATCAAATATTAAATTAACATCCCACTGGGGCTCTGTCAGATCATACAGAGATGTTAATCAGATGCACTGCTGTTACTTGTGGAGATTGTAGTTAGTTATTTAGTTTAGGGCATGAAAGTGCAGTTATTATTAAAAAAACTACATCCCAGCTGCCACTGCAAACACCATTTATTTATTTAGGTTCTGTGTTCTGCTACAGCAATTATTTCACAGTTATGGGGGTTTTCCACTGACTGGTACCAGTTCGGTTCGGTTCAGTTCTACTCGGTTCAGTTTGGATTTGGACCGTAGGTTTTCCACTGACTGGTACCACCTCGGTTCGGTTCAACTCTACTCACTTTTTTTGCTTTCCCATTACTAAAATCTGGTACCCGGTACCATTCTTGGTACGACCTTGGCCGCGGTTCCAAGCGCGCTGAACCGATACCAAATGATGACGTGTACATATTGAAGGTTACTGATTGGTGGTCACTATAGCAACCAGTTACATGAAGGCAATACTTTAACTGTAGTGGGAAACTGTAGGTCCGAAACCAAACTGAACAGAGTAGAACTGAACTGAGCTGGTACCAGTCAGTGGAAAACCCCCACAAAAATGGTACCGGGCACCAGGTACCAGGTACCAGATTTTAGTAATGGAAAAGCAAAAAAACCGAGTAGCATGGAACTGAACCGAGCTGGTATCAGTCAGTGGAAAACCCCCATTCGTTGCTGCTGTCCACCTCTGTTCTGAAGTTTTGCACTCTTAACAACTCTGCTGATAAACTACACTTTCTGTCTTAATACTTTATTTATTAAAAATCGTACTATAGCTGTAGACTATAGTAAATACTGTCTGGCTCTTTTGTTCTTCTTGTATTCTCCCTCCTGCACTCTTTGTGTATTTTGTCCTGTGTGTACTTGTGTAGTCTTGCGGTATTTCTGTTTTTGTTCTTGCGTTCGAGGTTCAAGGTTACAGCAGCTGTGTACATGTACGTAGTGTGTAGGCTTCTCCAAGAACCATGGTCCACAGACAGCAACATTCAACATTCAAAAGAGTGCAAGTTACGACAGAAACAAAACAAACAACACAATTCAATAAATTGCACCATGGTTCTGGAGGAATGTTGGTTGATTTCACTGTGCTCTGTGTATATGGCTGAAATTACAATAAACCTACTTGACTTGACTACTGCTGAGGTGCTTAGTTAAGAGGTTGGTCTGCAGTCTTCATTGGGGAAGGCATGGGACAGTTCTAACGGTCAGGGGAAGTTCATTCCACCACTAAGGTGCTAAAACTGAGAAGAGCCTTAATGTATCTTCGGATTCTGATTAAGGAACGGGTTCGAGTCAGGTTGTGTTTGATGCTGTAAAGCAGAGGTCCGAGGACTGGGTATCAGTCCGTGAGTCATTTGGGCCACACAAAAAGACTATTATAAATGCTTGTCTCTGTTACCTAATATATGGTACGTTAAAAATTTAATCAAAAATGAGTAAAAAACAAATACACTTTGTTTTTAGCTGTATCTATACCGTTCCGTTTAATTATTGTTTTACATGAAACTGGTCTGTGGTGCAAAAGAGGTTGGGGCACTTCTTTAAAAGTCATAAAAGTTC
>JBBPCX010000028.1:6725594-6743094 GCA_037974365.1 Hydrocynus forskahlii | reverse complement strand
TGTTTCTACATGTATGTTTGCACATGTTGCAATACATCACTGTACCTACCTATTGTTTCATTTTCCTAGCGAGTCTTGAGACTTTTGCACATACATTGGAGGGTCCAGTCTTATACGCAAAAGCCGGATCACGTGATCAGTTATGACCAAGTGCTATCACACATGCTGCTGCTTGTGTGGAAAACCTGCAGCCACAAAGCCGCATATGCAGATAAGATTGGACATCCTTAATCTGTGGTGTTCAATTTACCTGAAGGGCTACAACTACCCAAAACACTGTAACTCATCTGGTCAGAGTTCGCATGACCACACCAAAAGAGAAGCTTTGGGACGAGATGGTTATAATACAGTAGCCTGTTGAGTGGACGTCCCAGATTAGGGTGTTTCTAATAAAGTGGCCGGTTAGTGGAAACACAAGGTGCGTGTTTTTAATGAAGTGGCCAGTTAGTGGAAGCACAAGGTGGGTGTTTCTATGTTTCTAATAAAGCGGCCAGTTAGTGGAAGCACAAGGTGGGTGTTTCTATGTTTCTAATAAAGTGGCCAGTTAGTGGAAGCACAAGGTGGGTGTGGATGTAACTGAAAGGTGCTAAATAATAGTATAGCAAAATATGAGTATAGATTAGAAACAGTCAGTATTTATTATCATGACTTATTCTGTCCCAGCATTAACCCCCCCCCACACACACACACACCCACAATAATCTAAAACAGCACGTCTATACAAGGCCACTTTGAACGATCCTGACATTTTCAACAGGTTACTGTAATTGATCCACGTAAAATGAATAATATCTGAACATCTGACATTTAGATTCATAATATCTGTAATATCTCACCGGATGTATTACTTGTCATTTCCAAACCTGCTTGAGTGCTCGAAAGGCAAATTACTTTCCACAAATCTTTAACATCTGTGAATCGAACACAAACGACTATTTCTCAAAGGAGGCCAACAGTTGTCTTATGTAACTGCACTGGAGCCAGACGTGGATGCAGATTTCCATGCTTGATCTTGCCAGAAAGGTCGCTTTTTTCTGACATTTTCATTTAGGTACTACACAGCAAGCAGACTGTGAACTCCAGCGCTCATTAGATCACACACACACCGGCGCTTTGTATTCCTGCAGCAGAGAAGGTCAGGGACACAATGAACCGGCAGAGTCAATTAATGCAGATACATTAGCCATTGAATTAATGTGAACACCATTCACTGTGTAAGGTCGAGGCCTCTGAAGAAGTCCAGCTATGAGAAGTCAGCAGAGATTTATGTGTGACACGAATGAGAAATTGAACTGTTGTTTTTTTCCCCACCCACTTCTCAAGCATAAATAGGATTCTAGGGTCAGTCAAGAAGTTTCTGGCTCCTTCCTAGAAGTTAATAGCCTCCTCAGCAACAACCTAATTGGATTAACAAATGGGATATTGAAAGCAGCTATGAACAAAATGCACACAGTTTCTTTCACGCGTCATTAATAATAAAGTTTCCAGTGAGCCGAAGCACAAGGTGGGTGTTTCTATTAAAGTGGCCCCTATAAGCATAAGGGATGTGTTTCTAATAAAGTGCCCAGTGAGTGAAAGCTCAAAGTAGGTGTTTCTAATAAAATGATCAGTGAGTGGAAGCACAAGGTTGGTGTTTCTAAAACAAATGTATTCCACAGTTCATTAATTTAGCTTTTCCAGTTCACCAATATGTGTTGTCATATAGTCTTAAAGAAACAGATTGGTACAAAAACAAATAAATAAGTCAGGCAACCCAGTTGGGTTTCTACTACATGAACGGAAATATACTTGTAACATAACATCTCTTTTCCACTTTTAGCTAGTGATGCATGTCTCGGTTTTCCTCAACTCCACTTCATTTAAACAAGACAGTTCCAATGTCATTAATAAGGAGATACAGCAGAAGCGAATCCCTCTGAAATGCAGTTTGCCCATTTTTTCCAGAGCTGATGTGACGAAAATTTGCAGCAATCAACTTCTGATAGTAATAGGCTGGTGATGGCTTTTTGAGCAGCAAACTGTTGCAGCTGTCCGCAACCCTGTAATGAATCAAACCAATGCTACTCAGTCTTTCATGCTTTACACACACATCTGTCAGACGGTCCCTTGAGCCCATTATGGTGAAAAAACAGAGCCAAAGAGAATTTTGACTCTCAGAGTAGCGGGCCACGAGTCAACACTGACTCCCAGTCACGTCTGAGTCAAAGGATCGACTCTCTTGGAGTCTGAAAGGTCAGAATGAAGATACTTGGCACCTTAAGTTACTCCACTGTGTACATACACACACAAACACACACACACACACACACACACACACACACACATATATATATATACAGGGTTTGACATAATTTTTCTGCACTAGTACTCTAAAGAGTACCTACATTAATGAATTGGTATGCACCCAAATTCAACATTTTTCACCTCACCATGGAGCTGGAACCCCTATAACTCAGCCTGTTATGATGTAAACCATGTAATGTTCGACAGGTGAGGGGCGGTTCTATGCAAATTTCCTCATCCTGACGTCAGGATAAGGGAGCCGTCCCAACGGCTCATAGAAGCATATGATTCCTGACACCAAAATCTTTCAATTTAGTGTTTATAGGAGCAGTAGAGACCCAAATGGAAATACAAAAGGATGCAAAAAGTGAGTTTTGCCTAATAAGTCCCCTTTAAAGTGATGCAGCATCAAATGTCCTTGTTGGGAAACATCTGCTTCTTGATTTTGCACAGGAGCTGCAAGGCTAATGTAATCAGCATATAGGGCTTTTATTCTTGTAAGAAGGAGAATCTTCTCAGCTTTATAGGGCTTTGACAGACATCTTACACAATATGATTATATTAAGAAAAAGGTAATAACGTAAGTGTTTGGTTTACCGGGGCTGCCAGACTTGCTTCTCCACAAGTAGGTACTTCTTCTTCTTCTTCTCGAGCATGACAGGCCATCCAGTTGGGGCCCATAGTCTAACTTGATAACTTTCACTTCTGTGTTTTCACAAAGAAAGAACATGACCAGATGACCCTTCTAAACAAACACACATATACACCAGATTAATTTTGCTCCAGTTATATTTTGTTCCAACAGGAAGCTACGCCTACGTCTACATAATTGCATAAAAATGGAGAAAGTTACTGCTTCTTTATGGCTACTACTACTGTTTTTAGATATATGATCAGTTGTGGTCAGTGTTAAGATAGCAGTATGTAACCACATAAGGACCTCAACGTAGTGTGAGGCAAGTGTGTGGTGATTTAGGCCTTTGGTTTACAAATGCTCAAAACTGGCGATAAGCATTTTCAGGAAATTCCACATATTGGCAGGTGTGCTTGGCTGTCTTCTCTGAATAATTTTGTCCCTTAGAATTAAACAGGCTACCTTTATTACTGTCTTTAAGAGTAATGTGCTAAAAGGGCTCTGTTCTGATTGGCTGTCTTCAAACACTCCTTAGAGCTCCTTAGAACACAGTTTGAGGCAAGTGTGTTGTGATTTTGACTTTCAGTTTACAAAATGCTAAAAAACTGACTATAACTTAAAAAAAAATGCAAAAGTAAAAAAGGAAACTTTAGGCACCAAATCAGGATCAGAATCAGAAAACGTTATTGATCCCGGAGGAAATTGCTCATGTAATGAAAGCATTTACAAACAGAGACACAGAGAGAAGATAAAAAATCAAGTCCAAATAAAATCTAAATGATAATCTGTAACTAACAATTGAAAAAAGGCAAAAAAAGTTTAAAGCATTCAAATACAATGGTGTCATAGTCATAGCAGGAAAATGGAATGTTCCTCTTCAGTTCGTTGCCCTGTGCTGTTACAGCATGTAATAAGAAAAGACCTCAGCCCTTTTTCAAAACAATGCACCTAAACCACATGCTGTACACATCCCGCAAAAACGGAGCTGGCGTCGGGTTCATCGGGCTCCAACGGTTTGACCAATGGAGTGAGAGCTCACTCACTCCGCTTCCTCAGCTCTCCTCTTTCAGCATTAATGAGCAGCACACAGATGAATTCTGAGACGGCAGCCAAGCACAGCTGCCAATATCTGGAATTTCCTGATAATGCTGTACTTCAAACATCATTAAGCTCCATTTTTGGAGGAAAAAAGATGGAAGAACAAAGAAACATTGCTGCAGCGTCGCCACTGTCATGTGGCTGCTGCCCAAATCTGAACCCACAGACAATAAAACAAGTTCACTATTTATTAAAGCTGTCAACTTGACGGTGCATTATATACACAGCTCTAAACAGCTTGACTAAAAATGATTTACAAGCAGCAGTTCATATATATCAAATACTGCACATGTGTTGTATATGCTTCAGTACTGGTCCCTAAAAGGCCTGGACATCCAGCTCTAGGGAAAAAAGCCTTTACCGGACATTGAACCTTTACATTGACAGAGGTTTTTAACGTGTTTCTTGTATTTCCTTTTCCCATGAGGTTGACTTATGACATGGAATTAAATGGAATTAAACACACTATTTTCATTGCTGTGCCTTTAGGGCTAATGTAATAAAAAGACCTCTGTTCTGGAAATATGGAAATAAGTGGGCCTAATGTAAATGATATGTACACACACACGCACACACACACACACACACACACACACACACATATATATATATATATATATTAGGGGTGTCAAGCAATTATTTACAAGCTCTTCACTTAATTAATCTAAATTAGTTGCTCACATTTTTTGCTGTAACAGTGTTTACAGCAAAACCTTTTTTTGCACTGTTCATGTACAATAATGGTCACAACAATCAAAAACTGCTGAGGGAAAAAAAGCTTCAGCAAGAACAATGATAGTGTAAGCTGCAGTTTCATACATTGTACATACAAGCATGGATATCAGAAGCATTTTAATCTGTGGGGGGGTCTGGAACGGGGGGGTAGCATAGGGTTGTTCCGGGGGGTGGGTGGGCATGGGGGCACCTGCTGCACGCGGCGTCTCACGTGTGGATAAAAATCCCTAATATATTGTAATTTTAGCAGCTTATGTAACTTCACCAACATTTACACACACTATCATACTGCAATCAGAAGGTTGTGGGTTTGAATCCCAGGACTTAGTGGTACCACTTAGGTATCCTTGAGTAAGGCACCATCCCCACACACTGCTCCCCGGGCACTGTGTTCCTGGCTGCCCGCTGCTTCACTTGGTGAATGGGTTAAATGCAGAGAAAGAACTTCACGCTGTTCACACTGTGTGCTGTGCTGTGGTGTGTTCATGCATGACTTTAAGCAGCCACTTTACTTTTATTTAAAACAGCAAGGGAAGATATTTTTTCCATTATATGGCCCCTTTAAACTTTAAAACGGTTTGTCACACCTGCACGCCTCATTCACAGACATCATTCCTTCACTAAAAGACACCAAAGGTGGTTTTTCTATGCCATCGCTCCACAGAAGAAGCTTTTTCGACCTTAGCAGGTGTAAGAAACAAAAATTTTAACAATAGAAATGCAGGCAGGATGCGTTCAGGCAGGAGTGACGTGGTCGTGTCAGTACCAACAGCTCTGGGTGTCTGACTCCAGCGTTCAGTCAGATGTATTTATGAACATCGCCTGTGCAACAGACTCCCACAGAGTTAAAATTTTCTCAGCTTGGCTGACTTTACACTTTAAATCAGTCTTAGTTGTGTGTACTCGGCTGATTTGGCTGGTGCGCAGTGCCGTTCCGCTCTGAGGGAAAATTCGCAGAACTCTGACTTCCAGACTTCTCGCTCAGATTCTGGAGAAACGAATGCCCACGGCAGCCTCACATCTCACACAGCAACCAAACCCCCTCATCATTACTATTTTTTTCCCATCATCTACTTTGCTGGAGTGACCACCACTATTACAGTCACATATTTATACTCATACACACTTATTTTGGGAGATCATCTGACAATGACCGTCATCACTAATTATAATCTGATTTGCTTTATGCTCAGAATTCTGAAGAAAACAAAATGTTGAGTCGGGTTTCTCTGCATTACATCAGACTCAATTTCTTACGTTTCAGAAATAAATGTTGGATAGCAGTAAGGAAAACTTGTCCTCCCAATTCAACCGTGACCAATTCAAACCACTAATCAAGTCTCCCCTTGTCTTTCAGGCCAAAGACCTACATGCTTCCTATTACAGGAAAAAGAAACTGGAAGGAAATTGGACGGATGCACTAAACGTCCAGTCACAGCCGGCTGTCTTGGCATGACGTACATCTATATAGATGGAGGCCATCCTGAAACTGGAACTACAGCAATAACAGCCCCTCAGGAAGCACAGTGGTCTGTCAGAAAACACGCAACAGTGTTTCGCCTAGTTAACATTGGCTGCTTTAAACAAAAACCTTTGAATATCTTTTCAAAATAACTTAAAATCATCTGTTCATCTATCTATGTATCTATCTAGCTATCTGTTTATCTATCTATGTATCTATCTAGCTATCTGTTTATCTATCTATCCATACCTCTCTTACTGAGCACACTATTTTGTGTATATAGCACAAAGTATTTTCTGGTGAGTTTTATTTTGAGTTTGGATTGTATTTCAGATTGTTCTTATGTTTCTGTCTGTGTGTATCTGTGCAGACGTAGCACAGATCAATACAGTTTTCTGATTCTGAAACTTTTTTCAATCATATGAATATGTGCTGCTCCAAAAGGCTCATTTTTCCAGCGCAGACACCTGTTTGCTAATACAGCAAGGACAAGATTTTATTTCATAAAGAATGATACAAACGATGACCGGCAGTGTGTGTTAGCTAAAGTGTGGAGATATGATGTTTTAGCCGCATTGATCGAGTGCTTGTCTGATGCTTACAAATAATGGGAGGATCCCTATTCGGCAGAGAGAAAACAGCAGATCAAATACACAATCAGCATGACCTCGCTTAAAAACAAAACTTGTTCTTAAATATCAAACTAGTACTCTGTTCACATCGGATGTAGAACCGAGTGTAGGGTCAGTCTGAGTTCAGTGTAGAAAGTGCCAGGGAGATTTCTTTATCTGACAGGTACATACACACATATAAGTGCTAAAAAAATAAATGGAACAAATACATGGATATCTAGGTCACATGAAATGCTGGCTTTCTCTCTGCTGCTATTTTTATCTCTTAAATGAGAGTGTAGCTGTGTAACGAAGCTCTCCAGCGGGAAACACTTTCAGACTGCACCATTAAAGATGGACACTACAGAATTTGGCACCCCAGTGAGAACACAGCCACATCAGGGAACCCGTGGGTGAATCACGACTCATGCGCACCAGCATTTAAAAGCCCCCAAAAACAAGGTAAGAAGGACCTAAGGCAGTATGATTATGGATTTATGAATGGTTGGATTGTATAATGGTTTAATGGCATATCAAGTTAAGATACTCTCTGTCGTCCATGAAAGGACACAACTGTAATATAAACCAGCACAAATTCTGAGCTTCACCAACCTATAGCCTTATTCTTTAAGTGGTATAATTCTGGGTAGGGTCTTTCTTAAACTTTAATGTTACTGTAATGCAGCCTGGTGGTTTTTGACACAGCTGACGCATCTGGACAACCAAATGCAGCATCTGTGTATGTTTTGTACTGTGCAAAAGTCTTATGCACCTGCGAAAATAATATTGAAAAATTATTTACTATAAAAAAATATTAAAACTGTTTGGACGGGCAGTGCTTTTTTATTAATATTACCCAATATACTAAATAAAACTAAATAGAATGAATCTAAATCCAAACATTATACGGTCCATATTGATTTTGTGTTCAGTATATCAGTGAGTTCCTTGTGGAAGTCCAGTATTACAGTAGTCTCCATCAGAAACCTGGTTTGACTCAGTCAGTCCTCCATGAAATTAAATCAGGAGCTGCTGATGGAGTTTCACAAATTCAAACAACGGCTGGAGGAACTGAGGAGGAATCTGGAACCGAACCTGTGTTCTCCTCATCAGCTCACAGAAAAAAACACCTTTTTACAAACACAACAAATCTTGATACGTTTTACTGCTTTCTTGTTTGTTTGCATTTATTCGAATGCTGGGAGAAAGACAATTTACCACACACTGAGAAAAATGACTTTAACCTATTTGTACAGGTTGTGTAGGAGACTTTTGCACAGTACTATATATCTTGTACGATATGTAAAATGGCCTTGCCATCGCTTTCCAACAGAGTTAATGAATTTCACTCAAAAATATATGAAAACAAACATGCACACACACACACACACACAAACCTGACATTGTAGCCGTGTAGCCACCGCAGAGAATGTCCTCTATCAGTAATACACACACATACACTATAAACATGTGTACACAAACAGGCACACACACACACACACCAGACAGCATCCCCGAGTGCATGAACTAATTCTCTGACATCACTCCATCACTCTAATTCTCTCATGCTTTACAACATCAATCACAAAGTACTTTTATACCAGAAAAAACAAATCTTGATACTTTTTACTGCTTCCTTGAGTGTTGCTATTCACTTGAATGCTGGCAGAAAGACAATGTATCACACACTGAGAAAAATGGTTTGGAACAGTTTGCATAGGTGCCAAGACTTTTGCACAGTACTGTACGTGCATGATCGGAGTTCATGGGCGTAAAATTAATGATCTAAAGGGTCCAACAAAGGCCCCCCTGTGCGAGTGCACTGCTGGGTGTTGATATTTGAAAAATGTCTGATTCTGATAATTACTGTGATCACTTCATTGCTCAGGTGTACTGAAGAAACCCTGTTTACCCTCCTCGCAATGCTGCAAACATGTAAACATGCTCCGCGGTGATGACAAGGCAGGTATGAGGCTGCTAATGGTAGCGTGCTGCGCTAATTAAGCCACCATGAGCCACTCGGTCGCATTACTCCAGCGCAGTGTTCACATACTCATGCATGACTGCAAGTGCTAATGAGAGGAGACGTTCCCCCAGGGTCCAATCACCGCTGTGGGCTAACTCGCACAGGAGAGGTGTGTGTGTGTGTGTGTGTGTGTGTGTGTGTGTGTGTGTGTGTGTGTGTGTGTGTGTGTGTGTTTGTGTGTGTGTGTGTGTGTTTGTGTACACATGTTTATAGTGTATGTGTGTGTATTACTGATAGAGGACATTCTCTGCAGTGGCTACACAGCTACAATGTCAGGTTTGTATCAGTATCAACAAACAAGAATGAAAATGAATTATTTAAGGTGGGGTATCGGACACGCCATAAATTACATTTGAAACAATGTTGCGCTTGGTAAACATGATAAGAATTTCAATACATTTTTTTCATTACAACCTGTCAATCAATATACCTGGATGTATTTATTTAAAATGTGCATTTTTATCTATTACCCTTGCAGGTATTGTTTAAATCTTTCTCTCTCATAGACTCACCTGAAACAAGCAGAGAAATCCTAAGCGAAGGTTTTAAACCAGGGCTGGTAAAATAACAGTGATGTTTCTGCTCCTACTCATCCACTAATCCTAGCAATTAGCTGCTGAGTTGAATCAGGTGTTTCTAAGTAGGACAGTCTAACTGTGCTGGACTTCAGGCCTCTGGGACTTCAGATACGATTATTTTGTGACTGATCACATCAGACAGACAAACCTCTTGTTTACATCTTTATAAATGTAATGTAAATGAATTGATAGCCAATTTTACAAAATTTGAACAATTAATGTATAGTTCTAAAGGCTTTATACTCTGAATGTGAAACAAATAAATAACACAAAGATCTGAAATATTCACTTGCTCAAACTGAAAACTACACAGACTGGACACAAGGACTTTTTGGCAGTTTCACCTTGATCTTGTTAATCGTGTTCATCTTTTACAAAAACAGACACCAGCAATGCCAGAAAATGCCAGAAAAAAAGCTAAAGTTAAAATCTAAAACTTGTAAAGGATTTTTTTATCGTCACTGATTTTTTTCAGGAAGAAAACATTTTTGATATTCTGTTGTAGTTGGACATCAAATCAACAAGAAAAGTGAATGTAAATGGCTTCATAAGTGTAAAGTAATGAAATGTAACCCAATGTTAATGTGCCATAATAAAACTGCAATGCAATGAAATGTAACAAAGTAAATGTAACATCATAAAATGTCATTACATTGCATTTCCGTTCCATTTCATTTTGTCTTGTTATGTTAATATAATGTGACGAAAAGTAATGTAATGAAACGTGAACTGAAAGCAATGGGATTGGAATGGATCTCCAAACATCAGCAATAAGTATAGGCTTCAGAGGCCTTAAACATAGTAGACTGGACTGATGGCTCCACTGGCTGAAACTTAAATCTCTTCTAAACGCCCTGAAGTTCTCCCTTTCATTTCTTTTCTCTTTCATGTCCAGGTTTGGGGGAGAAAAGGTTTTCTACCACCTGTATTACAAGACTGTAAGGCAGAAAGGCTACAGAGGCCACTTCACTCTGAAGGCCAGCTGAATGCCCATTCTCCTGCGGCAAAGGATTGTGTCTGCACACTCTCTCTCACACTCTCTCACACAGACGGCGGCTTTAGCTGAAGGTTAATCCACACACACCAAAGCACTCCCTTAATGAGCGGAGAGGCCTGCGGTGCCCTGGGCTCATACACACTGCACCCTAATTACACCAAGGGTCAATACACCTGCAGCCCGCACCCATCATTCTCTTACCTCACCTCCAGACTGCCGGTCTGATATAAACCTCACACCTTAAAGCAAAAAATCACATTCATACAATGTATCCCTTTGATCCTGTATTCTGTCAACCAACCAAGACATGTTAGAAGTCTGAACTGGGAGGCTATTGCTAACAAGCAGTGGGAGCTAATGCTGCATTGCTCCAGTGGCACTGGAAACTGGTAAATCCCAAAATTCTGGTAAATACTACATTCTAGAGGATACAGGAGCTAACACACCATGCAAGTTTTCATCTTTTCACCAGTGAAAAATGCTAACTTATGCAATTTGTGCACTTGCAATGCAATTTGTGCACTTTTTTGGGCTTGTTACTGATCAGCCTTAACAAGTCGCAGCTGTTTTGGAGGTCCCTCAGCTTTATTCTTTAATGCACTGATACAATATAATCGTGTATGATGTGCAACTGCTCATTTATGCAACATTAATAAACGTACTTATATTGAGTTTAAATTTTTTTGTGTGTGAAAGGTGTACACAACCTTTTGGTCTGAACTGTTTTCGCAGCAAAGGCTTCTCACCCTTCCCCTTTTACTTCTCATTGCTCACTAACAGCTCAACGGATTCACATTTCACACTGCGAGCCAACAGTGTCCTAGAGTAATGGTTCTGTGATCCCTAAAAGAAATATGAAATTTAGTTTGCAATTAATAAAATGAGTGACAACTTGTGGCAAATCTACCGGCACTCAAGACTGGGGTCAGACATTTGAATTGCGGCAGGCTTGCTCTAATTAGAGAGAGTCAGCTCTAATTATCTAACTAGTAATAAAAAAATTACTTCAGCATCTACATCAAGTGACAAACCCGTGCTTAGTTTAAAAAAAACAAAAAACGGAATATGACAATTATACAGAATTCGGCCTCATTGAGTGACAACTGCATCATTTGTCTTCATTTGTTAGTGAACCAGGTCATGAAGCCAACCAAGCATCTGACTACAAAACACCCAGAGCTTGCTAGCAATTCAAAAAGTTTTTTTTAATGTGCCAAGGTGAGGAATACACCCACCAGAGAATCTCATAAAAGCACTGGGAGCCTCATACATGGTGGCTATTCAAATTGCTAAAGGTGAGAAAGTGCATACAATTGTTGGAGATCTGATCCCACCTGCTGTGACTGAAATGTCTCAAGTTATAATAGGGGCTGAGGTTGCTGGTGGGTTGAGAAATGTATGGATGTCAAATGACACGGTGAAGGGGAGAAACGAAGACATTTCAGATGACATTTGATCAGCTCAATTAATTGTATTCATTCCCTAGCCATGGGAGGAAAAATACTGGAAGACTTTCTCTTTTGTAAGGAGGTGCCGGGGGGACATCGTGTGAGGAATTATTCACACTTGTGAACAATCTCATGATAAAAGCAGGAATGAGCTTGGAAAGATCACCATTTGTAGCTACGATGCAGCTGTAATGATGGGCCAAAAGAGTGGAGTTACTGAGAGGACTAAAGCTGTTAACCCACACATCGTTACTATTCACTGCTCGCTGCGTTCCTCCACAGGTACACAGGAACCAAGCTGTACCTAAACCGTACTGCGACGGTAGAACCATAGAGGCTTGTTGGCCATGCTGACTCAATTCTCTCCCCACAGTTTATGGCCAGTTGTCGTAAAACCACATCAAACCAGCGGAAAGTTTTTCTGACCGAGCTACTTTTGTTATTGTGGTCTTTTATTTTTTATAGTCTTATCCAAGCTTTTTTTTCGTATTTTAGTATTGTTTAGCTGTGCAAAGAAAATCTAACCCAGCTAACTTCTTAGTGATGTCCGGGTAAACCTTTGTGTTTCTTACAGCGTTAGAAAACTTAAAATTTACCTTTAGCTCAAATAGCTAGTTGTGCTTGGACTTCATCGACTTGCCCGTTGTTAGTTTGTATCTCCATTGCTGTTTTGTTGCGCAGTGAGTAAAAAAAAGAACTCTTTCCAAGTGTCTGTTGACATGACAACACTCGGACCAATCAAAAAGCAGTGATGCAGTCAGCTCAGCTGTGGCCCATTTTTGGCCCTGTTCGGGTACGGTTCAGGTACGGCTCGCTTTTTTGTAATGAAAAAACAAGTTTTTTAAGGCCTTGTCCACACATACATGGGTATTTCTGAAAACGAAGGGCTTTCTATGAGTTTTGGCCTTTCATCCACACCTAAACGGCGTTATGGGTCAGGGCGTTATGGGACAGGTTTTCGAAAACTCCAGCCAAAGTGGCGATATTTGAAAACTCTGTGTTTACATGTGGATGAGAAAAACAAAGGTTTTGAAAAACGGACAGTTTCGTGTCATACTGTGCGCCACTAATATGACGTAACAGTATGTGCCGTGTTTACATTAGGTTTCATCTACAATGCCTGACGTACTATTGCTCTCAACCTCGTTAGAATTTTTGTCATGTTTATACTAGGGGTGTCGAATTAAAAAAAAAATAACGCTGATTAATCGCACCACGTAACTTCACGGTAGCATTTCTCAGTGTTAGAACCTGATTGTATAAACTGATTCTATGCACCTCTAAACATCTCTCTAGGCTTTTCTCATTTAAATTTTTTTTTTTTTTTCTGATTATGCATACTATTTGCCTATTTCTCATCATCAGTGTTATAAACTGACTATAAACTGCATAAACTTAAAGGCAGCATTTTTTGACAAGGCAACAAGGATGCTGTCTCTGTTAATGACGTCCCGCCTCCAAGGCTTCCGATTGGTCAACAATGCTATACGGTTTAAGGTTATATCCCCACCTGCTACCTTGGTATGCTTTTGTCAGCATTTTTGCGATTGCTTGTGGAGATATTTTTGAAAACGTGCTCATGTGGACGTGATTGTTTTCAAAAACAAAAACGAAAAATCTCCGACATGGCCTAAAAGCATCGTAAGATATGCAACCAGAACTGCATGCCGTTTTGAGCATGGTTGTGACCACGGTGGATTTTTATTAAGTCCTGAGCTTTGCAGTCACATTTGTTTGGCCAGCTTTGCCTTGCTGTTTCATTATAAAGCACCATGGCTTTTGCAAGGGAAAGTTTTGCAACGGGTGTCTGAGCTACACAACGAGATCCCGGAGTTTTTAAGAGATAAGAAACCTGACAGTGCAGAGCTGTTTGCTGACTCACTATTTGTGAAAGGCCAGCCTACCTTGCAGACACATTCAACCCACTCAGCAGCTTCAATCTCTCTATCCAAGGAGGTTACTTTTCTGTCCTCGAGGTGAGTGACAGAGTCACAGCATTCATTAAGAAAACCGAGCTATGGGGGAAAAAAATGATACAAAATGAAACTGTGGGTATGTTTCCACAGCTTTCAGGTTTTCTTAATGAAAATAACCTGCCACTGGATGCAGTAAAAATTACCTACCATACACCAAACTAGAACTTCAGCACACACTTTTCTGATGTCAACGCTGACGTTTGTGATTCATTTGCACCAGAAGAGCAGCTGTTGGAGCTTTCCTGAGACGGGACATTAACAGGTCTGATTCCAGGCCCACTTTCTCACAGGAGCATCCTGAACTTACTACAGAGGCCATGAGTATATTGCTTCCCTTTACTTCCTACTTTTTTGGCAGTTGGCGGCCTAGTGGTTAGGGAGTTGCCCCTGTGATCAGAAGGTTGCGGGTTCGAATCCCAGGACTGCCAGTGGCATCACTGAGGTAACCTTGATCATTTGGTGAATGGGTTAAATGCATAGGAAGAAGTTCACATTGCTCACACTGTGTGGTGTGGTGTGGTGTGATGTGTTCAGGTGTGACTCTAACTTTACTTACTCTTTACCTTTGGTTGCACTGATTACCATGAAAACAAAGCACTGGGTGAATTTGCATGTGGAGGATGACCTCAGAGTCTGCTCATCATCCATCACCCCCAGAATTGATAACCTGCGCAGCCCGAAGACAAGCTCACCCCTCCCACCAATTAATCATGTACACGATTTTATTTACATACTGCATTTTCATTAAACTCTGGATTTGTAGTGGAGTTCCAACTATACACAAGTTTAAAAAGTGTCAAGTTCTGAAAAGGCGTCAAGATGTTGATGATATAGAATCGGTTTGGTGTACAGGGGATCCTTAAAAGATTTCTTCTCCCTAAGGGGTCCCTGTCCTGAAAATCTTGAGAACCACTGCCCTAGATAATAACACTGGAAACAAAAGTTTCTTGATTACATTTAGGGGAATTCCTGGATCAATCTCCATTCTGTCAAATGAATGGCTACTCCCTAGAGCAGAAAGATGCTTCTGTAGAAGGAAAAGCAGGATAAATATCCTCTGGAATTCCGTGTTTCCTTTTTCACGATGGTGGGTTTATCTTTTAGCAGGTTTTGTTAGTTTGCCCTGAAGTATGCTAAACCTTCCGATATGCATCTGAGTGCAGCATTATAATTAGCAATAAACAAGGTGCGTCCATTATGACATAGAGATTCAGAAACCAAACAAGCAAATCTGTTTGAGATTAGTTTAAGATGGGTATGCTCCTTTAACCTTTTGAACTCTGGACCATTTATGAGCGTTTTTGCATCCCTTTATTTATTGGGTTATAAAATGTTAATTCCATAAGCTAGCCATTCATGCCTTATGTTGTTTTGGTTTTTTTTCAGAGACCCAGGCCTACTTATTCATGTAATTATTTGATGCGAAACTAACAAGTAAAATCTTGATATCATTGTTATAAGCAAATTCTAGTTTTTGCCTAGTGAAATTTTACTTTTTTCCTTTATTTCTACAAGACAATGTTGTTCAATGGAGAAATAACTTTAGAAATGTGTGGGGTAAAGGTCCATAGCCATTGTTGTATATTTTTTTTCAAACTGGGACATTTCATGGCTTATTACAATATAAAAATATGTGCTTATTTCCATACGGAATTTGAATTTGACCTTCCTTGGTATCATTATTACAGCTGAAAAAGTTGATTAGATGACCTCTAGAATGCAGTCAAACACTTTCCTCCAACAGTTACAAGCATAACACAACACCATTATAAAAAAATAATATAGCAACAGAATGAAAATAAACATATATTTATTATATAGAAAGACAGTGGGAAAAATTATGATTAATTATGACGACTTTGTTACACTGAATCCAACAACAAGTTTGTGGACCATCGCGGAAGTGAACGCATGCTTTATTTGCACCTAAAGAAAACAAAATATTGTAAAAATATGGATGTTTTATGGAGTTTCAGCCGTGTGTTTTTTGTGGGAAACCTTTTTAAATTTACTCTCTATTGTGCACGCGATTACTCTGGAGTAATTTATTGCACGAACACGGGACTTAGACAGTCATATTGGGTAAGTCTTCTCGATTTCATGATATGTGTATCATTCATGTGTGTTACTCTTGTCGCAAGTTATGAGTCTGAGACTAAAGGTTACAAAAATGAACGCAAAATGCATTCATCGAGTTCAAAAGGTTAATGCATTAAGAATTCCTGTGGTCCCGACCAATCCTGGTTGCTTCCTGAGCTATAAGCTAATATTCTTGTATTACTGTAGTTAAGCACTACAGAAAGCATTGACCTTCATTTAGCAGAAAATGAACTACTTTTACCTTTTCAGCCAGGGAAAAGAAGCAAAACTAAGTTACCTTGCAAACATTATCTTTTACTTTGCTCTCATCAAACATCTGATGGATCATTTCTGTTGTCAGTGTAACACATTCTCTCAATTGGAAAGATAATTTGAGTTACTACAGTTATTTGGCTGCAATGTTAGTTATATTACCCTCTAAAGCTAGTACAGAAGCAAACACCGGCCTTTAAAACATGTCTAGGTTAGTTTACTACACTGGGGTTAATATTTTGTGGAATCTTGAGTAAACTAGATCTTTTATCAAACTTTGACTTTAGGAATCCCACTCAGTTCAGGCACAGTTAGACATTTGCCTAATGAGGAAATCCTTCACCGTCCACAAACTGTGTGGGATACAGCCTCAATTCTGCTCTGTGACATTTTCCCAGATTTAACACCTGGTATTTACCCGCTACAGTTAAAGCAGTGAACAGTGTCTGCACTTCTCAGACGATCACGGCGTGTCACAGCTGACGAATGGCCTTTCACGCCGTGTGGCAGAAGCAGCAGTGTTGAGTGTAAGTGGGGAAAAGTGACCTGCATAAGAAACCTGAAGCGTATCCACTGCACGAGTTTGATAAAAGACTGGACCGGCTGGTTGCTGAGCTAGAAAGCCACTGTGCAGAAAGCATCGAGCCTGAATTTAACACACCACCATACTTCCAGACGCGGACACACACACACACATAGACACACAGACTCTGAGGTAATCACCATCATTCCAGCCTTCAGTTCTGCTTATTCCCCAGACATTTAAAAAGACATTCATCTGCATTCCAAACTGAAAACTGTCCAAACACAAACATTTTCATAGTATAAACAATAGGAAATGTATATATATATATACAGCCATGCAAAAAATGAGGGACCGCATCATTTTTTTCCTGGTTATTGCTTCGGTAGTTTGTGGGAGTGTGTCTGTGTAAAATGTGCATGTCACTATTGTTTTATACACTATTGATGTTTTATACACTATTGATGTTTTATACACTATTGACCACACTGGATTCAAAATTCCAAACAAAACAATGTTTGAAGAAAATGTAAAAATCATACATATAAATAATTTTTTATACCTTGGAATTGTTAAACTACACAACAGTCTTACATTATTTTACAATGGCAACAATTAAAACAGTGATGTTAAGAGCAGAGTGTGTGCGTGTGTGACTCTGTTTCATCCATCAGAAACTGAATCAGGAGTGAAGCTGCTAGAATACAGCAGATAGAAAAGCTGCTCTACACACACTACTGCACTCACAACACATTTGGAGGTATTTCTTATTTTTTG
>JBBPCX010000028.1:6708342-6725494 GCA_037974365.1 Hydrocynus forskahlii | reverse complement strand
CAGCCTACCACCACTGGGTTCCTGAGCAAGACCCTTAACCCCAAGTTGCTCCAGGGAGACTGCCCCCTGTAGTTAGACTCCCCCCTGTAGCTTTGGATAAAAGCATCTGCTAAATGCCATAAATGTAAATGTACTGGCAAATCAGTCTCTTAAATGATAAGAATAATCCTACTTGGTTGGATTACATGAATACCATGATTTATCAAACAGCTAGTTACATGGTGATTGGTCATCCTGTCAAAAACCCAACAGGTTATATGCAAATGAGCCTCTTACAGCCTTCTGCGATATCAGAGACTATTATCACCATAATGACCAACAGATGATACATTATGCAGTCCAACTGCACACCTCTTTCTATGCATTTCCATTCATGTCATATGAAATGAGCATTCAAAGAAATACCCAAGGATGACTCAACCAAACCTCTAACTGCTGTACGTGCAGAGTAAATTCAAGATTCTTTGTTTGTCACATAAACACTTACACAAGTACAACATGTAGTGAAATGAAATATTCCCCTGAAGCACTTGTGGGACTATACAATATAGGTACGATAATTTAAAAATATATATTTAAACAAGTGTAACAAGATCTAAAATCTGCACAGAACAGAGTACTGAATGTACTGAAATTGCATTCTGATAGTTTCCGTAGATTTAGAAGACAGATGCCAGGTGAGACACAACGAAGTAGAAAGTACAGTAAGTGTCATAATTTAAAGTTATTGTACAAGATCAATAACACTCAAAATGATACAAAAACAATTTTGACATGTTTCTCTGTGCTTGGTAAAAGAACAGTCTCAAACCATAGAAGGGTATGTGCAAGGGGAGCTCCAACTCGTTAGAAAATCTCGGATATAATAACTTGCTTCATTTAGGCAACATTAAACCACTGACCCAGACATCCAGAACAAAACAACGCCCTCGCCAGTCATAGCTATTCACTAACCCGTGCCCTCATTCTTTGGTTCTGTGCTGGTAGAACAGTTGAGGCGGGCACATCAACTACAACAAGCTTACAGTAGATATCGGCCTGGTGAGGTTGCGGGTTCGAATCCCAGCACTGCTAGTGTCATCACTGAGGTTCCCTTGAGCAAGGGACCGTCCCCACACATTTCTCCCCGGGTGCCCCACGTTGGTGGCAGCCTCCTGCTTCACTTGGTGAATGGGTTAAATGCAGAGAAAGAATTTTACACTGTTCACACTGTGTGCTGTGCTGTGGTGTGGTGTGGTGTGTTCACGCGTGACTATAAGGGGCCGCTTTACTTTACTTTACTACAAAGCATATAAACAGGTGTCTGGATGGACATAAAGTGCATTCAAGGTGAAAATCACCATCAAGAACAGAAATGTAATGGTCCACCATGCAGAAATTACATTTATATTACAAGATAGATATGAGATAAAATGTCAGTCAATATTAAAACCTGCTGGAAGGTTTCGGAGAACTAGCTTCAATATTGTAGAAGTCCGGCCTAAGTAACGGACTTCATACAATTTTAATAACACACTGGTTCTTCCCTTACAAACTAAATTAATACGAGCAGAATTAAAAGAAGCCGAGGTATTCAGATAATATATATAACAGCAGGCCCATGTGCAGATATGTTGAGTCTCACTCGAAGCGCCACACAGGCAGCCAAAGTTAAACGTTTATATGAGGATGTTCTCACCAGAGCAGGACATTGAACCAGCAATCTCCCATTTACAAGGTTTTCACCACTCCATCAGACTGCTGTAAAAAGACCTGAGAAAATTGAGTAATAAATCAGTTTAAACAGGTGGTCTTTTTAAGAGCTCTGAAGGGTCTCTTATAAATCTGTGTTTTTACAATAATGGAAGAGACCCCATGGAAAACTTTTAGCAAGTTATTAGAGCCCCTCATTGTTGACATCGCATTAGTGTTTTTAAGAGACATTACTCGTGTTTTATCAGGGGCGTTTCCAATGCTGCAGTGGTGCGTGAGTCTATGTCAAGTTGACGTTACTGAAGTGAATCTCCACGGGCTGCCATCACCGCACCAGAGGGGGCGGCCAAGAATTATGAAGCTTATGGAACTTAAAACGACCCAGTAGGTCTGTTCCTGCTCTGAGCAGAGAGAAATAGATCTTGAACGATGATGAAGGCAATATAAAAACAAATTTATTACATGCTGACCCGCACTTGTGCAGTCTGAAGGGTAAAGGGTCAGGGAGCCTCGGGGGTCCATCTGTATGTGTGCCTGTATGTGCTGAGGCATGACGGGGAATACATGTGATTAAATTCTCACAGCAAGCCACATTTTAATCATGCGTACATTCTGTCATAGGGACATAGTGGGTTGTTTGAAGAAAATATCATGATTTTAAATAATTTATCATGAAATATGTTTACAGACCTTCACATACATTCATTGCATACATAAGTGAGTCACGTTATCCACCAAGGAGCTGGACCCAATCCAAGAAGTGACAGATCCAGATTATTCCAGCACAGATTGGGCAGTGCAGACCTGACTCCAGTTAGAGAACACGCATTTCATCAGTCTAATGTAGCTGGGCTGGTGTGTCTGGAGAGGCAGAAGAAGTGGTCAGGGAGCCCACTAATACTAACCTCTCTGATTTGATTGACGGGGAAGATATACTGGCACCTAAAAATAGACCCTTGACCACAGACCTTCTGTCCCTGCCGTAAAGTGGGCCAGTCTGTAATGCATCACAGCCCAGTTCCCATTACGCCTTAAAAAGGACCATAAATCAGCGACGCTACATAAACATTTATACCACTAACGCAAGGCTAATACAGAAAACTAGCACAGGGACACACTAGCTGGAACTGTTGCATACATTCAGAGAATAGGCACACAAACATAAAGTGATAAAGCGAGTGTCTCTGGGTAAGGAATGAATGAGGTTAATGGTTCTCTGTACCATCCTCATCTTCAGACTCCCTTATTCTCTCACGGCCTCACTACTCTGCGTGCTCAACTGACCTAACTATACTCCACCCACAAATTCGTTTTTTCATAGCTACCACTGTGAGTTTGGCCAAGCTTACTGAAAACCTATTTAACCTGCAGACATTTAACAGGATTTAACCTAATTAAACTGCAGAAATTTAAGAAGATTTAGCCTGTTTTGTTTCCAAAAAAAAAGACTACGCAAGTAAATTACAAATACTCAAAAACTGTACTTAAGTACAGTACTCAAGTAAATGTACTTCGTTACTGTCCACCTCTGCTGACTGGTCATTAATGAACTATAGAGGAGCTCCTGAACAAATGGTGATGCTATCAGTGTTTAGGCAGCATTAATGCTTTCAAACAAAGCTGCATTTTCTAATGGATTGTGCTGGATTGGATCAGTGGAAGGGATGGAAGCTACACTTGGTACATCACCAGCACACGTTTGTTGAGTAGAACATTTGTAGCGATACAGGAATACAGGAATTAATTTAGCTCATTATCTCTCCAAAAAGTGATAAAATAAGTGTTGAATCTTTTCGCTTCTTTTCATGTAATGTCTTATTTTTTTGCACCAAATCATGGAGAGTACCTTCAATAAGAGTATCAAGAAGTATCATAATCCATAAGCATTCTGAGTCTTGACACTGGTATTGTCACAGAGTGAGCTGTGACGCTTACGCAGCACACAGTGCATAGGCAGTAAAATCCTAATGATACTCATCCCCAGCTGTTAGGTGACCAAAATTATGTGCTGACAGTCTGACTAAATCTAACATGAATTGCTTAGACTATAGCAGGGGTGTCAAATTCCGGTCCTGGAGGGCCGGTGTCCAGCAGTTTGATGGTTCTCCTTCTCCAACACATTCACTGAACCTGACAACTAACTGGCGAGGTGAACCAGGCGTTTCTGAGCAGGGAAATCACCAAAATGTGCTGCACCACGACCCTCCAGGACTGGAGTTTGACACCCCTGGACTATAGCTTAACTTGCAAACTTTATATAGTCCAGCCCAACAACTAATCATTCTTGATGCACAAGGTTTAAAAGAGGCAGTGAAATAAAAGAGTCATCAGAGAATATACACATCACAAGAATTTACACAGTGCATTTCTGATGGTATATATTCTTTCAGCTCATTTTTGAGGCTCTTCTCTTGGTCTGCTGCCATTGTAGAGAGGAAGAAATCACTCAAGAACACTGTTTCTTCTGAATTTTAAAGAAAATTCAACACAAAACTTTGGTAAAGCAAGCGAAATAAGCACACACACATACACACACACATATATATATATATATATAGATAGATATATCTATCTATATCCTCCCATTATGTTGTGCAATACACAGTTTACACATACATGCATTATGTGTTTTAAGATGCACACAACCCATAAACGGCCAACAAATCGATGTAGAATGCAGCCAGTTTTGCACCGTAAATGTACGGCTTAGTTCATCAAGCTCTCCCTGTTGTGCAGTTCTAAGTCTAAACTCTACCCTAAATTCATTAGGCTGAATGGGATTTTTCCAAAAGTTCTATAAAGCTTGTCCAACATGGTAACACGTGCTGCAAAAGGTCACCGAATGTGCATGGAGAGCTTCATTTCACGTGCATGGTCCTCACTGAAATAGAAATCATCACAAAGTAACTTTACGAGCGCAGGCAACGGCAAACCAAGGACAACACTGGCTAAAGGAACATGCCCTGAAACAAGAGGGGAACCTGGAGAGAAACCAGGAGTCTAAGCAAAATCCATCCTCCTTGAAGAGGCAGAAGCTTGAAGGGTGCAGCCAGATGCGGCGAAGATGTGGATGAGAGGGGACAGCTGCTGTAGGCAGCTGGAGATACAGATGGGAGGGGAAGGAGGAATACAGATATTTGGAGATGTTTGAAAGAGATGACTGGCACTGCAGTCAATTAGTGAAGGATTCTAACACGAGTTTCACTTGTATTGATTTCCTTTTAAAGAGAGTCAGACAGGTGGGAGATCACACTATCATTCAAAAGTTTTGCAATAATTTAACAACTTTCAAATGAGTCAACACATTTAATTTTTTTTAGCTGTGAACTGAATAGGGCCGGGCGATATATCGAATACACGCAATCTGTCGCGGTTCGGCTGTATTTGATGTAATAAATGACTACACCTCGAACATCACTTACAAACTGACATATCATTTTTAAAAACACCAGCGTGAGACTTGCTAGACTTGCTTCTCTCTGCCTCTCCTATGGCTCTCTCCCTCTCATAGAAACACGCACACACACACAAACCCACATACTTCACACACACACATCCAGGCAACTCTCCTGGGAAGCTATTGTGATGTAAACAGTTTCTTGTATCTGAAAGGGAAATCGTGTTCTCCCCTTTTTTGCCTGCATTTGTTTTAATGCAGATATATGTTATACTGTCTTTATATAGTACTGTGCAAAAGTCTTGAGCCACCCCTCATGTCTTCATAGTTTACTTCCAAAGAGCCAGACTTTCTTTAATGGAACGGTTCTCTAGGATTCCAGAAGGACTTTTAAAGTCTCTCATTTCCAGTCCAGTCCCTGAACCTGACCTGTTTCAGAGGAATATTTTTGTTTGTTAAGACACACAGTGACCTACGTATGAATCATTCAAGCAGAACTAAGAGCCTCTAACTGAAGTCCTGAACCAGTGAAGAACCAGGAGCAGATGATTCCAGATGGTCAGGCGGTGATCGGTATACTGGTGGTGCTGAATGCTGAGTGGTTGGAACTCCTTTATCTAGAAAACCTTTTATCTTCAGTCTGTCGCAGTAAAACATTTGTTCCCATTTCTTTCATTTAATATACACACTATGCGAAATGTGAGACAGCTTGACAAGAATGAAATAGCATTTTTGCACCAACAAATAAAACATGAAGAAAAGAGGAGTGGTTCAAGACTTTTGCACAGTACTGTATATCTCTATCTTCCTCTTTTTCCATCTAGGGGTCCCGCAGCCCCTTCATCACCCTCACGTTCCACATCCTTGGAAGCAAGCCAAGTCTAGTAAACTCTGTCTTTTTCTTATTCCTCTCCATCCTTCTGCTCTTTCCCGTTTTCCCTGAGTAAGAGCTCTTCTACAGACACTTTGCTTATTTTGAGAAGGCATCTACTTAAAAAGGAGTCGCAAGCAATAGACAAGACCTTAAAAGTTCCTGTCTTTGCAGCTCTGGAGCACAGCTCTCTTCACTTGCTCTAACAAAAGCTCTTATTCATCGCTGGAAACAGGTTTTATAGGAGGTGACAAAACCACATTTTATGATATCAATCAATCTCCTGCCAGCCTGCGGCGATTGCCGCGTTATTACACCAACGTTTACTATCTGATGCTGCCAAGTAAAAGGATGTAAGGACATTGTATTTTATATTTAAATCACTTGAGTGCTATAAGCCAGAACATCTCATAGCTGATCTGGGCTGATGTTTTTTTTTCCCCCTCAAAGCCAAGGGCACAGCTTCAAGCAGCTCTGACCTCAGATGAGCTCTGAGGAAAACGTTCAGTTTGAGCAAGTGACTTCAGGCACTTTCCCAACTGCTAATCTCCTGACCTCTGTTCTCAAGTAAATGTTTAATAAGTTGCCCATTAGCAATCAGTTAGAAGATAATGAAGTGATTATCTTCAATGCCGCGAAGGATTTGCAACCAAAATACGAAAAAACGACAACATTTACAGGCAATTATGTCGATTCGTTAAACTACTCAGGGTCCCCTGGAATGAGGAAGGGCTGAATAAGAAGGACTTAGATTCCTACATGGCTCATGACTTAATACGGATGAAAAAAAAGTCAAATTAAACCTAATATTTTGCACTTTAGCTCTAAGGTCAGGTTTGATTTCAAAGCCAAGGTGCTGTAATGAGCCAGAAAGCACATAAAATGAGTCAGAACCACAAAAAAATCATCCCACCATCCAATTACATAAAGTTAGAGCTGTATTTTCATCTTTTTAAACAAAATACCTACGACAAACAAACAGTAAGGTTTTAATGTCAATGTGTTATCATTCGGACAAACTGTCCTGCAAGGAAAACTGGCTAAATAATGAACCCCATGACAGGTTCATTTTAGTGAAACTTTCTTTGCTTTTTCTCTGCTTTTACAAAGTCCTAGCAGTGCACTGTACAGCGGCAGCCTATATAGTGTTGGTCAATAAATCACAAACTTGAATCATTATGAGATTATAAACACACACTGTTGCATGTTCTGGCAATAGAGGTGAGAATTTCCGTGCATTTGAAACTCAGTGAAATGGAGTTTCATACAAACTGAAGATCTGATTCCATATCCAGGCAGGAAATGTCACTGTTACTCCAAAAAATAGTGACACACTGAACCGACACACTGGATCAGGAACAGCGCCAATACAGAATTTATTAAATGAATGACCATGGAAATCAAATGCTGATTTTCTAAGTAAAAATAAAAAACATGTCCACTACAGCAAGCAAGCTTCTGCAGTTTTTAATGCACAATTATTGTTTATTTGCTAAATTTAATTGAAGAAATATACATAAAACATTGTCTTGTGCCCTTTTTATATTTTATGTTTATTTCCAGGTATGTTCTTTGCAAATAAATTGAAATCCATGTACCAAAAAGAGGATGTACTTCCAACTAAAAATTAAATTTCAGAACGAAAAACTTTGCATACAACTATTTAGCATTATTTTGATTGTTTTGCTGGTCCAAAACGAAGATTTCAAAATACAGCATTTGTTGCACAGCCTACTATAAATTATGTATTTCCAAATGATACCACAGATTTGTATGTTTCTTCCCCATTTAGGAAACTGTACTTGTTCCAGAAGCCCCATATCGTTTGAGCCGTGGAGAAGGCAGACAGCGTTCATGATGATAATAAGTGATATTAGCCTCCAAATGCTCCAACCAAACAGCCTGACAATGTTGTAAATGGCGAGGCACATTTGAGAAGATGGCTTGTGATTGAGGATGCCCTTTAAACAGATGTGCTTGGCTTAATGGAGATGACGCTCTGAGGAATGCAGGAGTGAGACAGGCCTGTCACTTTGATATGAATAAAATTTGACATGCACTGATGTTGGCCGTCAGTGTGATCAACAGAGCTCAGTCAGAGCCCTAATTACACCCGGACACACACACACAGACAGGTTCATTTAAACAAAACTTCCTTTAGCTACAACATGTATAGTTACATACAATTACCCAGATCTTGGTGGTGCACAGCAAAGTCTGTAAATAATTGGCAAATGATGTATCGTTCAGTAACAATCATAATAGGTCCAAAAATGGAAATGCAGTCACTCAGTATATATAAATCATGTTGTGTGTACTGGTGGATGCAGAGGTTGGCATTTCCGTTACTTTGAAACAAAAGGTAAAGTAGTGATACACTGAAGCGATATATTGGGGGTCCTCAAGTTATAACAGTCTCAACATACAACGTTTCGAGTTTATGACGCTCACTCCCACTCCCACTCAACATACACCGTTAGCCTCGTACTTACGGACCACGTGGGTAAACTAGTTTGGTTGCGTGCAGTGAAAGAATACGCAGTAACACGGCGTATGAGTGAGGGAGTTTTCCTTTACCTTTTCCTGTGGCTTAGTTGTGTTTTTATGATTTTACAACTGTGTTAGGATCAGTACGTGACTTAGGCTACAGTGTGTTTCGACACCAACATTTGAGTTACATCACTGTCGAAAGAACGGATCTGTGGCGTAACTCGAGGACCCCCCTGTACTGGGTCACGAACATCACCAAAACCGAATTTATAAAATGGATCTGACAGTTGACTGATGTTTTTTCGATTTTCTAAAAATAGTTACATCAGCTTTTAAATGACATTTCTGCTAATTTTACTGCAATTTCTTCTTGAGGTCAACATAATGGGGAAAAAAAGAGATAAAATATAAAACACGCCATAAGCTTCGCAGGTCATATTTTGTGGTTTTTTTTTATCTATTTACCATTTCATTCAAGTTAATTGTTTATCAGAATGTGCTAATGTGCATTCTCGGTAGAGGACTTGCAGTTATTTTTAGTTAGAAAATCAACAAAATGATGCACTTGACAAGAGATTCCCACACTTTTACATTCAACTGTATAAATAGTTATTAGAAACATACAAGCAAATCTATTAATAAACTGCTTTATAAAATAATGGCTACAAATAGATCAAATGAAACAAGAAAATAAAACAAATAAAACATGAACAGAAAATATCAGCAGCACAAATGAGGCTAAAGCGAGCTTGGTGTGAGGAAGCTGCAGGAGTACTTTGTTCATGCTTCTAGCAGAACTCGGCTGGGTGCAAAATTCTTGCTTTGCATGGTCCATACAGACACAAAGGCTCTGTAGTTACTGCTGTGGGTCTAAAATGTGCTCACAAAGGAACAAAATTCTGGTTATGGTGAAGATGTGCAGCAATAATCAGTATTGCAGTGATCCTTACAGCCCTTTTACAGTCTAGCTACTCAAATCACACTGATTAACGAACTGAGATTACAATTCTAATTTTGCTTTATGGCATCCTAGCATGAACAAAACTCTCAGTTCTCACCATCCGTGCCATCCACCCAGAAATTCCATATCTCTGCGTCCCAGGAGATCATCAATTGCTGTATAAATATATCACACTATACTGTATTCTATGACAATATCAATACTGATGGGAGAAGAAGACTTTTTCACTGAGCCCTAGTTGCCTGACCCCCTTATGTGACACTCTGTAGTGTTTTCCCTGCTCCAGCACACCCGATTCAACTCATTAGTTGATCATCAAGCCTTCAAGAGCTGAGTCAGGTGTGTTGCAGCTGGGAAAACATAAAAAAGTGCACTGCATGGAGTCTACCATTCATCTTCCACACATCTTCCCCATGGGACCGCTCTCTAACATGTACACTTTTCACGCTGACTGTCAGATTTGCGTTCACCCTGCACACACGCATACTTTGTACAGTATTATTTCTCACTTGCTGTACACAGTATTTCAAAGCATAGTGCAATTTTGCTATTCTCTCGGGCCCACACACACATTCATCCATGCTTGTGTGCCTGATGTGGCTCCTCATTCCGCAGGATGATTACACCTTGTTCTACATGTAACAAAGGACTGTTTGTTACTGTTTTCAAGGGGATGCATGAGTATAATCACGAGTGTACACAGTACAGACCTTAGCATTTGTGCACACTTACATTAGAGGCAACATCTGTCAGCCGATAATCCTGTCCAATCCCGCCGGTTTTTTGGTATCAGGTCTAATTAAGCACTGATCTTCAGTGATTTGTTTTGAATTGCCTGCTATTATGAAGCGGTTAATGGCAGCATATTGCCTTTTGTTTTCCAATACAGAAAATTTAAGACACAGCTAGCAACATGATGTCATACAGTATAGTGTTTTCCCATCTATCTCTTTTATGAAACTTTGAAAAGATGTCAGAAATCGCAGCCCTAGCACCAGTACAACAACATTACCATAGTGATCCCAGGCACATTTTATTTTAAGGCTTATTATACAGTAACTACATACAAAACAATATAGTCATTTTTAGGATATAGGAGAGAGGAATGGAAGCCAGGAACTGCTGATGGCTCATGACCTTTTGAGGGGTTATCAAAATGACATTTCGAAATGTACCCTTCATAGTCTATACGGTCCACATAAGTAGACTAAGCTACAAAAAAGGCCACCGTGAAGTTACTGGCTTGGTGATGTAACAAAAAAAAAAAAAAAAACACTTCTACATATCTGCCTATTCTGTATGAATGGCTAACCTTATGTAGGCTTTCTGAATAAGACACAGACAGAGCACAATAGAAATACAGCTAGTTCAGTTCTAAAGGATAAAAACGTAAGGTAGGAAAAGAGGAAACATGACCACCAAATTGTCATAGGAGATAAAGTGGCCAAAATCAGAATTTTGCCTCAATATGACAGAGATTTCATGTTTTCAGTGATGTGTGGAGTAATAAATCTGATCTTTTCAAATCAGATCTGAGCCAAATGGGGTCCTAGAGTAGAAATGTATCTTAAGAAGAACTGTGGAAGTTTCTGCCAGCAAATGCTGCAAAAGCATTAAAGCGTCATGCCTCCTCCCCTAATCATGAGCAGCTGAGGGCTGAGGATCAGGAGTGATGATCTTTGTGATGAAGGTCTGTGCTGAAAGCTCATTTATGACAAATGTGGATCATTGACAAATGTGGAGACACTACAGATCAGCGCCATTCACACTAACGACGGATGTGTGTCACTTACACAAAGGGGCATTAATGTGAATTTAATCTCACAGTTTCACAGAATTATATTTGTCCTTTCACAGTTGATGACTGATGGTCATAAGTCAGTAAAGTACAGTTTAGCTAAAAATAGAGTTGAGAGTCTGGTTAATATAAATGACATCTGCCTAGACCTACTGCAATTATTACATAATCTTCTAATCAATCCTCTCTAGCGTCGAACTACTTCCATTGACATGAACATCATGGATAATTTAGTTGCACAGCCAAACACCACAGCACCGCTTTACTCTCAACTCCATGCCTTCCTTACTTTTGCTTTAACCTCTGACTTTTCGTCAACAGGAGGTGTTATGGTGTGTAACTTAGCTGGCATTAACTTGGTTGAATAGCAGACGTTGATTTAAGTACAGCTTTACAGATTGAAGGACAGATGTGGGCTACTTGAGCACTGATGTACGTCACTCTGGATAAGAGCGTCTGCTAAATGCCATAACTGTAAATGGAAAAGCGATCTGTCCAATATGTGGAAGAAAGGTGTCGGTCAAAAGTGCTAATACGACAAATCTACAAACCCACCTGCGGATCCGTCACTCTGCCCAACATGCTGAACTCAGAAAGACGACCACAGCCACAGCTCCACTGCATGTTAACAGACATTTTAACGCAATATCTAGTAATTCTCCCATTCAATACCACTGAAAAAAACACATTTTAAAGAAATGTTTCAAAACTTTGACAAGCAGTATGGATTACGAGGAAAGCATACATGTCTAAAACTGCAACCCCCAACATAAGCATATAATATATATATTTAATTATCCAATTTTTATTCATACAGTGCGAGGTTCAATACTAATAAATAGGTCTTCTTAAGGTGTATGTATATTATTAAACTGTGATTGGTCTGAAATGTAAAATGAACAGAAAAAAGACAATTAAATCTTTCATCGCAATTATTGCCATTTAATCGTAACCTTTAATCGTCAGCTAAAATTTCGTAATTGTCACAGACCTGCCAAAATCATTGGTGTTCGGAATTTTTAAACCCCTAAAACCTTTCTCATCAGTACATGCACTCACACCCGCACACCCGTGCAACTCACACACACATCTCTGTTCTCCAGCACATCATTGCTTCAGACACACAGAAGTCCATTTTACCCCACAGCGGTCCATGTGGTCATTTATAAAAACGTCACTCAGTTGCTGACTCTGGTCCCTGGTGTACCACTACATTGCACTCACTCACTCGCTCCCTCACATCTCTCTCTCTCCCTCTGCCGAATGTCTTTGATTACCAACACACAGCAGAAACTCTCTGTCAAATGAAAAATACAGTTTTCTTCCCCTACACTCTTAAAAATAAAGAAACCAAAGGGGGGTTTTGGAGTGAGGCCACAGAACAACCACTTTTGCTTCCATAGAACTTTGGAATGTTTGGTTCTTTGAAGGATCATGTTTGTTTAAAGAACCTGCACATACGGCCTGCTCTGCATCAATTAAAGATTTTTTCCTAGCACAGTACGTCCAAGCCAAAAACCATTAAGAAAGCTTGTAGGAAACAAACAGATTATCTTAACAGGAGAGGAAACCATCAGCGTAAGTAAGAGCCGAGCTAAACTTGAAAGACTTTTTAAAAAGTAGCAAAGTGTTGCTGAGTGAGTGCTAGAGAACAGCAGAGAGAGCCAAAGGCTTTGAGCGTTAATCCCATGAGCTCTACACACCGAGCAAATCCTCAGAGCGCCGCTCAGGCTTCCCCTCAGAGTCCACAGGATCATCTCAACATTGATTTCGAAATGACGTCGAATTCATGGCCAGTTTTCTTCCCGGGCTTACTGCCCAGTACATGCCAATGAGATTTTCAATATGTCAGTCAATACTTGCCCAAAAAATGAATAATCAAGGTAGTATTCTATTGCTTATGTAACATACATAAGCTTTGTCTTTTTTAAGCCATGAAAACAGCCTAAACTACATTAACCAAACTAAAAGGAAATATGAAGACTATTGTTTTTCTATGTGTTGACACAAATGTTGATACAAATGTCGTTGCTTGACTGGAAGGAGATAATGCTTTGTCTAATCTCTTGACTTTTGTGAAAGAAAATCGAATATTACACTTTTTAGGTGATAAGAACTAGAGTTAACTGTGTAGAGGGACTTATTAACCTATTCATGGTGGCAAAAAAGAGCATTAATGTTGTTAAATGTTTCCCATTAATGATATTAGAGAAACTAGATGGCCTAGCCCAGTTTAACTCAGACTTGTAAGACTTGTAAGTACAGAGACTCTCTCTGCAAATGTCGGACAATCTTAAGCTCGGTTTTTCTCCATTTAAGCCCAGCCTTTTTGCATTCTTACTTCTGATTAGCTACTGCTGTGGAATTTCACCTTGCTTCTTTCGGTTTCCCAGAAACATGGCAGAAACTCTGTGTCAAATGAATACAATTTTCTTCCCCTGCACTCTTTAAAATAAAGAAACCAAAGGGGGTTTTGGAGTGAGGCCACAACCACTTTTGTTTCCATAGAACTTTTGAATGTTTGGTTCTTTGAAGGATCGTGTTTATAAATGAGATGTGAGAGTGCAAAGAACCCTTTTAACGTTTAAAGAACCTGCCCATGAAGCCTGGCCTGCATCAATTAAAGATTTTTTTCCTAGTATAGTACATACAAGCCAAAGGCCATAAAGAAACCTTGTAGGAAACAAACAGCTTATCCTAACCGGAGAGGAAACCATCAGCATAAGTAAGAGTCTTTCTAAACTTGAAAGACTACCAGAAATCAGTTTAGCCTTCACTGGTGCAATAGCATCAACGACACCTGAGAACATGTGAATTAAAATGATTTAGACAGTTGTCTACAGACTCTGCTGGTATATTGGGCAACAGACAAGGCTTCTAACAGCCTAGAGCTCCGGTATTTTTATTAATGCACCATGTTTTGACAGTTTTAGATATAGTTTGGGTGATTAGAGCACTGAGCCTGTTGGAGAAAACACAGAAATGATCAGACAGGGTGAAATACTTAACATTCGCAGTAGGAACATTAAGACCCTCACTAATAACCCAATCCAAGGTATGACTTTGGAAATGAGTTGGTCCAATTACAAAATGTACCAGATCAGATAGGCCAAACAAAAGAGAAGGTTCATTCTAATAATGTTGTTAATGTAAACACTGAAGCCACTTGTTATAAGAGTTAAGGCCTGTAGAAATTATTATTCTTTGAATCTCAATCTCTGCTGACAATTTTTGTGCAACATTTTGAAGGCCTAGGTACAATTCTTGGAAAGCATTTCATCACAGTACAGAGATTCCAAGGAACTGAACCCACCAACTGATACCTGCTGGCACTGAAATGTGTCTTCAAATGAAGCAGCTAACGTTCCCTGTGAACTCACATTTTTCATTAAGGCTGGCTATTCAGACTGGAATGTACTGGCACAGGCATGTCTTGAGATCCTAAAACATGTCAGTTGCAGTGCCCCCTATAGGCAAAACCTCACTAAATCTGGGGTGCATTCAAAGAATGTGGAAGTGATCCAGGGTTTTGTGAAGTTTGTGACCTTTATAATCACAAGATATTGGCACAGGCATGTATTGGCTGCTGGATTTTGACTGAATTTTGAAACTATACATGTGCTGCACTGCAGCTGTGGCCATAATAAGGGCTTAGAAAGGACTTTCTAAGACTGACGGACCGTTTGCAACAAGTCCCATGTGGTAGTCGTTGCAGAGTTTAAACAGAACAGCCCATATCCAAACCAGTGAATTAATACAGATGAGTCACCACAGACAGACACGCAGGCCACCAGTGGACTGGGGACCCACAACATTCACAACTAAAATACACTTTAATCAGAGTCGACTCTGTGGGGACTTGCTGTGACTCACCGCATGATAAATTCAGGATCAAAACACAATAATTACAGAATATAACTGCGCAGGCAGCCCACACGGTCACACAGGGGGTTCAACAAGAAGGAAATGTTTTGCAACCTTCCACGGCTCACGGTAGCTGCTTTTTCACAACTGCTGATTTGTTTTGCCATGGGTGGATAGAGACCACTCCGGGAGAGATGCTATCTGTAAGTTATTTCAATATCTGCTGGGTCTGTGGGATGGCAAACGCGGGAGGGTGATAATTTGCCGTATTTACACCCACTGGCTTTTGTACATGGAAACAAATACGAAAAATTATGGCAATATGGGAATGGATTGATCCCTCTGGGCTCTGCCTCACAGGACGAGGCACCTAGAGACGCTAGGATCAGTTAAGAAACCATCACAGTGGACAGTCTCACAGCTTCCAATCTCCCTGTCCTTTTAACACTGGTTATGGATGAAAAACAAAACCTTATTTACACAACTGTCCCCCTCTGTCCTCAGGTGTACTGGACGCATGTTTGGTGCGAGATATGTGCTTCTATGGTTTTGCACTGGAGTCATGCAGCCAACAAGTAATGGAAACTTAAAGCTGAACGATTTGCAGTGTGCAAAGTTCACACCGAAACCGTTACACATTTGCCTCAAATTGTGAGTTTTTAAAAATCTACAATAAATACAATAACATTTCTGACACTGCACAACATACAAGCAAAGCCTAGTCAACACTGATTCCTAATTCACTGCCACTTTTCTTCCCTGGCTTACTAATATGACCCTAAATAATTTGAATACTCAAGCCTGTAATTGATTGTCTATGTAATACACAGAAGCTTCATGTTTTTAAGATACAAAAACAGTCTAAACTACAATACATTTAATCAGGAAAAGCCTTAAATGTGATGTAAGCATAGAATAAATGACCATGCATCCAATCCACCCTCAGCTCCCTCACATTACCACATCAGGTAGGAATATCAGCTTTCTTTTTTGCTCCTTTTTTCTAATTAAACAGTAAAATAAACAGCAGATCTGTTTATCCTGAGGAAATCATACTCCATACTCACAATTTCATTCAACACTCTTTAATAGAGAAAATCCATCACATTTTAGAGTTTATAGTTTAGATCAACAAAGCATGAAACACATTTGCGTGTTACTGTTTGTGCTAAGCACTGCAACGCTTAGCTTCAAGTGTATTAAAGTGTATTCCTTGGTGCTAAAAGCAGGTTTTATCTAAATTTTCCAAACTGTTGTTAAAAGCAGTGATGGCCGAATGGTGGTCTAACTCTGTAAAACTAAATATCTTGTTGGTTATGCATTCAAAGAATTTGAGGATGTCCCCTTAAACTGTTTTTTTAATTATACAGTTAAATAAATAGGAGATCTGATTATCATGAAGAAATCACTTACAAGTTTGTTTCTTAAGTTTTACAGTGGTTGAAGCTTAAAGTCCAACAATTAGCACCATGCAAACTGCACACTCAAATCACACACTTTCCTTAAACAATGAGTTTATAATATTCCCTAATAGATACCAGGTGTTTGACACTGCACAACATTTAAGCAAAGCCAATTCAAGGACTGTCTGAATTTTTTGCCGGACTGTTCCATACACAATTTTCGTCTTCCTTCAGAAGGAACTGATAAGCCAAGGCATGTCTGGAGTCCAAACTGTGCTTTATTTATTTTTTTAGAACTAGAACTATCAAAGGAAGGTTCCTAACAAACAATTTCAGTGACTGTTTACAGTGTTTGTTAGCAACTTTAACCTCCCAACTAAGATAAGAGATAAAATCATCTATATATAAAAATTTATATATATATATATATAAATATATATATATATACACACACATATATATATATATATATATATATATATATACACACACTACTGGTCAAAAGTTTTAGAACACCCCAATTCAAGCGGTTCAATGTCTCATTGTTCATTCTGCAGAAAGTTTTTCCCAGCTATGTTGCAGAAATTCCCATAAGTGTACGGCACTTATAGGTTGCTTTGCTTTCACTCTTCTGTCCAGTTCATCCTAAAGCAGCTCGGTGGGGTTTAAGTCTGGA
>JBBPCX010000028.1:6691440-6708242 GCA_037974365.1 Hydrocynus forskahlii | reverse complement strand
ATGTTGAATAGGGTTGAACAAATGATCATTCGATGCTGGAATTAAACAAATAACATTAGGCTTGCATAGCTCCCAACTGATGTCATGAGGCCATCAGAAAAATAACACTGCTGTAGAGCCAGTTATAAAACACATGTAATTGCTGCTTTACGAACTAAATATACTATTCATTTTTGTTTATATATATACACACACATACACATATATATATATATATATATATATATATACACACACACACATACATACATACACATTTTCATTTGCTTCAAAAGCCAGTATTTATCCAATTTCCATGCCTGCAATAATGCCCATTTTTATTCTACAGGTGATTTGCTTTATGTCAACATTCAAACATAAATGCAACCATTAGTTGCTATTAAACTTATTTCATTGTTTCATTAGTGAGATACTGTCATTTTAATCATTCCCTTTATACCTCAGACACTGTTGAAAACATCAGAGATACAAGAGAGGTAGAGAATGAGCAATTTGAATTCACAGCCCACCTCTGCCATCTGGCAGAATTTCAGAAGAGTTTATCTCCGCCCACCACTCCCAAAGTTCCCTCAGAACACAGCAAACTTCAGAGAAACACACACACTCTCCTTCAGCTCTACCCATGGGGCCGGGTGGGTAACCGAAAGGACAAAACAGGCAGAGCGGAGAGCAGACGTGATGTTTTATCAAATCATTAATAAAAGAGAGACGCCCTGATACGCTTGTGAAGATTGAATAAGTAATTACACTTTCATAACTTCATAATGGCTTAGGGGGAATAAGCCTCAACCAGAGATAATTAGGACACACAATGACTTCTGGGAGGGAGGGGCAGACACGATCAAGAGGGAGAAAAGGAACGAGTGTCAGATAGGAGATAAAGAGAGGAGGAAACAAAAAAAAAAAGATGCGTATATTAGATAAAATGAGTTTCACAGTGCTGTGAAATTCAACACCCTTTATTCGACATATCCACCAGCTTTAAAAGGGTCAATTCCTTACATTTTTCTCATAATTTACTGTTTCCGGGGGTCCAGTTCTGATGGTTGGGGTTGTGAGGGTGGGTTTATGATCCACAAAAAGTCCCAATTCATTGAAATCCATTTTCTAACTTCCACATGTAAACTGAATAGTAGGATACATGTAAATATTGGCATGTGTTTTTGTGACATCACAAGCACTTTTTGGCAGTTTCTAAAGCTGAAATTTCATCTTTAGGCTGATGATCGAATCGTGCATTGTAACGCTTGACGTTAAAAAGTCAATGAGGTGAGGAACTTTTATTTTTCTGTAATAAGGGCCCTTTAATGCAAGCAAAACACATAACTCGAGCCATTCTCCTGGTGGCTCTAGAAAACTACTCATGCCTTCAAAAGTTGCATGAGTGGATCAAACTGCCAGACATTTGTTTTGAGTGGTACTTTAAATTGAAGAGCCATTCATGGAGTGGCCATGCACCTGCCTGAGTGACATTCTCACATATTCCACACAGTAAATGGTTCAATTTCTATCTTAAAATGTGCAGCCCACTGTTCTTGTTCAAGCAACTGGCTGCCTTTTAGTGTCTCCAAAATGGTAATGTGATGCGCATGTTAAAACACATAGATGCTTTCTTTGGAACCAAATGCTTCATACTGAGTGGGAAAATTAGCTTTACAGTAATGAGTCTTGAAAGGGAAAATAAACAAAAAATCAAATCGCAAATATTTATTCCTCATCTTCTCTGGAGGAGTTTGTTCTATGATTATGTACATATCTTACATAATATTTACACAAAATGAGCAAAAGAAAAGACTGGAGACTTCAAGCCTTGGTCTGTTTCTACAGTACAACTCCATACCAACAGTCTTGGTTAGTGTTAGGGGCCGTATGACTAAACCGGTAACTCCCCGAGCAGCTCATCAAGATCATCTGCAAGGCAAACACACACACATTAATAATGAAATATTTTAGGAGTGTTCATATAGTCAACGGTTCAAGCTTGGAATCACTAACCATATTAATTTCACATACAATAATCAGCCAGTTTTCTGGAAAAGCAGTGAGCCTACACAGGAAGTTGAATCTTATGTCCCATTGAAATGAAAAGTCCTTGTCCTTGACTAGGTCTAGGTTTTGGGGAAACCGGCCCAAGAATGAATAAAATGTGGATTTAAATATTACATACCACTTGCACAATCATTTCATTTGTTTTATTTAATAGTTCACCCTACCTGCACCCCACAGGGCCTCCTCTGAGACCTCTGTCTCTGTAGGCTGGATCACATTGACAGGAGCTGCAGGGTTAGCTAATTTAGTGCTCTGCTCTTCCTCCTCATCATTAAAATGCAACTCCATCTGAGACATAGGGCCTGCTACAGGTCTGGAGGACCCACACGGCTGCAACGCCAAAAAAAAAAAAGGTGAACAAGTGAAACTTCGTATAATGACAAAAATATAACATTCCAATACTTGTTAGTGTTTAGGATGTGGAAACCAATCAATAATTTTGAACAATGTACCAGTAAAAGAGTAGTACTAGGTCACAATTTTTGCTTTAAAAAAGCTGCATCTAACTGGTGAAAATGAACTTAATCTGCAAGATAATGGGTGAACACCCAATTAGCTATTCGTTACTTCAGTTTGTGTGTTTTAAAGCCTGTAATGTATCTGATCTAAAAAGTACTGATAGAAAGCCTATAGAGTGCTGACCTAAATAAAGTCAGAAGTCTTTATGGTACCTGTAGTTATTTTAGGACTCCATTACTGATAAGCTCATACAATACTAAGCAAAGCATATTGTGAGGTTATCATAACATATTGCCATACTGACCATAGCTAAATTAGACTATTTAAACTCAGAGAATGAAAGGTAAAGAGCTTCCGTTTTAAAATCAAACTAAATCACTTTTATTGTTGTTGCAGTTTATTACAGAGGTACAAAAATGCACCCCTTAAAATGGATTTGATTGTACCCATCATCTATTTTCAGGATAATTCTAATTGTTCATAATTCTTCATACATTTCACCACAAAGATCAAATAGGAATACACACCAGCGCAGGTTGCAAAAGCTGGGAAGAGGCACTGAATGCTCCCTCAGATGAGTAGATTTTGAGCAAGTTGTTTGGTGTAACATTGAGGTAGTGATTCCGGTGAGAAGGTGAGAACACACCCACCTGCGCCAAGAGAGCAATTATAGAATAACATAATTTGAAACATCACACATAAACGTACAAGCACATTCATTTTAATTAATGGCTATTCATCGATATTCCACTCTCATATGCATTGTATAGTCTAATGCTGAAGAGTGAAAATGTTAGTGGAAACTGAACTGAGGCCAAATAAACTGCAATTTGAAGAAACACTAAAGAAATGTAACATATTAATCTGATTAGGTGCTTCCACCATTTCAGACACTGATACTGCCTAAAGCAGATGTTCCCAGTCCCTGAAGAATACAATCCATAAGTCTGATTTCCTTTTTATTTTATTTTTTTATGTGAAAAAGTAACAGTGTTGATAAGCTATCACTTATCTCTCCAAAACGTGCTGATGTGTTTCTGTCCCACCTACAAAAAAAATAACATTCTAGTCACCATGCTGGCAGTAATGAGTGCATTTTGAACAGTGGTTACATTACTTGTTTGAGAAGTAGCACAACACCAGGCTTCAACTCCCCCTGTCTATCCTCCAGCAAACGGCGGTGAACAGTGCCCTGCATCTCTCCTAGAGCACAGAGCATAACATTATATTATACATGCGCACATAGGAAAACAACAGAAGAGCAAGGGAGGTGGTATCCAGTCACTGGTCAGATGGACATGAGGTAAAAAGCTGTATAGGGGTGGCATGATACCACTTTTTCTATGTCTGATACAAATACTGATACTGCAATCTCTAATGCAGTCTTTGTCCCATCTCTTCAACAGCTAAGCTGTTAATAATACATCTGTCTAGAAGCACTTTGTCCGTACTTTGTCTTAAGTGTGCTAAGTTATAAAATTCCAGTTTCTACACCCATATAGCGTATAAAAGGAGTGATCGCCCAGACTATGGGAGAACAACTTCCTCACAAGCCATCAGAGTCCTTAACACAGTGCCCGAACAACCCTCAAACACAAACACACACACACACACACACACACACAAACACACACACACACACACACACACTGAACTGACTCAATGTACATCCAGCTACATGCAAACATCCACGTTACATTTGTTCTTGGATACTGACTCAGAGTTCCTGTATTTTCAAAGACTGATGGTATATTTATGCTGGTCTTTTGCACTTATAACATACAAAATTACATTCCAGTACTGTTGCTTACATTCCAAAACACTGGCACATTTTTTGGATGTTAAACAAAAAATAAATAAGATTTACATCTAGTTTAGAGCTTGTGCTTTATTTATATATGTGTATTTTTTGTACTCACTGTATACGTGTATGAAGCTGAAATGACAATGTTAACTTTGCCGTTGACTTTTATAATGTGAATTCTGCATACATGGCAGAATCATCAATGACTCTTTGACATATTTTAAGTACTTTAAGTATTTTAACTGCATAGGGAATGAGGAGCCATTTGAGACACACCCTCGCAGCCCTTCTTCTGCAACTCGTCCTCATCTGTGTCTTTTTACAGCATGTTGATCAAAATTTAGTAAAATTTACATGATCATTTAGGCTTTTCCAGCGTCCAGTGTGTGATTTTGGCCTGTGACAGACTGATATTGAAATTGAAAGTCCAATTGGCACATCCCTAATTGAAACACAGCTTAATAACACTGAAGAACAGTGTATATCCTGCATATATTTGTGTTCATGTATGTGCATAAAAGCAAAGAAAATATAATGACTCAAACCTCAAATACTGCTCAACCTGTCAAAACACTCGTTTTGCAGCTGTCAAAAAGAAACCTTGGGAATATTCTAGTTTTTTAATGCAGAATCCTGTGTGTGTGTGTGTGTGTGTGTGTGTGTGTGTGTGTGTGTGTGTGTGTGTGTGCAGCTGTCTGAGTGGATTCACACAGCAAATAAAGTACTGGGCAAAGGTTTTGAGTCACCCCTTCGATTCCCTTGTTGGTGCAAAAACACTTTTTATTTTATGTCTCCCAAACTGTTTTACCTTTATACTGAGCAAATCAAATTAAAGAAATGGGGAAAAATGTATCATGACAAAGCGCCCAAAGATACAAGGAAAACTGCCTAGGTAAAGCAGTTCCAACCACTCAGCCTTCAGCACCACCAGTATACTGATCACCTTTGTAGATGTGCTTTATTCTGCTTGAATGATTCATACATTGGTCACTGTGTGGTTTAACAAACAAAAAAACATTCCTCTGGAACTGGTCAGGTTCAGGGACTGGACTGAAAATGAGAGTCTTTCAGGAAGCCTGGAGGACTGTTCCGCAAGACCACATTAAAAAAGAAAGAAAGTCTGTCCTAAACCACACAGACTGACCACCGTGAAGACCTGGACACTGAGTGGGTTCAGAAAACATTTTCTGTCTCTACAGAAAAGATTCAAGTGATTGTTAGCAATATTATTCTTGCAGCTGCAATTCTAAAGTAAAGAAGCAATATTTGGACTCCAGTTTTGTCTTGGCTGATTTTACAGGAAGGTGCAATCTGTGAAAATATTTCTTTTTTTCCCCCCAAACTATTCCTTTAAAACATTTTTGCGATCAATGGCAATGTAGTTAGAAATGCGGAGGAGTTTCTAGCCTAGACAGAAAATGTACACTAGCAAGGTAGCCTTTTTTAAATCTATAATAAAGTCAACATTTTCTCCAAAGCATAATCCAGTCAGTGGTTATACATTTAAGCAAACATCCATGGTGTGACTGACTCACTGATAGCTTTTTAATAAATAAAAATAATATGCATTTAGATTAAAGTTACGACTACTATGGCACAACGCCACTTTTTATTTTACAGATAATTAAACCTGGCAAATATTAATCTAACACTTCTTTTTAAAAATCAACTAAGCCTTAAAACAAACTGTTTTCATGAAACCTTGAAGATCAGCATCTCAAAGTAGGCCATCATGCTCAAACAATCCACTAATCCAACAGGAAGAAACACAAAGTGAACAGGATGGCTGTTTCTGAAATGGATCCCTACTCTCTCATCAGTGTTGTGTCATATAGGGGTGACCTGTTTAGTTTATTAACTAGCGCATAATTCAGTCAATCAATTTTTCCATTGTCTGATCACCAGATCTGACCACCAAACACTATAGCAATAAAATAACAATAATTAAAGCAATGAAAAAACAAGCAATTTTATATAAACAATTGCAAAACAATTGCAGACAGTGTAGAGATGGTTGTAAAGTAAATTCCAGCTCCCTGGTGCTCTGGAGCTAAAAGTGGATTTTCTCAGTTCTGTAAAAACTCTCAGAACCTGATCGATCCAGTCAATGGAACGTATCTAATATTTCCCATTACTTAACAAGATTATGAATGTGATAAAGGGCAGCATATGAGCAAAGAATAAATCGCTTTATTCTTCACCATAGAAATGTGATGTTTTAAAAGAGCAGACAGCAAAAAAGAAGAAAAAATGAAGACTAGGCAACATATTTAGTTCTTGGTCCATGGCTTAACTTGTGATACCAGTCAGAGTGCTGACTATACAGATATGCTGTTATTGTATTATTTCGCCAGAGAATATGAAAAGTTTACTTTAGGAGAATCAGAGGCCACCGTTAACGCCACAATCGCACACAAAGGTTTGCACATCCCTGGTCAAACTACATATTTTGTTGATTTTTTTTTCCCATTTACACATCCTCTACAGGGAACATATTCAAATATGCTACCAAACAAAATATATACATAACTTTTGCACAGGCCACATTTTGCAATTTATTTCCCCTCTGATAGGTCACATTCACCAAATAAACAGTAACTAAATTAAAATGTGCATCAGTATGTTCTCTGCAGAGGATGCATACTTATTTTTACTTAGAAAATCAATTAAATGTGACATCTGACCGCGGCGCTCAAACTTTTACCCAGTACTGCAACATTCGGCTGTCCGTTGCTTAGTAACAAGATGCTCTGAATACATTTTTGTATATATCCAGCTATTAGTCATCTACAGTGTTCACTAGAAATAACAAGCACATTTTAGTAGGTTTCAGTGGCCTCCAAATCTCTCTGGAATGCTGTTTTACAATTCAGACAAGAGAAAAATGGTCAACAAAGTCAACTTCGGCCTAAAATGCGAACAGAGATGCAAATGTGAGCCACTTCAGGCAGAAAAGGAAAGCAATCCGATCCTATACTGGTATCAGTATTGACGTCATTCACTCATCGTATATCGGACGGACAAGGCTGATCCATATTTCAGACCATGAACCTGCTGGAACGTATACAACGTTACATGAGACCTCACCGTTCCATTTTCCATCTAATCATGAACCTGTGGCAACTTCAGTATGTAACTGAATGAGCGAATAACCTTGGCTGTTGGTTTGACCAGCATGTTGTTTGGAGATTTTGGTCTGGAAACACCGAAAAGTTAGACAGCTACTTGTTTACTTTGTAAAGTGTGTAAAGCCGGTGTACAAATGGTTGTAAATATGGTTGCATTGTGCAATACTACCAATTTTAATCCCGCGCCTGCAGAGGTTTCACATGAAAGAGTGCCAGCAGAGCCAACAGAGCAGACAGAGACGTGAAACTTCCAGCAGACAACCAAAGCCTGAAGGGTTCAGTGATGCTGTTTTCTTGCTTCACAGCAGTTGCTGCTGCACATACTTACTACCCCATTTGACTTGTTCTTGTTCAGATTTAAGAAGCAGACACATATGTTGTTTTTTTCCTGACTTGAGAGCTTTTTTTAATCCTTACAAAGTTGCTGCTGCACTTGACCTAATACTTGATTTGTTTAGATGATGCAGCCAAGCTTATTACTGTGTTTAACATACCAGAAATGTTTGACACTCAAGGTGTTTTTCAGTTTTGCATTTCAAATATCCAATTTCAAAAAAATGTTATGATGCAATCTTCGACACAATGCCAACAATAATGATAATATTAATATAGTAAAAAGAGCTCTTAATCTGTGTCATATCGGCAGTTGTATATCAGACTCAGATTTGAAAAAATGTGGACCCGCCCATCCCTGGTTTCAAGCTCAATTTATTACAGGATCAGACTAGATTTATAACTTTTTTTCTGAATATTCTGCCGAGATCAACCCAATAAGGATAGCTGGTATTAGATCCGCTGCAGTTCTATAGACCACCTTCCTCAGTGAATACAAAAGGCACAAAGCAAAAGTGTTACACATGTATGTGTGCGAGATGCATATGTCCTACCTGTGGGGTCCCTGAACACTGCTTTGGCATCAGCATGTGTGTGTAAGATACTCTTCAAAACCACAGCCATATTAGGAACCTTATTCTTCGCCAGTTGCCGCAGGGCTGCCTGGTAGAAGAGAGTGTGTTAATGAAGCCCACAGCAGACATCAAACAAAGTAGAAAGAACACGAGCAGAACAGGAAACTTCTAATGAAACCAGGCCCCCCGCAACCTCCAGGCCTCTGGAAGGCTAATGAACTATCTCAGCATTCATCACCCTGATGAATAATTAACATGCGTCTGCCATTAGTGGCAGTTCGTTATGGCACGTCGAAAAAACACATTAAAATTATAATGGCTGCGTTAGTACGACTGATGACGTTTGTGATAATCACTTTTAATGAAAGAATAGCTCATCAGTCCTGATTACAGTCCAAGACTGTCTCTCCAAGCATGAATTAAACATAGCAACATTGATTTCCAGATTCTAATAGGACAGAATTGCACAATAACCAAAATATGAGGGGGAATAAAGCATTCCATGCATCGTAAATGCAGTTTTTACCATTCGGGAAAGTAACCTATGGTTCAAATGTGCCCCTTACTTTCCGCAGCACCATGACGATGCTGTACGAATGCAAGAAACAGGAAGAGTTTCTCTCATCCAGTCCCATCTCAGCCTTCATCGCTGCCCACAGACCCCCACTGAACTCCTCTTCCTCGCTCCCTTGGGAATTTGGGACCTGCTTTTTTACACACACACACACACACACACACACACACACACACACACACACACACACACACACACACACACACTCTGATGAAAGCTAATGTGCCCCTAATAATACTAATTATTATACAGTTTCATAATAACTGTACATTAAACACACACCACAGTGTAATACAGGAGCAGAGCTGTTGCTGCCAGACTGTAAATTGAGTTGATGAGCAAAGACATCCTTGGTGACTGAACTTTGCTTCTTTGGATTTATACTAAAGCTATAAGGCTAATGTAGTTCACAAGGTGAGCTGCTCAATTAATCAAGCAATTATGATTTTGGCTTCCAACAATTATGAAAGCAAGATAATTGAAATAATCTGACCCGTCGCTACAAAGTGGATCAGTTAGATTACAGAATCAGCATAAAGCATCCAGTGATGTGATCATGAATCTCATCAGTACATCGATGTCAGATAGAAAGAAAAAATCTAATAATTTTTTCCCCGTTTATTTTGTATTCATATATATTGAACATAGATTTAATTGCTTTTAGCAGTTTGTGGAGGTGCACTAAAGTTATAACACAGTTGATCTTTTCTTATCTTATCTTATTTTGATCAAATTATTATTATTATTTTTATTTATTTATTTTCCAAGACAATCCACTGTTCTTTAAGCTCAATAAATGCATGATGTTTCCAAAGTCATTCCAAATGAGAAATCTTGTTAATTAATCGTGATCTCAATATTGAACAAAATAACTGTGATTATGACTTTTGCCGTAATGGAGCAGTCCTATTAGAAACGTAAGCCCCACAAATCAGAACTGTGTAACCTGCATGCTCAACCACCACATATTTGCCTTTAACCTTAGGTAAGAGTTAAAAACCCACCCACTGGAGGTGCACAAGCCAGTGTATTTCTTAGTGCCGGTCCAAAGCCCGGGTAAATGGGGAGGGTTACGTCAGCAAGGGTATCCATTGTAAGAGTTCAATTTCAAATAGACTTGCTTATGTAGTTTCTAACACTGACACGTTGTTATCTATAAAAGGACACAGCTGTATGTGTGTGCGTACATTTCATATTACCTCATTTCGAAGGCGAGCCACAGCTCCGTGTGCTGGCGTCTGCGGCACTGTCACAACAATGTCATCTAGATTCCGCCCATTGGTCTGTGATATGAGGAAAGAGAGAGACACATAAAAACAAAGAGGTATTTTTTACAAGCAAGCTTATTTATCTGAGCTGAAAATCCAACCCCTCCCTCCTAAGATACTGAACTGTTTGCACACAAACGACTGAGGAATGTGTGGGTCTTTTTTCCCCCAGATAAAATAAAGGGAATTACGATGCAGACACCGGAGCCATTAAAGGTATAAGCATGTACATTCACATTTACAACATTTGATAGATGCTCTTATCCAGAGCGAGATATCTGACAGCCTTCATACTAGTAAACTTAGACTTTAACTTAAGAGTTGTTAGAAGACTAAGATTCTACCAGTTCTCCACCAGGGTCCTAACAGATCACCCACACAGGAGGCAGTTTATTGTGAAGACTGTTTTATGTCAGTGTGTGACATGAACATGTAGTTTATAAGCAACAACTACAGGTCTATTTAAGCTGGATTAGTTTTGAATGAGGAGATTCTAAAATTGAAATGATATACACTACCAGGCAAAAGTTTGGACACACCTTCTCATTCAACGATTTCCATTGTTTTTATTACTGGCTACATTGCAGGTTAATATTGAAAACATCACCTATTGCTCTGATGACAGCTTTGCACACTCTTGGTACTTTTTCAATCAGATTCATGAGGAATCAACCTAGAATGGTATTTAATGAACAGGTGTTCTTTGTCAAGAGTTCATTAGTGGAGTTTCTCTCCTTCTTAATGTGTTTGGGACCATCAGTTGTGATGGTGGGGTTGGTACACAGTTAGTGATCCTGTTCTACTACGGTTCTACTCCACATTTGGAGCAGAACCACTTAACTAAGTAAAATAAAACAACAGTCCATCATTACCTTATTACAAAACATATTCCGGTTTGTTTAACTCTTTTTTTGTTTACTGCATAATTCCATGTCATCATTTTGTTTGTTTGTCCATGTCATCATTCCTGCATCATTTAGTTTGTTTTCAATATTAATCTACAATGCAGAAAATAACAAAAACAAAGAAAAAACACAGAATGAGGAGGTGTGTCCAAACTTTTGACTGGTAGTGTAGGTAGAGATCTTAAATCCAGTATGAATCTGCAGTGTGCAGTAGCAGCACAGTCTGATTGTAGAGTGAATGGCTGCCTGTAAGTGTCTGAATTCGGTTGAGAGCAGATCCACCTCACGCTAAAGGAATAACAGAACGTTCTTATTGAAATGACTGCACATACAAACACCAGCTCGAAAGGTCAACGGCTAAGGCCTTTCAACCTTATCCGTTACTTATTATCTTATTTTTACATGCAATAATCTACCATGTGCAATATTGTGCATTTTTTTTACCATGTGAAATATCACAACTTACTTCTCAGTATCACTTATCACCTACTGATCTCTATTATGTGCAATAACATACTCCTAACCACTATTTGTGTTATTATTCTCTTAACTGTACGTTACTTATCTGTAGTATTAATACCCCAGCATTTGTGTATACAGCAAAGTGTTTTTAATATGGGGGTTTTCCTGCAGAGTTCTTGTCTTTGTGTCTCTGTGAGTCTGTGCAGTCATAATCTATAAGCAGTTTCTTCTGGGAAGTTTTCTGATTCTGATATTATTTTATCCCTTATGCATCAGCCAATAAGATCATGACACATCATATATGGATCTATGGTGTGGTGCTGAAGATGAGGAACGATCAGCTAGATGGGTTACCTGCTGCGGCAAAGCCCCTGCTGGTCCAGGAAAGCGGCGTGTTTTGGATCGGACTGTGTCTCTCCGCGGCCTCTGAGGCGTCTTATTGGCGGCGGACACCAGCTGGACCAGATGATTGGTCAGGACCGGCGTGTGGATGGGGCGGGGTGTCCGTATCTGCGATGGAGCAGGAGATATAGCCTGGAACAGGGACTCTGGGCGACGCTGTGGTGCTCTGGGAGTCACAACCCCTCTCTGCAACTCAGGTGATGCTCTCACAGGTCCGGGACTTGAGAACCTCACAAAGGACTGGCATGTACTCTGAGGAGGAGCTGCACAGTATGTTATTTATTGTACAATATGAAAGGGTCACTATTTGCTTTATGATCATCACCGGAGCCAGTATTAAAATGAACCAATCTCTATATTCTTCCTTTGTATGCAATACAAATCTCAAACCAATGAGTTTGTCTTTAAATGAATCAAGGTCTTCATACAACCTAACAAACCAATCATTTAAATCAAAATGAATTGGTGCAGTAATGTGTGTTGGGACACATTTTAAAATTAATCAAGCATGTGAATCCAAATCAAATCTGGAAATGACAGCTGTCTCGCAGAGGTTTGTTGAAATTCACATTTAAAAATGACTATTTCCAGAAACATCGCTAGTAATTTAATATATTCACAAATTCACCCTAAACTAATTAACTGCTTGCAACTAGATCGTATCTGTCACAGTGCACTCAGTTAGTAAACTTTCCAAGCCATCTCCAAAGTCCTTACGGCTAATCCAACAAATTTAAAGTCCCAAGAAACAGAGTAAAACACAAAATATTTGTGATTCTAAAATTAAGAGTTAGTTAGTAAAATCAGAAAGAATAAAAAAATAATCCCTCTTGTAGTAAATATAATACAACAGATTAGTAATCACAGATTCTAATATTCTAATTGACCTCCTTCTGTCCAGTACTCCCAGCCTGTAAAATAAATGTAATAATAAAAGAAAACATGCTTTCAGATATATGCTGAAATTATTCTATCAGAGCACATATATTCTTAGTTATTTTCACCTTGTGTAGATCCAACTTCAACACAACTGCTGTGGACATACATACATTTTTATAATTTTTGGTTGTATAGTGTACAGTTCCTTATATATTGTATCTTTTTTTATAGATTATGCTGCTTCTAGTTTCTTCTCTTGTACTGTCCACTTTGCTGCAAATTTCCCACCTGTGGGACAATTAAAGGGTTATCTTATCTTATGTCAAGTCTCTGTCTGTTCTATATTGCAAGCCTCACGGTCATAACAAAATACAGTAACATAACCATAATATGATATTTTGTCCATATCATGCAGCCCTTCTCTGTGGTGGAGAAGTTGGCACATTACCTTGTGGTGTAAATGTGGAGGGACATGGGGCCCGGATTACAGAATGGGAAGTTCTAGGTGTTGGAACAGTATTGCAGAACCCTCTGAGAGAAGACACGACTGGAGTATCTTCTGCTGATTTAGCTGGGGAGATGTTGTCAGTGCCTGTTACTGAAGCAGGCTGCTGCCTGGAGGCATTCTGAAGAAGACCCTCATCCAACTCCTCCAGATCCACATCCCACTCATCGAAGTCGTCCTGGGGGAGGTCGCTGGGGGGTGGAGGGTTTGATTGCTCAGAAGGAGGCTGCAGAGATGAAACAGTGCTGGAGCCTCCCAAAGGTGCTCGAAGAGAAGCGGTGGGTTCGTGAGGGGTTGAGGGAGCAGGAGATGAGGAGTTTGGGTGGGAGAGACTTCTTAAACCCTTAGCAGAACCCAGCCCTGAAGTACCGTCCCTGGCTGATACGCTGAAGGAGCCTTGATGTGCATTGTGGGTGTGGAAGGTGGTTGATTCCTGCGAGGGTGCAGACACTGGGCCTGTAGAGGATCTTGATGCAGAAGGAGGTTCAGATGTGTTTGTCCAATCAGCTTCCAGCAAGTCCTATTTTACAGCAATATACAAATTATTTTCAGCACAAAGCAACACACCCTGCATCAAAAAATCTCCACAGTCACTGTCAGACTGTAAAGCTACACAGACTACAGATTCATACTGGATTAAAATCTGTAATTCTGTCTGTATTTAGACTCTAAAATATACACACACACAGCCAATACACACTGGATTAAAATCTCTCCACAGTTATTAATGTAAGACTGAAAAAACTAGAGATTCATACTGGCTTAACACTTTTTTCCAGAATTGTTACTGCAAGACTGAAAAACTACGCACTCTGCAGATTCATGCTGGATTAAAATCCATAATTATTACCGTTTAGACTATTTTTTCAAGACCTACTTGCCTCAAAAACTATTCAATTCCTACAGCAAACTATTTAATATCGAACACTGCTGTCACAGAATATCTAAAATAAAATCTACTGATTTGGTCAAGGACCTTAAGCTCACATTAAGCCATCAGAGCAGATCATAACGCTGCCAATACACACTGGATTAAAATCTCATCAGTTATTACTGTCAGACTGTACAACTACACAGACAACAGATTCAGAGTGGATTACGATCACTCCATAATAATCACTGCAAGACTAAAACCACACACACTGCCAGTTCAGACTGGATTAAACTAACAACAATTATTCCTTTGAGACTGTTAAAAACTACACACTGCTGATTCATACTAGATTAAAATCTCTTCAAAATCAGTATTTTCAAGACTGAAAAACTACATAGACTGTAGATTCATACTGGACTTAAATTTCACAATTTCTACTGTGAAGTCCTTCTTGTCACATATAATTAAACAGTTACGTATCAGAACATCTTATGAGATTTGGGCAAAGACCTCAAGCTCAGCTAAAGCTATCGGAGCAGGGGTGTTTCATCTTATCCACAAAGGGCCTGTGTGGCTGCAGGACTTCATTCCAATAAAACACCTCTGACTAACTGTTTGAAAACTGATCCGACTGACTAAACACGTTGATTCAAATGAGCTTCTAATAGATTGGAATGAAAACCAACAGCCATAGTGACTTTCTTGAACAAAACTGGACACTCCTGTGATAAGGTCAATGTAACACACCTGATTTAACTAATCAAGGCCCTGATTACTGAGCAAATCAGGTGTGTGTTACAGCACACTTCAATTAACCCTGAAGTTTCCCTGCTTGTACTGGTTTCCTAGACATGGACTAAGCCTATTCTTGAACTAAACTGCAATGACAATAATGAATTGTCATTGAGGGCTTGTTTTAGTCTAGAATTAGTCTTAATCTGGATCTAAGAACCATCCAGTTGGGTTTTAACTCCTATTCCTGCTCTACACGTGTGTTTTCCCTACTCACACACCCGCCAAGCTTATTAATTAGCTGAAGAGTTGGATCAGGTGTGCTGGAGGAGAGAAAGTACTAAAAATGTGTAGTGGCACCCCCAGCTGCTCCAACGTGCCTCAGAAGCTCCTTACCAGACACTTCATGGAGGTAAAATTGAGGCGGGACATTAAACCATCAAGCCGTCAATTTAATAATCTTCTAGATCTACAAGTGGAGGGGTTTACATCTCCACTCCTGGGGTCCCACTACTCTACAGTTAAGTATTCTCATCTTTAGCGCAACTAATCATAAAGAAAGGGTCATAAAACCCATAAAGGTGGAGACTAATAGAGTTTGTGTACATTTTAAATGGAAAAAGGTAGAAGAAAAGTATCGGGAGGGAAGGTATAGGAAAAAAGAAAATGGGGAAAAGGGTACATGAAAAGTAGAGGGGGAAAAAGGAGTGAAGGAGGAGAAGCACTATATGGACAAAAGTATTGGGATGCCTGACCATTACACCAACAGGGACTTTAATGACAATGCATTCAAACAAGATTTTGGCATTTCTGTGGGAATTTGTGCCCACTCATTCTGTAGAGCATTTATGAGGTCAGACACTGATGTTGGATGAGAAGGTCTGGCTCACAATCTCCGCTCCAGTTCATCCCAAAGGTGTTGAATGGGGTTGAGGTCAGCACTCTGTGCAGACCAGTCAAGCTCTTCCACACCAAACTCATCCAGACATGTCTTTATGGGACTTACTTTGTGCACTAAGACAGAGTCCTGCTGGAATAGAAAAGGTTCTTCCCCGAAATTGAGCCGAAAAAGTTGGAAGCATGGCCTTGTCCAAAATGTCTTGGTCTGCTGAAGCATTAAGACTGCCCTTCACTGGAAGTACGGAGCCTACCTCAAACCCTGGAAATGGGTGTCCCTATACCTTTGTCCATATATATATAGTGTAATTAGAGACATTCAGAAACTGATCAGGGCAGTCATGACTGGAGATGAAAAACAAACAGATTTAAAAACAGGTCAAATGTGAGCCTACAACCCAAAAGCAACATACTGCATCATCGAAATCTTCTCCAACGCTGAAAAGTCCGCTCCATTTGTTGTTGCAGGCCTGCAAAACAATGAAGGATTAAAACCCATAAATCTATAGGTGCAGCTGTATCATCTCCATGTTTTGAACTGGGCTGTTAGCACTGCTAGCAGAGAAAAGTCCTGTTAGTGGACTTTACAGCCTCTTACCGTGGCCGTCATGACTTTTTGCTCCGGGTTAGACTTCAGAGGTGTAATATTTAATCCCTGTGCGTGTCTTAGGAGTCCTTACATTTCTAAAAAGCTGAAAATGTCCAAATAAACCTAATACCACTCGCTTCAATAGGGGGGACTGATCTCCCCGCCGCCACCTTCAAACACACCGTGACGTGGAGGGGAGGGGCCGGGCGCTGCTGCCGCCGTCTGGTGGCCGTCCGCTGGTACTGCACATACAGGGAGAGCTGGTCTGGGCCTTTGGGGGCTCAATAGTATTGAGTGAACTCGATAGTATACTTTGAGTGTGTGTGTGTGTGTGTGTATGTATGTATGTATGTATGTGTATGTGTAT
>JBBPCX010000028.1:6655741-6683983 GCA_037974365.1 Hydrocynus forskahlii | reverse complement strand
GTCCCCCTATAGTATTTTATAGTATTTTATTTTTAAGTGAAGTATTTGTAAACTTAGATATATTTATAAATATATAGATTAACTTGTAAAGCAGAAATTAATATATACATAAATAAATATGTACATCCACATCAAATAAATACATGAATGCACACATACATAAATATATAGTACATAAATGAATACATACATACATCAATAAATACAAACATGTAAAATACACACAAGCATACATAAATACAATGCAAATTCACACATAATTCAATAAATAGATCAATAAATAAATACATACCTACATACATGCATACATATGCATACACATATACATGCATACATCAGTACGTACATACATAAGGTGCTTCTGTCAGTGAACACTTTTTGCAGATTAGCACAAATGGCTCTTATAGTCATTGTCTTCTGTCTTTCTGCTCCACATTTTTCTCTTCCTTTTTTCCTCACCAAATATTAAAGTATAAACCTTCGCTGTGTCAAACCAAACAAAACCAAATAGGAAATATGAACTAAATCAGTTTAAGCCCATGTTTTCAGTAGCATGTTTCCTATTAAATATGAGATAAATGAATATGACAGTGGTGCAAATTAAAATGATTCAAACATCACCATATAAAATATTTACATACACTATACGGACAAAACTCAGTAGTTTTGTCCGTATAGTGGACACACCTGTTTTTCAGGGTTAGTTCTAGGCCCCTTGCTTTCAGTGAAGGACAATCTTAATACTTCCGCAGACAAGACATTTTCGTGAACGCCATGCTTCCAACTTTGTGGACACAGTTTGGGGAAGAACCTTTTCTATTCCAGCATAACTGTGTCCCAGTGCACAAAGCGAGCTCCATAAAGACATGCCCGGATGAGTTCAGTGTGGAAGAATTGACTGGCCGCACAGAGTCCTGACCTCAACTCCATCCAGCACCTTTGGGATGAACTGGAACGGAGATTGGGAGCCAGGGCTTCTCGTCCAGCAGCAGTGTCTGAAAACACATAAATGCTCTACAGAGTGAATGGGCACAAATTCCTACAGAAATTACCACCAAAATCTTGTGTAAAGCCTTCCAAGAGGAGTGGAAGCTGTTATAGCTGCAAAGGGGTTTCCAACTCGATATTAAATTGTATGGATTTGAATGCAATGTCATTAAATTCTCTGTTGGTACAATGGGCAGGCGTCCCAATACTTTTGTCCAAATAGCGTATGAAGAACGATTGCATACTCTGTTTTACCTTCTTTTGGCCAGCAGGTGTCGCCACTGTGTGGTGTTTTGAATGCGTGGTGCCCCACCCTATCTCTCGTTAATCTAATTAGATAAAATGCCTGTAAAAACATGCCTCTTCTTCAGTGTATATACATTTTCATTAAATACAAATTATGTGGTAGCCAATGGCCATGATTAACATGATTTAAAAGCTAAAATAAAAGGCAGAAAATAAAGTTTTCATTTGATTATCTACAAAGACATCTGTAATATGCACCTTCAAACATAAAAAGCCCTGTTCTGAGGCTACATTCACTGTGATAGTATTATATCTGTGATTTTTTAATTTTTTTTGTACGTGTGAAGCAGTGATTATGGTGTATAAAGCAGGGCTGAAGCTGAAGGGAACCTGGAACTGAGTGTCGCTGAACTAGAACAAAACCTTTTATTGGGCATCATAAAGCCCTCAGGCCGGACCTGTTCTAGTGGTTAAAAAAAGACCTGTTTCTCTCTACACCTCACATTAGTGACAAACTCTTTAACTAGCAGTCAGAGCTGACAACTCACACACTGTCTAATCTCACAGCACACTTTTAGTTTTCCTTATTTCTTTATTCGAGTTTTTAAAGTATAATCATTACAGCATATACGTTACATACATGTGTGTAATATACATATATAAACATATAAATATATATTTCAATATACATATTTCAATATACACCTCTGTATTCTACAACAACACCAGAAAAAAGAGTAGGCCATGCTGGAATAAAGGTAAAATGATTATAGAAGTAAATTATAATTGATATGTTCCATAGAGTTCAGCTTGTGGAGCAGCAGGAAGTTTGACATGCACTTCTGGGTATCAGGCTTTCATTTCATCTTTCTTGATGAATCTGAAGAACCATAATGTTTAGGAAGGGGGGAGTGCTTCCTTGTGGGGTCTTGCTCTATCAGAGACCATGTTTTCCTCAATTTTTCAGGCAATAAATATCCATTTGTTTTACAGTGTCTCTGTGCCAACCATGACTCTAAGAACCCACTCCCAAGTTTCAATGAAGTTTCATACTGAGGTTTGGTGCCACATATAAAGAGCTGAAGGAATGTGAAGCCCTGGGGGATTAAGATGTTGGCAGTGAAGGGCTCTGGGATCACAGCACCCTGTTTCACCTGGTAACGACAGCCAGATTAATCCGAGCAGGTGAGTCATCGCGCTCGTGACCCAAGTAGGACAGGGCAGGATCCCAAAACTCCAATGGTGTTGCTACCTAATGACATCACTCCTGTCCAACTTGGGCTATGAGGAACATCAGATTTGTCTCATTGGCTGTGTTCCGCTTCACATGACTGAAAATGATGATGATTTAGGTCTCAACCTGGGAGCAGAGAAGAATAAAACAGACCATTTGAGAGAAATGGCAGTAATAACCTTCAATTGACCCCTAACCATTCATTTTAAGACATTTACATGAAAGGTTTCTTGTATGGGATGAGGCATTTTGCATGTTTTTATCTCTCCATGGCTTGGCCCCTCCTTAGTGATGTTGTTTTCTCCAGACACAGCCTGCAGTCCCTCCCTCTGAACTACAGACTGTCCAGAGCTGTAGAACAGGCCCCATCCAGATACTTCTCTGATTGAAAATATCATTCTGAAATTCAACTCTTTTAGTTGGTTTCATAACCTCATGGACTTTCTTTGTGTTGCACACCCTATTTTTTATAATAGTTTGTTCCTCTGTGTTATATGTTTATTCAGTACTTTTTTCTTTTTCACTTTATTTACAAAAAACATAATGAAAATGTTATACTCTTCAATGTTCTATAGATGGTTGTGTTAAGCACACTACTAACAATAATACACCAATGGGGTGAGGTAAATTTACAAGATCTTAAAAAAGGATAAATCAGCAAAAATAAGATTGATTTTAAGATTACATTAGTAATTTTTCTCATTAACAGATATCCTAAACTGATTTGGGTTTTTTTGCGCTATAATATTGATATTTTTATGATGTTGGTAAGATCTTTTGTCTTTTATTGCATAATGACTTTGGCATAAATAAAACATATTATTATTAATGTTGTTGTTGTTGTTACATTATTATACTTGTTGTTGGTGTTTCTGTTGTTATTGCACTGGCAAAACCCTGCCCAAATTGCTTTGCGATAATTTACTCGTAGTTTACTTGTTTTCCTGGGCTCTAATAAATGTTTCACCTGGAAACATTTGTGGTGAAAAGTGATGAGAGTGTACAGTGATGATAGTATGCAGTGATGAGTGTACTGTGAGGAGTGCAGTGATGATGGTGTACAGTGATTAGTACGGTGATTATAGTGTACAATGATTAGTACAGGGATGAGTGTAAAGTGATGAGTGTACATTGGTAACTTTGCAGTGATGAATGTACAGTGGTGAGTGCACAGTGATGAGAGTGTACAGTGGTGAGAGTGTGAAGGAAGATAGTGTATAGTAATGAATGTACTGCGATGATAGTGTACAATGATTAGTACTGCGATGAGTACAGTAATGCCAGTGTACAGTGATAGTACAGTAATTAGTACCGCGATTATGGTGTACAATGATTAGAATAGTGATGAGTGTACTGTGATGAGTGCAGTGATGCTGGTGTACAGTAATTAGTACAGTGATTATAGTGTACAATGATTAGTATTGTGATGAGTACAATGATGGCGATGTACAATGATTAGAACAGTGATGAGTGTACTGTTATGAGTGCAGTGATGATGTTGTACGGTAATTAGTACAGTGATTATAGAGTACAATGATTAGAACAGTGATGGATGCTCTGTGATGAGAGTGTACAGCATAAGTGATCAGCATACAGTGATGAGTGTACAGTGATGAGTTTACTGTGATGAGAGAGTACAGTGTAACGTGATTATTACACAGTGATAAATGCTTTGTGATGGGTGTACTGTGAGGAGAGTGTACAGTGTAAAGTGATTGGTATACAGTGATGAGTGTAGTGATTATAATGTACAATGATTAGTACAGTGATGAGTGTACAGTGAGGAGTGGACAGTGTGAAGTGATTAGTACACAGTGATTAGTGTACTGTGATAAGTGATGAGAGAGTACAGTGTAATTAGTATACTGTGCTGAGTAAAGTAAAGTGGCCTCTTATAGTCACGCGTGAACACTCCACGGCACACAGTTTGAACAATGTGAAATTCGTTCTCAGCACTTAACCCATTCACCAGCCAGGAGCGCCCAGGGAGCCATGTGCAGGGGCGGTATCTTGCTTAAGGGTACCTCACTTTGGCAGTGTTTCTGACTCCTTAACCACTAGTCCACCCTGTCCCGAGGTGATCTGTACAGTGATGAGAGTGTACATTGTAAAGTGATTAATATACTGTGATGAGTGTACTGTGATGAGTGTACTGGGAGAAGTGTGGACAGCCTCCTCTGACAGCAGACTCAGTCTTTGGGGGCGGAACTTCTAAACCACGCCCTCTTGTCCTACCCAAACCGATACGTCACGCGAGGCGGAAGCGGACGGTAAAAACATTCTGAGAGGGAACATGGCAGCGCAGGGAGAGGGCGATGCGGGTAAGTGGCGAGAAAAAAAAAAAACATTTTAAGCGCCTTATTTTAGACATTTTTTAGGCAGCACACATCACGAGAACTGTGCCTTTATAGCAGAGCTGTGAGGGACCAATGTAAAGCAGAAATGTGGAGGAATTCGCCTCTTTGTCAGCTGCTGCTAACTCCAGTTAGCCTCTCGGCTAACTTACTGGGATAAAAATTTAAACAACAGCAGAATCAGCAAGACTCACATAGCTCACAGATGTTCAGATCAGGGATACTTTGTCCTTAATATACAATGGGCGGTGGGTTTTGTGCCATGCTGAGAGCTTTAGTGTAGTTTTGAGGAGATGTGCAGTTTTTTTGAGGGAAGGGGATGACGTCACCTGTCTGACTTTGTTTGTGATCAGCTGTGAGGTCTGAGTGAAACTGAATCAGGATCAGAATCAGAAAAGTTTACTGATCCACGAGTAGATTGCTTCTGACGCACAGAGACAAATAAAAAATGTAAAATATAATTCAGGCCAATAGAAAAAAACTCAATATAAAAATAGTATAAAGTCAAGTGGTCTCTCATAGTCACACATAAACCAATCACAGAACACAGTTTGAACGTCTTTCTCTGCATTTAACCCATTCACCAAGTGAAGCAGTGGGCTGCAACCAATGAGGGGTGCCCAGGGAGCAGTGTCTGGGGACAGTACCCTGCTCAGGAGTACCAGAGGTGCCACAAGCAGTCCTGGGATTTGAACCCCTGACCTTCTGATCGTAGGGGCAACTTCCTAACCACTAGGCCACCCAGCTGCCACAATGCTGGGTATAAATTCAATGGGGCAGCTGGTGGCCTAGTGGTTAGGGCATTCGTTCGCCCTGCGATCAGGAAGTCGTGTGTTTGATTCCCAAGGCTACTAAGCACCTCTGAGGTACCCTGAGCAAGGTACTGTCCCCACACACTGCTCCCTGGGTGCCCTGTTCCTGGCTGCCTGCCGCTTCACTTGGTGAATAGGTTAAATGCAGAGGAGGACGTTCATGCTGTTCACACTGTGTGCTGTGGTGTGTTCATGTTTGACAGAATTGTCACATTCACTTCACTTTATAATTAACATACAGTTAAGTGAATTTTAATGATACAGATGGTAGTTAGGAGTTCATTATTACTCTTAGTACACATCAGTAGTATATATGCTTTCCACACTTTGTGTAAAGTTTATCCCTTCTTTCTACATTTTATGATCTCAATTCTTAAAAGCTGAATTCTATTAAACAAATAGCAAAGTAAACCTCTTTAAATGTTTGTGATCGAATTAGATATTGTTATTGTCATATGTAAAGATTGATTTTAATATTATAAAAAACATTACCATGTTGGCTCATATCATCTTAAGCACAACTTACTATTTAAAAGCAAAAAAAATTCATATTTATGTTGCGTAGTTTGCATAACTGTGATCTGATTAGACACTAAACCATTAGGTTTACCTCCTTTAGTCCACTCGTTGTTAATAAAAACATTCTACCACTCACAGTTCTCTCTAACCCTAACTCTGTACTATTTTTATTAATATTAGCTTCTAAATGATTAAAAATGGACCTTAGTTGGACCTTGTCGGTTCATGTCATATTAAGCACAACTTATGATATTAAGCAAAATGCTAAAATATTGTTCCGATTCATGTTAATTAATGTGATCCCGTGCCATTTGATTTACCTTTGGACACCCTTGTAAACTCTGAATTAAGGCAGCTTAGTTTTCAGCTAAAGAAATCACCTGAATGGCTTCATAACTAATATTAAGTTATTAATATTAGTGTTCCTACTAATATATTACTATTGACTTATGACAGGAGCACGTTTTTGTCTTGCAAAATCTAAATCAGTTAAGATCTTTTATGTGATTTACCTCAGCTTTTATGTCTTACCTCAGCTGTAGACAGTGTTTCTGAAAGAGGCCAATTAAACTCCTCAGTGTTGACAATAATGTTTTAGATGTATGAAGCCTCCAGTGTTAAGGAAGGATGTGTGCTGATATAAAAATTGAAAACTGAGATAACTACTTAATCTCCATTTACAATATGATCACAATATTGTAGCTAGAAATGTACATTCATGTTTTCTGAATGTTACTTTTAATTAGCAGTGGCACATGGTGTGTGTGTAGTGTGTGTATAGATTTTAGATACACATATGTATATATGGGATCTTTATCTGGGCAATACAGGGATACCTTTTCATTACTGAAATATTGAGAAATTACTAGCACATATAGTCTGCATCAAAAATATCAATTTTCCCATTTTGTCCATTCATACCAATAACACACTAAAATTGTTGTATTAATCTCAGTTAAAGTGTTGTTTGACAGCTTGGTGGAATCAGAGTTACCCCATGTCTCTAAATAAAACATATGGTGAAACTGCAGCTTTGATTAGTATTGTGCAAATAGTATTGTGTGAATATCGCGATGTATGTTTTTATTAAAATTGACACGTCCTGTCCAGTGTGTACACAAAAATAACAAGAATCTGCTTCTAGTCAGTGATGAGTCAAAACAGCTAACAGTGGAAATTGATGTGGTTTTGTTTTGTGTCATTTTCCTTGGCTATAAAGAAACTGAAATTAAACATCTGAATTGCTGTGTGGAATAATGTTTCCATCCAGGCAGTTTGGTGTTGTTTGTGTCAAGTGGCTGTTAGTCTCATGTCAGTGCTGATACTGTTTTGATAAGAGCTGGTTTTTGAATAGGTTGTGCATCTGCACATCGTCCTAGAGCCATTTCTGTAAACACTGCACATGATATTGGGGTGGACAACATGACAAAAATATAGTCATGATGCTTGAAGACACTTTCATTACAGTTTGTTTTTCTGACATTTGAGAAGATGGAACCATTGAAATGCATCATAGTTCAAGATTTGAAACATCTTGTCAAAAGCTACAAACTGTGAGTAAGGGCTGGGTGATATGGCAAAAATTAGCCATATGATAAGTAATTGTAATTATAATGGGCAACAGAAATAGTTTAAATGATTTTTCCTAACTTTTGACAAATTGCAGTGCACTTAATCCAATTTATCCGGGCCAATTATGCTCCATTTGCAACGAAACATGCAGTTGGTCCATTTAAGTATGTAAAGTATTGTCAAATTACCCACCCGTACATAACATGAGCTGTGCGTTATCTGACTCATCTCTCTGTCTGTCTGACTGCCTTCACACCCGCATTCACTGTGTGTTCTCTTTGTGATCTCTGTTCAAAGGCGCCGGCAATGATCAACTACTAGAATTAGGATCTTCACTGCTGAAAGAGTGAGTGTTCACTCCTTTTTTCTTTCTTTTGATTCCATTTATCTTCTTGTCTCATTGTGCCACCTTGCCTTGACTCCTCTCTTCTCTTTAATCCGCAGCTTTATCTATGAGAGGGTTCATCGCCACAGCAGTGCGGTGGTAACCAGGAGCCAGTTAGGTGGGAACGAGCTGGTTGACCCCAGTCATAGGAGACTTGCACAGTGTCTGCAACAGATTGGAGATGAGTTGGACAGTAATGTGCAACTGCAGAGGTGAGACGGTCGTAAAGATTCACCCGGGCATGTTGTTGCTGCTCTTAGTGTTTATTTATATCATACAGTATAATTAAGGATGCACAGATCCAGCCTTCTCTGTTCCCATACAGATTCAGATATCTGAATACAGCATGTTGGGTAATGCCGATCCAATACCAGCGCTCTGTTTTAACTGCATTAACTTACAGCATACAGGCTTTCGTTCTCCTTGAGATTCTTTATTTATGATTTATGGAATTACACTGTTACAATTTCACAATGACTGTATGTGAGGATGTGGATTGGTCTATGAATCACTTACTAATTTCAGTCAATCAGTCAATAAAAAGTCAAGTAAAGAGTAATTCAATGCACAGTTTTAGATAACACTATATAAAAAATATATAAACTTGCACACTTGATCACATCAGTAACATAAATACTATGCATGAATAAATAAAATATTAATAACGATAATAAATAAAACCAAGACTTCCTTTATATAGTAACTACGACATACAAAATCAAACAAAAGCTAACCAAGATGAGCTGAGGCAGTCACAGGCTGACTGGAGGTGGTAACAGATTAAAAGTTGAAAAGAGTGAAACGCGCCCACAATATATCAGCAGGTCTGTATTTACCAGTAGTTTCTAAAATTGCTTATCGTCCCAGCCCTAGATCATTTTTCTGTACCTTTTGAATGTGAGTGTTCTGTGGTCTGATCCTCTATCTGTGGATCTCTGTCTCCCGGCGTGAGTGACATTCAGAGGAGTGCTTAGCATCGGAGACAGGATATTTCATATTTAATTGTGGCTTAATGTTTAGTCGTCCTGTGGTTCTTTCACAAAAAGTTCGTCATTCAGATTAGACACATGGAAACTTCCACAGAAAACCTCAAATTTTTTTAACAGTAAGGACACACGGAGGAAGAAGAGATAAATGTATGGATTGTTGCCGATGGTTATCATCAAACAAACAGCATTAGGAGATCCACTGACTCACAGGAGCTGCAGCAGAGCCGTGTGAATAAACTATGAACAACCAAGACCCCTAAAACTTGTACCCTGTGTGAGGCGCAGCTTTAGTGCGAATGGAAACTGTTTCAGATGTGTTAAATATGTAATTATCATGTGTCTGTGGTTTCAAATAATGTTATAATTTTGTCCTAATTTTCCGACTCCTAATCATCCTAATCATTTCAGCACTAGATGGGTCACGTCTCTCTGACATTCGTTTAATGACGTAAGAGGTTCACGTAGTATGTAAAGATTATTGAAGTGTTTCGCTCTCTTTCCATTCCATGCATTCTGTATGCAGAAAATGAAATGCAAAAAAGTTTTCTGTTCACAGTTTTAATCATGTCACAAAACCAAAGATACATTTACATATATCTGTCTATGTAACCTACAGAGTATCCAACTCGAACATGTCATTAACATTTCAGTTTTTCATGAGTAAAGCAAGGTATTTAAACCCATATAAACCTCAAATACCAGATGCCAAAGATAAGAGATGGTACTTTTTAAGTCAGGCTGAGTGACTTCGGCTGCATTCTGTGTTCCTTATGATATATTCAGTAATGGACAGCAACTGTCATATGATAACGCAAGTTCAAGTCATGTGGTTTCTGTATGGGTTGTTCCCACAGTCATGGTGTGAAGCTAATCGATGTTTACAGTTATTTAAATGTCATGTTGCCTCGGTTAAAAATACTGTGGTGTCAGTGGTCATGTGTTCTATCAAATAACTGTTTCTGCTGTACTCAGAACCGACCTCTGGATGTCAGTGTACAGTAGTTATAGTCTCTCTCTCTCTGTCTCTCTCTCAGTATGATAAACGACTCGGCAGTACAGCCTACAAAAGAAGTATTTGTGAAAGTGGCCTGTGAAATCTTCTCTGATGGCAAGTTTAACTGGGGCAGAGTGGTGGCACTGTTCTACTTTGCTTGTCGACTTGTCATCAAGGTAAGATGCACACTCAGTTGGCTTTAATGAAACCCTTCCCTTTATCTAAAAACCTGGATTCGTAAGTGGAGCGGGGCTGACTTGATAATGCGTGTTTTATATCAGTAAAATACCCAACACAAAAAATACCACTAACAAATAATAGAATGAAAAATGTGATTGAAGCATAAAACTCAGTATACGGTGCACTTATGTTAAAACTTCAGGTCTTTCGCAGTGGTTTGATGTGAAATGGTTAATTTTTGAGAAGTTCACCCAGTCTAATTTCTTTACAGCGGTGGTGATTGAAACCATGGTAAATAAAGTAACTTTAATTTGAGTTGACCAATTTAAATGAAGGCATTTTATTACCAAAATGGAAAAACAAAATTAGAAAAAATCTCCAGTAAAACAGCTGTGTATTCACAACCACTTCATCTAATATCTTTCTGTAGAGGTATTAAAATACTTTAATAATGTCACATTAAAATACTCTTTAGACATCTGTGTCCATTCACCAACACTGAACAATATTGACTTATAAGTTTCTCTGTATGGGACTGTTGCACATTATACCAGTTTATTTACAACAGTTTAATTATATAGAAATTCTACAAAAGTCTTCCATTTTAAACGCCCATGTGGCTGCTATCACATGACCTCCTTTCCCTCACTGCTACAAGCAGTTCTGTGATATTTTTGATCACAGTCATACTTTGTACTGGTATCAGGTGTTATCTATACTGGGCAGTAGATCTTTGCAGTGTTTAAAGGACTCATTCTGTCTCCTGCTGCTCAGCTGCTTTGTGTCTGGTTACGGATGGATCTTCATTATGTTTCTGTTTTCTTGTCTCCTACTCATACACATTGTTTAGGCTTTGGTAACAAAGCTTCCTGACATCATCAGAACCATCATCAGCTGGACCGTAGATTACCTGCAAGACCATGTGATTAACTGGATCAGGGAACAGGGAGGCTGGGTAAATGTTCCATTACTTATTTTTCAGTTTTTCACTTGTTAAAGGTGCATGTTCAGTGCCATATGTCATCTGGCTGTATCCGTTTCTGTCCATAGTCCCACGAACCCTTAGAGGTCCCCGTAGTCACTGGTGACAACAAAAACCTGGTGTAATTCAGTATCAATTATTCCTTGCTCATAGTTTATTAAAGCAAGCAGAGAAATTCTGGAGTGCTTAAACGTTCCGTCCGAACATTGCTTGTGTTTGATGAGGAGAAATCTTTTATGACTTGGATTTGATGAGAATGTAATGTGTGTACTGTACAGTTTTGTGGAAAGAAAACTCTGCTTTTATCATGACATTAGAATGAAGATTCAAATTCGAACCTTTCAACACAGAAAGCTGAAAGTGTGATTAAATATATAAATATGTATTAACAAATTGAACAGTAGAACTGCAGTGAATGATTTACATACTACTGCTACTTTAGTATTTGTTTGTTAGCATTTGTAGGCTTTTTAAGTCACAGAATAGTAACCTAACCTACAAGAAATCTCATCAGCAAAGACCATTTAATAGATGAATCGTTGGTAATATATACTGTAATGGGCTGGTGTTTAACATGAATAATTATACTTACATTTCATACTCAACCACAGGATTAGTATGTTTTGTGTAGTTTCTTTGTTACTCAAAATTTTTTAATATTTTTTTATTGTTTTACTTTTATTGAGATGTTGAGAGAAAGATTACTCTGAACTGTACGTTGACATTCTGTCCGATAAAGAGAATACAAGAAATGTGTAGTGACATATTTCCATTGAATGAAAAGCCTAATTTAAATGCCATTGCTAACTTAGGCTTGGTTACCACCGTCTTGATGGAAGTTTCTGTTCCACCTTGAAAGGTTCTGAGTGAAATGTTGCACCATTTAGGCAAAATAGAAAATAAGATCCGTGTTAACACAGAACTGAAATTAAGAAGTCGACTACATTGTCATAAATTCCGTCACATGCGCAATAACTTCAATAGACTAGTCTTTGTTTAAACGCCGTTTGCCATTTTAATGTCTTTCACTTTCTTCAGTCGTTCAGAGAAAGGGATGAGTTGTGAAATCATAGGGGGAGTTTGTCTGCATTTAGCTTTTATTTCCTGACAACTTGTCCTTTCAGTAAATGCAATTTGTTCCTGGTTTTATTATAAAATGGTTTCTTTGTGACATACTGGGGTCCCAAGGGTTAAGAACCCCCACTAAAAATACTAAATATAAATACAAGTACCAACATAATGAACAAATACTTATATATTTAAATCATCTGGATAGCTCTAATATTGATGCATCTTTGCAGCTTACTGAGCCAAATGTACTTTTTCACAAATATAATACTTAAATTATAGATAGTTATGAATTCTGAATTATTCTTTCTTAAAAATGGCATTGAATGTTTGTGTACTTACTGACTCTCTGTTTGACTCTCTCTGGCTCTCTATTTGACTCTCTCTCTCTGTGTCTCTTTCCCTGACTCTTTCTCTCTCTCTGTCTCTCTCTCTCTGTGTCTCTCTCCCTGTCTCTCTCTCTCGCTCTCTTTCTCACTCCCTGGCTGGTTCTCTGGCTCTCGCTATCTGACTCTCTCTCTCTCTCTCTCTGTCTCTCTCTCTCACACTCTCCCTCTCTCTCCTGTTTTCTCTCTCTGCCTCTATTCCATTCTCTGACTCTCACACTCTCCCCATTTGTCTCTCTCTCTCTCTCTCTCTCTCACTGAATCTCTTTCTGTCTCTCTCTCTCTGAATCTCTCTCTGTCTCTATGACTCTCTCTCTGTCTCTCTCTCTCTCTACTCAGGAGGGAATCCGGTCCTACTTCGGAACCCCGACCTGGCAGACTGTGGGCGTGTTTCTGGCCGGAGTTCTCACCACTGTGCTGGTCATGCGCAAGATGTGAAGAGCAGCGAGCGCTTCAAGGAAAGGAGTCAATACAGAAAGAGAGGGGGACAGAGAGACAGCTGATAAAGGGATCAGAGAGATGAGGGGGGAAAGAGAGACAGAGACCATGGCATGCAAAGGAAGAGGGTGGACGAGGGTTCCCTCCTTCACTATAGGAAAGAGAGAGAGAAAGAGGGAAGAGGAAAGAGAGGGCCAGGCATAATGTTTAATTGCTCCTCTACACAATTGCTCCTCCGACTCTTTGAGCCTATTCCCTTTCTCACACAGACACACACACACATACTCAAACCTCAGTAACACATGCACTGAAAAAACAAAGCGAGAGACAGACCGAGGGATGTGCAAGAGCCTGGATGGGGCTAATTTTTAAGTTATTTATTTTTTTGTTTTCATGGCACACGAAGCCTATAATGCGTAGATTAGCTGTTTGAAGGAATTCAGACTTTTCTGCATGCCTACTTGAATCACTCCCCCTCTCGACGCATAGAAATTGCACATACTTGAGGACAAATTAAGTTCATTTACTCTTTGCTAAGTGCTTAAATGTCATATTTTACCTCAATGTTTATTTTACTTTGTTTTTTTGTTTTTTTTTGTTTTCAGTTTCTTCATTTCCAGATTTTTAAGCGGTAGGCTCAGGAGGTACTATACGTCTCCCTCGTTCCTTCTCTCTCTTCCTCCTGCATTCATTGTCTGCTCTCATTCATCTTGACGTTCGAATCCTCCTTCTGACGAACGTGTCTGTTGCGTGTGTGTGGACGTGATTGTGCTCTTTTTGGTGATGAACATTTACATTGCATTTCAAGCCACTACGGGGTGTTTGCAGCGAGAGGAGGTGTAGCAGCCTGATAATCTTCTCTTATATTTCTGATGGTGCAAGCTTTCGCCGTGAGTCTGTCAATGAGGATTCAGCCCTTGGTTACGTGACTCATGTGTGTTTGGAGCTGGAATAAGTCATAAATGTGCCCTGAGAGGCTCGGCAAAGGTTTCAAGACGTCTGTAAAGCCACACTTTTTATACAGCCATAGGTGTAGTCTGGAAATGAACAAATCTACTCTTGATATTCCAGTGTGCTGCAACCTCCCCTCCCTTTAAGACAATGCACACTCGCACTCACGTTCATAGACACAGTCTAGTATCACATAACCTCGTCTCTTCAGGGTGGTCTCTTCAGTACTGTACCTTTACCATGGTTAGTCAAAACCACAATCATCTACAATCACTCTTTTTATATACCTTTTCCTTGTTTGGTTGTTTGGATACAATATCTTTTTTTCCTTTTTTAATTTTTTTTTGTTGACAGTGCCTTGGCCTTTTTACTATGGAATCTCTTTGATACGGTCTCCACTTTTTCATCTTTTTCTACATCTTTGTATAAATGTATGAATTTCTCTAAAATCAATGCCCTCATGCTGTTTTTTTTCTTGCTGTGAGCCCATCCGTTTGTTTTGTAAGTCATTATAAGAAATAATAAAATGTTTTTATGGATTTCAGTGAATTGAGATGGTGAAGGAATGATTGTGAAAGTCGCACCCATCACAGTGAGAAAGGGAATTATTTTGGGGGAAAAAGTTTTCACGGTTAAATCCATACACAGGCAAGACGTTTACACTCATGTTTTGCAAGGCTAGATTTCTAATCTTCAAGTGCTGTGTTCAGCATGTTTAGCCTCATTTTACCATGTACTGGATTCCAAGGAACAGGGTTGGTTCATATTTTTCTCACTTTTCAGAGTAAAAACGCTGATATCAGTTTACACCTTTTACACTGCACAGAATAATTGTGTGTGAACTGCTGAGAACTGAGCTAAGATCGGTGTTCTTATTTAATATAGAAATTACTATCCACTACTGTGTGCTGTGGTGTGTTCACTTGTGAAAAATTGACACTTTACACTTAAACGTAAGTCAGGAATAAGATTATACAGTACAGTAAATGCATATATACACCACCTAATTTTTCTGCCTCATTTAATCCCTTACATATAGAAATGACCTTTCTGCTGACCATCTGCCTGTGCCTCATTTCAAAAGTAGTCAGATTTAATACACTCCTTCTAATGTCTCTTGAAATACGTGGAACTTAGCCAAATAAAAGTGTATGTGAATGCATTACATCAAACTTTCATTTAAACAAATTTGGTTTAACTTGGTTTTCAGGTGAATTGATGTCTTTTTAAAGCCGGATTATTCAGTACTTCTAATAAACCTGCAGCCAATATGATTCATCTCCAGTTGCAGAGAAACCACACCAAATCTAGTTCTAAAGAAATCTCTTTACTATGATTCAGTAGATTCTAGCTGTTCCTGTGTTTCTATTATGTCAGCTACGAACACAGTCATTATTCAACAGATATTGTGGGCAGTGTTCATGTTTAGTCCTCAAATATATTTACAAAACCGCTGACTTCAACCCGCAATGATTCAGACAGCTGGGAAATGGTATACAATCACAAGCTTTATTCTCACAGTCGTACGCATGGCTCCCATAGAAGTAAATGTACGTAGCTATGGTTAAGCTGCAACATGGTAAACTGGAAATGACTCCGAGGCTCTGTGCCGTCTGTGATTACTGCGATTGACTGACAGGTGGGTGTGTTGGATGAGACGTGCCTTTAAAACAATACAGACACGAGAATCTGTAAACATGGCAACATTATCAACATTAAAATCTCTTTGCAACACAATGCAAACTTTTTTTTAAAAGATAATTTTGCAGCTGCTTAAAATTTGTTTCAAAACACACAAGTCACAGAAGAGCAGATGTAAAAAAAAAAACATACTGCAGAAACAGAGGGACACAGTCAGGCAAAAAAAAAACATTTCCCTTCACCCCAAATGTGGTGGGTCAGCCAGAAATGGACCAAAGTGCTCACATAAGCAATTCAATTCAAGTTCATGTTGTTTGCATGATGCAATTCTCTATATTCATAAACAGCAGTATAGCTCCTATAAAAAATGAAATGGGTTTTGACTGGCTATATTTAGAGTGAAGGGAAAATGCTAATCTTAACTTTTTGCGGAATGACACTCTTAAAAATAAAGGTCCCTTAATGGCTCCTGACTCGGATGTACAGCTGTAGGATAGAACATTTGTAAAGATCCTTCACGTTAAAAATAAAAAAAAATGGCTCTGTAGGGATGTGGTTCTTCTATGGCAGGGGTGCCCAACTCTGGCCCTGGAGGGTCGTGACCGGCACAGTTCGACAGATTCCCTCTTCAAACACGCTCACTAAATCTGACAATTAAGTTTAGTCAAACCATGTTTGTTTGAACAGGGAAATCGCTAAACTGTGCTGCTCTCTGGCCCTCCAGGATCATTCCTGTTTGATGGTATTGCCCTGAGGATTCTTATTGGGTTCCTTTATGTTAAAGAGTGTATTGCCATACAAAACTGAAGGTGTGCCTTCATAAGACACACAATGGCCCAGGATTCAGGAGTAACAAAAAAACTGATTATGCAACATGAGCGGAAGAGGAGAGGAGGGATCAGTCCCTGGTCTCCAGCACCCCATCCCGGATTCTCCAGCTCCACGCCGTTTTGCAGCAGGAGGTGTGTCTGCAGGCTGGAGCCCGCTTGCAGCAGGGGGCGTGGCCACAGTCGGGGGCGGGGACACAGCGCAGAAAAAGCCCCGTTTCCTGCACCTCCTTGTCGTGGGGCACCAGAGACCCATCTTCACTCTGCAGACTGAACACGCCCTCCGATATCTAAAGGAGACACACACAGACATCAGTAAACACACATATTCAAACACAATACACCGGAAATTGTTCATTTCATGTCCATCCGCTCTCCTTACCTGATCACTGATTCCCACAGCAATGTGGCCCACTTTCACCCGGGGAGTCTCGCGAATACGGAAGCAGCGGCCATTGAAATCTCTGATACAAACGTCCACCCCTGCAAAGACCAACAGAACACTTCAGCATATGTTCATACATACTTCGTGTTTTTCTTTTCTTTGTTTTCTCTTGTTCTATTACGTGTTTTTAATTTTTAATCAAAAAGGTGTAATAATAACATGTTATTATATCTTTGATTATAGAACATATAACACACTGGCTTGTACACATCCAGTGGCTGATCATAATCATTATCTCTATGATTCTCATTACAATGAAATGCTATTATGTTTATGATCATGATGATTATTATTCTTATTATATTTTGCCTAATTTTCTACCCCAACTGTATCTCTGGGTGTACTGCAATATACTGCTGAAAGCATAACATATGTTTCATACAGACACATGTTCATTCAGATAAAAGTTCAAGAAAAAACTTAAAATGCAAATAAAACGTAAAAAGAACATAAATAGAAAATGTGCTCAGAAATAGACCCGAGGTTCCCAAAGTTTGTCCACTTTTATGTGTTTACACATAACATCTTATGTGATGAGCTTGGGAATTAGTAAATGTGCTGAATCAGGTACAGTAGATGAGAGGGAAGCACAAACTTGTGCAAAGTGTGGGGGTCCCAGGACCAGGATTGGGAACCCCCTGGCCTGGACTGATTTCTCGAAATAAATATGTGGCAGCTGGTCAGAGTATTTATCACTCACCCTCAAAGCAGCGGGGTGGGGGCTGATGGGCTGGAACCAGCCAGTCCATACTGAAGCTCTGGCCATCTGACTGGCTGCTGTAAGAGAACACCCCTGAACTGAGGTCATCGCCAGGTCCGACAGACCAGCGCCCCGAATCCTGGCAGAGAGAGAAAACATGCAGTCAGAGACCCTGACATGTTCACGAATTATACAACCTTTAGCTATGGTGCCTAAAAACAGTAAAAACAGAGCTCTGAGGGTTTGAGGAAGTGGAGAATTTCCAGTCACAGGGAATGGAGAAGTATTAGAAGTTGTTTACTGCGGTCAGCAGAATGTAAAATACAGTACGCGGAAGCACAGTTGCTCTCGCAATTATCACTCTCTACCAAATCATATATTGTGACCTTTAACAGTGTAGGCTCTACAGGAAATGATGGACTATTTTGAATGCCTCCTACTGTTTTCTGGCAGCAGCTGTGGACAACAAAACATGTAGAATAACCTGAACTTCCAGTGAACCTACGTCTTACTGTCATTCGCTTATTCTGAGTAATCTGATCTGACGCAAGATTGGCGAGATGCATATCAGCTCAGAGAAACGTGTCTGCATTTCCTCATTCCACGTGAACACGGCACTGACAGATGGATGTGGCTTTACCTTCTTGTCCCACAGCTCTCTGGTGGAGAGACAGTCGCTGCCCAGGCAGGAGAGGAGCTGCTCCTGTAGTTCAGCAGAATGAGGCTGAGACAGGCTGCTGAGGAAGAAATCTACACATGGGAAAACAGAGCAGAGTCTCAGTCTCATGGGACGCAAATACACATACAAAGATTGCACCAGAGAAAAGGCACCGTTAGATGTTAACGTAAGGAGAGTACAGATATAATTTGCAGAAAGAGACACAGAGGCAGGGCTGCAACTGTTAGTCGAAGATCATGTGGAATTTTACTGCTGATGGCATTTTAAATGTCATTAAGCTTGATGTTGGACAATACGTAATGTATCACCATATTATTATTATCACAAATTATATCACACACGTCATGTGACAAACTGAAATACGCCACTGGAAGTGTAGGGGGCGATCAAGCTTATGTTGTTTTATTGCACAACAAGAGATGAAATTATTTGTGGCGCAGAGTTAATAATTCAAGTTAATCAGTTCAATTCAGATTTCAATTATTCAAATAACAGTCAATAGGTTGACCCCTTAAATTTATAATAATAATAACCGCTACAGTGTTTTTAAATATGACGTTACACACAAATTAACAAAAAGACAAAAAATGCCCAAATTTCTTATATTTTAGGTTTTAGAAACCAATTGAAAAAATACAAGATATTTGAACCTGGGAAAACTTTCAGGATAGTCTCCGCCCACAAGTGGGTGGGGAAAACCAGGAGAGGGAGGGGCTCTGGAGAGTGGCCGAGCGACAGAGCAGCAAACGGTGAGTGTGTAAGAGAACAAACACCGGTTTTAGACTCATTTACACTGCTTTTATTTGTTGAAATCAGATTTTGTGTTGAAATCAGGGTTTCTAAGGGCATTTAAGAGGTTAGTTGATTATCTGAATACTAGTTGCAACCCTACTGAACTGAACTGAACTAGTAATAGAATATGAAAAATGCATCATATTATGCACTACAGATACTGACCCCTCTCAAGTTTACGGAGCTGGAGCTCCTGATCGGTGAGTTCGTTGGGCTCGGGGGACGGAGGGTGGACGTAGAGCACTGAAGCTGGAGGAGAACATCCATCATTTCTCTTAATGTCCTCCTTCTCCACCTCCTCCTCTTCATCCTTCTCCTCCTCTTCCACCTCCTCCAGGTCTCCCTCACTGGTGCTCATGTGCCCTGGCCCCACCCTCGCTCTAGACCCCCCTCTCCGCTCCTGCCCTGGGCCCATCCACTGCTGCACAGAGCTATGGGAGAAGGGGGCGGGGTCACGCCTCTCTGGCTTCTCTATTGGCTTCTGATAGGCTCCTCCCTTAGCAGGACTACGAAGACCTCCCACTGCAGAGACACAGACGAACGGTCAGTGAAGAAAACCAAGTGGTTCAACTTTTTGTCTCGGGGGGCTAAAATGAAACGTTTATGGTGGGCCGAGCACATGAATTCTTAGGCACTTGAGTCTTAGGCACCTGAGAAAATTATACTTAACAGCTGTTTACTACTGGGTAGTCATGTTAGGTTAGAGTTAAAAGACTAATATTACAACATTATTATACAGTAAATTTTTAGTAAAGTTCTCACAGTTTCCAGACCTCTTTCCTCATGGAAGCCCAATATTACTTGTAGCTCCATCAAATCCCTGGATCGGCTCTTTTTACTTCATTAGATTAAATTAGATGTTTTGCTAATAGAACTTTATAAATAAAGTCATTATGTGGTTGATATTTTGTAAACAGTTCACAAAATATCAACTGCTTTTTAGAATAAATATGAAATCTCTATACTTTTTATGGCTTTCTTGTTTGTTTGCATGTGTTCTAATATTCACTTTTCACTGTTTTTGCTGGCAGAAAGAAACCCACTGCTGATAAAAATGGCTTCAAACTATTTACATAGGTGTCCAAGATTTTTGTACACTACTGTACATTTAAAAATGTATGTTAAATACATTTAAAATATATATTTAGACCATTATCAACACGTTTCAAATTAAATGTTGATTTGGCAGGTCACATGGACCTGCTGCAGCGATATGGAATCACACATGCGCATTCACACACTTCATACAATTGTATGCGGACCACACAAATATGCTCACATTCTTTAAGAGCCTTGGCTGTTTCAACCCTGAGTTCCTTGGCTGAGGCTCTTAGGCTCGGATCTTTCTGCAGCGCCCGCTCAATGACATCAGCCGTACGAGGGCTGCAGTCAGGTGGGATCTCCCTCAGTGGTGGCGGCTTCTCAGCAATCTGCAGCAACAAAGAGATTGAGTCACTGAGACAAATGATTCACACAGACCACTACAATACGCCTATATCCGAATTATTTTCATTTTCCGCTCCAGTTCTTCAGTTTCCCTTTTTCCTTAAATGTAGCTGATAAGCCAAGGTAAGCTGTTTGGTGTGTGAGGGATGGGCTCTTTAGTTGTACACTGGGTGAGTGTGTGAGTCAATTGTGTGTGTGTGCGTGTGTGTGTGTGTGTGTGTGTGTGTGTGTGTGTGTGCCCTGTGGTAGGCTGGCGCCCTGCCCAGGGTGAGTACCTCCCTCGCACCCATTGACCCTGGGATAGGTACCCGTGAAAATGAGTGAGCTGTGCACTGGAGCATTTGTGCATATAGCATAGTCGATTAATTTACACATTATATTCTATACTGTTGTCTTTGTGTCTCTGTGTGTCTGGAGACAATGTTCTGATTCTGATTCTGGTCTTCAATACCTTGAGGTAGAGGGGGCGGGAGTAGTAGCGGGTCCAGGGGTGGCAGCCATTGAGCATGTGCAGAAACATGCAGCCGCTGCTCCACACATCCGCCTTGGCACAGCGCTTCTCTCCTCGCGCCACCTCCGGAGCCATGTGTGTCTCAGTGCCCTTTAGAACTTAACACACACACACACACAGAAATTCAGTGTCCAGCAAGACTCTAATCTCCACAGTGATGTTGGAGGGTCTGTTACCAGTGTTTACCTTTATACGGACTGAATCCATGCTGGTCTAATCGTTCTGATTCTCCAAAGTCACATACGAACGTGTCCTTCCCGTCTTCAGACAGAAGCACATTGTCCGCTGAGAAGAAATCCACATATGCAAATTAAACCTTACAAGCTGCAGCACGATGTAATATGACATAAGTTACAAGGCAATAAGTCTTCAACCAGTCATTTTAACGGCTGCTGTTTTAATCACTGCTTATAATTAACTTTACACCACTATAAAGTAGACATTGTTTAAAATTACCTAAAACTGTGATCAATATGACATGAGTTATAAGGCAAGAAGTCTTGAACCAGTCATTTTAATGGCTGCTGTTTTAATTACCACTTTTTATTCTTTGCAGTACTTTGCAGTACTATCATTTAAAATTATCATTTGCAGTAACTTTGCAGTACTAAAGTAAACATCAGAAGGTATTTAAGCTGTTCTTTTTTGGGTATGGAGAACAAAAGGTTTTCTATTATCATCTATGTATAGATGGGCCATTAATTGATATTGTTCAAAATGGTCATTATATAAATAAATGTTATAATGAAAATGACTGCTCCTCACATTTATGTGCCACATTATTCAGGTATTTATTCATACACTTATGTATTTAGGCATACATTTCACTCTATTTATGTATTTTTGCATCTGCAACATGTTTTAATATATTTACGCATTCACTGAATCATTTTCATGCCTATATGTAACTGTTTTGTAGAGTCATTCTAAACCACTCTTTGGTGGGAAATGGAATTACAATAGTAATTTTTATCACAACGGTTGTTTTAATGATAGTTTTAATAATTTGGAATCTGCCTTGTTCACCAGTGATCCAGTTTGTGGTCTTATGTATGTCGGTTTTATTTGAAGTTAATTTGTTTATACTTTAACTACCTGAAGCTGTATAGCTTCCTCAGGTTATTTCAGTATTATCTACAGCTCTGTTCTAAACACATCAGTTTTAAAACCGTCCTAAAAATGAGCTGAAACTGAAGGAGTTGAGAACTGGCATCTTAATAGAAGCAACACAGGTGGTTTTATATTAATGAAAACAGTGACTGCTTTTGAATGGTGGTATGTATTATTACATATGAACAGTATGGCTACATGAAATAAATGACTTTCGACGCCTGAGGGTTGATGTTTGCTGTTTTGTGGTCAGCACCCTGTAAAAGACAGGCCCTGGCAGGCCAGATAAATACATTTACAGGATTATTCTAATGGAGCCGGCTGCCAGGCAGACGGGCTCTTCCCAGAAGGCTGTTTGCTTGTTTGGGCAGTGGTTTATTCCAGGAAGGTCTAGACACGAGTGAGAAAAGTCCTTTCGGTTTCCACACCGTGCCTTGAGCTACAATTTGAACCCCTTATCTGTGATCAGCTTGACTCAACCCGAACACCAGGGGGCACCGCAGCAAAGTCTGCTAGGTGTCTTCCTAGAATGCTGTCGTTTTATTTCTGAACTTCACTTGGAATTACTTGTTACTCGTATTACACAGTAAACGCTTCTTATTGTTCTCACAACAGGCTTCTAATATCTATACATTCATTTTCTTTTGACAGTCAATACCTTTTTCCCCTTTCTCTACCCCATCCCCCTCCTCTCACTCTTTGTTTCATGAGTCACTCTGGGAAATTCCCAGCCTTGGCCTCGGTCACTCTCTCTCTCTGTCTCTCTGTCTCTCTTTCTCCCTCCCTCCCTCTCTCTCTCGCTCTCTCTCACACACTCACCCACACACACACACACACACACACGCCCCACTCCCTCACCACAGGTGCTGCGTTCTCTGTGCCTCACCTCATTCCTCCGAAGAGCCATAAAACCAAACGGCAAGCCACAGAACAAAACAACTGTTCAAGCTGGAGAATAAATGACCTCATTCTCTAATAACGCCTTTTGTTTTCATCCCAACATCTTATGGAAAACTCTCGGCAGGACTCACATAATAATTAATCATTTAAAGAGATATGATTATCACTTTACTGAGGCTGTAACACATACATGACAAACTACATAGACCTATACAAACCAATATAGACTAACAGAAACTAATATAGACCAACAGAAACTAATATAGACATATACAAACTTATATAGACCTACACAAACTAATATAGACCAAAACAAACTAATACAGACCAACACAAACTAATATAGACCTACACAAACTTACATACACCTATAAAAACTTACATAGACCTACACAAACTTACATAGACTTATATAAATCTATACAAACCCATATAGACCAACAGAAACTTATTCAGACCTACACAAACATATATAGACTGACACAAAATAATATAGACCTATAAAATCAGGGCATTGCTTTTAACATTCCAAAACACTAGAAAACTAAAAACTATTGGGATTTTATAAAGAGTTCATTGAAAAAGATACATTAAACTGATTAACAGAGGTACACTGTAATTGTTTTTTACCATTACATTTATTGGAGTAGCTATAGCAACCCTAAACATACTAGGAGGCAACAGCATCAACCAACATCATCCTGAATTTTAGAGAGCTAAATTTTAGAGTGTTTTCCTGCCGTACAACACCAGACACACCTTCTCTGCACCTCCTCTGTTTAAGAATGTGTGACTCAACCGAAAACAACTTGGTGTCAAAACTAAAGCTCAGAAATCTTGCAAATCAGACAAACAACTCACAACGGCATATTTCACATATTAAGATGTTCCAAAACTGGCTACGGTTACTTGAAATGTTTTTGTACATCCACACCTGGCTTCTAGCAGTGCTGCATCATCAGCTCCATTATGTTCACATTTTCAAAATTACCTTTAATGTCCAGATGTAAGATGCTCCTCTTGTGCAGGTGCTCCAGTGCTCCCAGAACCTGGTGCAGGTAGTGCAGGGAGAGGTCCTCAGGCAGGCGGCCCCTCTCTTTCAGCAGCTGCCCCAGAGAGCCTGAGGGACAAAAGAAAAGTGGAACAGAAAAGAAAAGAGTCAGGACACACTACGGAGAGGAATCCCAGGTCTGGATAAACCGGGGTCCATTTATACTGATCCTGACTGGACTATGTGAGACACATAATTAAGGGAATGAGTGGAAAATATGGAAAAGGTCCAAGATCCAGTGTCAAGGGGGAGGATACAGACAAAAATAAAAAAAATATCTGACTCAGCGACAAATCTTGCCTGAAACTTCACAAAACCGCTTGTCGTGAAACATCAGCACTACAGATAATACGTCTTTATGTGCAATAATCCTGTGAAATATTAAATCTGTTTAAAAAACATGTGCCGATATCAATACGTTTGGATATCATCATAAATCTACATTTTGTATTCATTTAAATATGTCATCCAGCTTTTGATGAATCTTGATTAAAAGCTGCCCCTTTATTGTCTGTCCATGTACTTTGTCCTGTCGGGTAGTAGTGTCTGATCAGTTTGATAATAATTCTCTTATACAGGCATTTTAAGTGCTTCAGTTAAAGCGTTGTTGATATTAATAAATAAAGAGAGAGAGTACTGAATCAGTATCGAAATCAGTCAAAACCTGAGGTTTCAATATTGGTACTGGAAAAGAAGAACTGGTCCGGTGCCAGCTCACGCATGCACGTGTGAGTGTGTTCTCACCGGGTTTGAGGTCCATGAAAAGGATGATGGATGGACCCTCTCTGACAAATCCAAAGAGTTCCACTACGTGAGGAACACGGAGGGCACTCCACGAGCCCACCTCCTCACTACTGAAACTCTTCAATGGCACCTAAAAGCCACAACCAAGAGAGAAGGGTTAGATACACACACATCCAGACACACATGAATGCACACAAACACACACACACCGATAATTCATGGGTACCTTTTTGGCAGCACACACGAAGCCGCTGGATTTGTCTCTGATGCTGTAGACGTCTCCATATGAACCTTGCTTTATTAAATCACAGATTTCATAATCCCGCCCCTCCCTGTATTCGTAGTTTTCAGGCTTTAGTTCCTACAAATCAAAAAAAGCATGTATGCATTAGTGAGATCCTGATGGTGTGGGTTCACTCTCAGTAATGCACGCAAAGGTGACTTGAGCACTAACAGCTCCCCCTTGTGGAAACTGTGCACATAACTTTATAAATGACATGTGGATTCCCTGTTTATCATTCAAAATCCAATTCCTTCATACAAAAGTAATCCCAATTCATTTAGAATGTAACTTCTAATGGACCGTTTTCAATAATAAAAAAGTTATTTACCCAATTATTTACTCGAAATGATGTGACACGTCTGATTGTTTATCTGATCTCTGATGCAGATCAGATATTTTACGCAATTATTTGACGACACTGAACTCAAATGCACTCAGATGAACTCAGATCTGAGGTTTACGAACTGCAGAAAGAGCCCGCAGTAACACGCAAGAGGTGCATCCTACAGCTGGGCTGGTTCTAAAATATAACAAAAAAATGGCGTTCTTCAACAGTGTCATTTCACAGAATACACATGCCGCAGCTGAAGTGGTCCTTGCAGCAGAAAGTGGCGCCTGTGGGCTTGACTCGCATGTGGTTCTATAAATGTTCATCTGTTTGTGTGGTGTGCGTGTGTGCGTGAGGAAACTCCCGTAAGCAGAACTAGGCTACTGAGGTAAACATGAAACTTCTGAGCACTGAAAAACAGGAAATCAGCAGCCACAAAGACAACTTGTAGCTGTTCAAAACATGCATGTGTTTGTGCCTGTATTAACCAGAGCTGTTTTTTTTATCAATGTATGTATCACTCTCTCTCTCTATCTCTCTTTCTCTGTCTCTCTTTGTATTAGTATGACTACTGTGTGTGACTCATTCCTTCACAGGTTAAAACAGACGATTTAACTGTAGTCATGTATGTAGTCGTATCGGGTAGCAGCGAGAAGTTGATATGATCCATGTGTTTGACGGCCATTATCTTTCAGTGTGTGTGAATGTGTTCCTTTGCCAAAGCACGTGAAGTACCTCTTTAACCTCTTTAATACTTCGGACTAGTGCTGTAGTCAAGTTTAAATAGGTTTTCGACATGAGCCTTAAATAGGTTTTTGCACCCATGAATCACAACCATCCATTGAAAATATGTTTCTAAGGGGTTCTGTCACTTTAAAATAAAATAACCAGGGTGTTAACACAGCAAGTGATGTGCTGCGCTTGCGTTTTATGTCTTAGACACACGCAGCTGGGCTATCTCTGTTTTTCAAGGTCTAAATTTGGTCAAACAATTATTACAGAAATAACATTCATGCAGAAGTGCTTTCATTCTTGTGTGAAGTGTAAAAGCTGAAACTGTATTCAAATAATTAAGGTACAAGAGAATATAAACACCAGAACGGATTTTGGGACTCCTCAAATGTGTCTTTGAGGATTAAATTACTTTAAATAAATAAATCAAATCTACTTATTACATGCAAAGGTCACTTTGCCCTAGTCAAATTACATTTTGTCAGGTTGTACTAATAATTTCATATGTTTTTGAAATGTAAGTGTGACTTTTACTTTCGATGTTATACGTCTTGTCCCCTTCGAGGAGATGGACTTGTGTGAGCGTGACCTTGTATGACTCACATAAATGTCCGGATGCATTAAAAGGTGGCTGCTGATAGTACAGATGTTTCTATAAGTACTTGATTGTATATTTTCCCTTAACAGTAAACCAGGCGTTTGGAAATTTATAGTAGAAATCAGTGGGCAGATGCTAAGCCTACTTACATGTTTCTGTTCGTTTTTACACATAAGGAAAGTACTGTCTATAGATAGTAGATAGTCGGATAGAGATCAGGTTAATTAACTCTGGAGTATACTTTGAATCCTTTAATGCTAAAGCCCTGTCAATGACTACATTTAGATCATTATAACTAAACACTAAGAAATCATTTATAAGGATTATCACTGAATAACAAGCCTCAAGAGGTCAGAATCACCTCTTTAAAGAGAATGCCTTCGTTTATGTCGCTTTCCTCCCTGTTTTCCTCCTCGTACTCCTCCTCTCGCTCCTCCTCCGCTCTGACCACCTTTTTGGCGAATGCTGAGACGTAGGAGCGGTCGCCCTGTGTGACATAGTTTCGGAGCCCCTGTACGGCCAGGCTGCAGTCCGTCTCGCTGATCAGGGACGTCTCCTGTGAACTCACACACTCCTGACTGTAGCTGTTGCAGGACGGCAGGGTCTGGAGCAGACCCCAGCAGTGCCCCTCGGAGGGCAGGGGCGTGCAGTGGGGGTCGGGGTGAGAAGAGTAAGACGGTCGCGCCGTCTCCTGGACAGACAGGCTCTCTGTGCTCACAGACCCGCTGCTACTGTAGGATCTGCTGCTGCTGTAGCTACACTCTCCCACCTGGAACAAGAACAGGGTGGCACACCAGGTCAGACACAATGGAATTCAGGATAAACTTTTACTATAAGCTGAGGCTACTTGATGATTCAAATTTTTCCATTTTCCAAAAAAGTATTTATAAAAGTACAACGTGTAGTGAAATGAGCCCCGATTACGTCTATTATACTAAAACGAAGTAATATTAAAAATATATTCAGATGAACATTACATGTGTAAATACAAGTGTAAAGTGGTGCATAAAATTAAATAACAGACCGCAGGTTAGTTAATGAAGTAGAGAGGCAGGTGACACTCAGCGAGGTAGAGAGACAGATGAGGTGAAGTGAGGCAGCGAGGTAGAGAGGCAGGTGAGATACAGTGAGTTGGAGAGGTAGAGGGGTAGGTGAGTTACAGTGAGTTAGAGAGGTAGAGGGGTAGGTGAGTTACAGTGAGTTAGAGAGGTAGAGGGGTAGGTGAGATACAGTCAGGTAGTGAAGTAGAGGGGTAGGTGAGATACAGTGAGTTGGAGAGGCAGAGGGGTAGGTGAGATACAGTGAGTTGGAGAGGTAGAGGGGTAGGTGAGATACAGTGAGTTGGAGAGGTAGAGGGG
>JBBPCX010000028.1:6635859-6647355 GCA_037974365.1 Hydrocynus forskahlii | reverse complement strand
AGAAGGTCTGGCTCACAATCTCTGTTACAGTTGTTGGATAGGGATGAGGTCGGAGCTCTGTGTGGGCCTGTCAAGTTAGTGCTAGAGGAGAAAGTTAATGCTGGAGCTGTGTCCAAAAAGTTAGACTTTGTCCAAAATGTCTTGGTATGTTTAAGCATTAAGATTGCCCTTTGCTGGACTTAAGAGGTGTGTCCCAATACTTTTGTCTAAATGGTGTATGGTGGATGAAGGAAGAGGCTACAACAGAGTAGTTAGAACCACGGTACATATGATATACATGGTATATTCACTCATTGACTGTATATGCAGTATGGGTGAAATGTGCAGCTTGGTTGTGGTGGCAGTATAGTTGCATTTACTCAGTATACTGTAAAGTGCCATGAAGTATTTATCCCTCCTCATAACCTTGTAACATTTTGCCGTTGCCTTGTCCTTGTGTATTTGCCTTTGTTTACATGTGCCACATGCCTTTTGTTTTGGCCTTAGTCTCCGCACTAGTCCTGCCCTCATCTTATTCTGTACAGCTGTGTCCTTATCTTCTCCCTTGACCAGATGTTCCTACTGTCCTGTTGTAATATATATCCTCATCTTTACACGTCTGTCTGCTCTATGTAGTAATTATATTTAGTTTTTCTCGGATGTTTGAATTACAATGTTTTAGCGTCAATTATTTTGTTTTGTTGTGCTTCATGTTCCTGCCTTGGTTTCCTAGTTTCCATGTATCCCAGCCTTGGTATTATCTGTATGCTCATGTTTCTTTAGTGCTTCCTGACACCTGCATCCAGCCTCAAGTCTCCAACAGTACAGCACATTTATCATTTTAAATGGTTTCAGATCATCTTATAAAATGTGATAAATTTACAGCATTTGGCAGGTGCTCTTATCCAGAGCAACGTACATCTGTATAGCTTCATAGTCCACAAGAAAACAAGTTCCTCATACTAGTAAACCCAGACTTAAAATGAAGAGTTGCTAGAAGATCCTACCAGAGATTAAGTTAGTTCTCCACCAGGGTCCTATCTGATCACAGACAGTAGACAAATAAAAAAATAATAATTTTCTGAAGTTTGTGTTTGTCATGTGAGTTTATGACATCTATGTGCAACATGTAGTTATTCTCCTCAGTGCTCAGGGAAGAGGTGGGTCTTCAGTTGCCATTTGACGGATATAAGAGAAGGAGAACACGAGGAAACAATAAAACTGTCATTTTTAGCAATATTTCAACACCTTTATCACCCTCTAGCAGCAACAACTGCTTCCTATCCCTGGGTATCAGTCTTTCACATTGCTGTGGAGGAATTCTGGCCCACTCTTCTAAACAGATTGGCTCACATTCATGAGCTTTCAAGCATGAACTATCCATTTAAGTTCCACAGCTTCTCAAAGGGCTTCAAGTCAGGGCTTTGCAAACCTTAAATTCTTTTAAGCCATTCGACAGTGGACTTGTTCTTGTGCTTTGCACTGTTGTCCCACTGCCAACTGAGCTTCAGATCATCATCCAATGACTGGACATTCTCCTGCAGGGTTTTCTGGTAGAATCAGGATTCATGGTACTGCCAGATTTATGAGGTCATCCAGGTCCTGAAGCAAAAAAGCACACAAACACCATTGCACTACCATCACCATGTTTGACTGCTGGAATGATATTTTAATTAGGAAATGCTCCAATAAGGATAAGATAACCCTATATTAGTCCAACAAGTATGAAAGTTAAGTGTTCTTTTGTCATACATGAACACACCACAGCACACACTGTAAACAGCACAAGATTCTTCTCTGCATTTCACTCATTCACCAAGTGAAGAGGTGGGTAGCCAGGACCGCAGCACCCAGGGAGCAGTGTGTGGAAACAGTACCTTGCTCAAGGGTACCTCAGTGGTGTCATTAGCTGTACTGGGATTTGACCCCACAACCTTCTGATCACAGAGGCAACTCCCTAACCCCTAGCTCAACAGCTGTATACAGTGGGTATCTTCAGATGCCTAGCAGCAGACACTGAAAAACAAGGGTCATCAATGAGAAGTGTGTGAGAAGAGCCTTTTTGTTCCTCTTGGTTAGCAGTGGTTTTTGCTGTTTTCAGTGTTTCATTTTCAGCCCAGTTTCTGTCTAATGATAGAATCCTGAGCTGACCTTGTCTGAGACGTTCCTTAGATGTTTATCAGGGTTCTTTTGGGACTCCCTGACGGAGCTGTCACCGCATTCTTGGATGAATTTTGCGAGGCCTTCCACCTGGGAATGTTCATCGCTGTTCCAGGTTTCCACTATTTGGAGATAATGGCTCTCACTGTGATTCACTGCTGTTGCAGAGCCTCAGAAATGGCGTTGTAACATTTTCCAGACTGATATATTTAAATCACTTTCTTTCTCATCACTTGCAGAGCTGCTTTTGATCACTGCATGCTGAGAACTTTAGGTCTACTTCACAAGACTGGAAATGTTCTGTTTAAGTGATGTTTGGATTCAGCAAGGCTGGCAGTGATTAGGCCTGACTGATTTTAATTATGAACTAAATATGGTAATTACCTTTTCATTTTTTTCGTTTCAACACTGTCTTTGTGTAGATTCAGGTTGCCTTTTATTTTTAATTCACTATGAAGATCTGAAGCAATTAAACGACGACTATGAAAAAAAGAAGAAATTTATTTTCATGGTAGGATAATTTTCAAATGATCATACTTTCAGCCTGCTCATCTGTTTGATTTATACAACAATGCCTTTATTCCCCCAAAAAACTGAATTATGCAGCAATTTAGAAGATGACATTGTTCTTTGATAAAGTGTTTGCGTTCACTTTTAATGTCACCGTTTTTTTAAGACTTCTTCCATTTTGATCATTAATACGATTCATAGTAGTTCAGCTCGGCTCCTCAATACTCTGCAGTTTTAGTTGGGCGTTGAGCTGGTAACGGACAGAAACTCAGAGGTGTGACCAGAACATCATGTGTGGGTGGGCATTTGGCTTATCTAGGGGGGCAAAAAGTATCTGTCCTTCCATCCATCAATTTTTTTTTTTTTTGGGGGGGGCGTGCTCCATGTTGGTAGCAGTGGTGCTAGGCTACTAGCGACAAAGGTTGAAGATGTCTGCTTTTTAATAAGCCACCTATGCAGTTTTTGGTCTTACCAAGCAGAAAATAAAATAAGAATGGAACTTATGCGCTGTTTTAATTGAAGAATGCTGTCAACAGGTCCAAAATATGCTGCAGAGTGGCGAAGTGAACTGTGTCAGCAGCAGCACAGTGAGGGACACGCCCCCTACTCAAACGGGCCAATTGGAAAGCAGCTCAGTTTTGAAAACCAATTTTCTCCGGAGTTTTCATTGGACAGACAGAGCATTTTGCAGGGTGGCCACAGCTTGTCTCTGGGGGGGCAGTGCCAATCCCAGCCCCCCCGTAGACACGCCCCTGCAGAAACTAAGCAAAATATTTGTCGATGGAGGTTGTTGGTGTGATGAACAAAATGAACAAAATGAAATTGAAATTTTTGTCAAAGGTGGGTGATTAGGCACAAACAATATAGACCCAAATATCTGCTAGGGAGGAGAATGTTATTTAACTCAAGCAAACTTAATTTTGCACCCTGATTGTAGCCCTTCTTTTTCAAAAACAGCTTTTACATGATTATAATACCTTGTGTGATACCTTGAGCGCCTTCGGTGAATTTTGCTGGACAGCACTTCCATAAGATCTCTGGATGAATCAACAAGCAGCGAACTAACAAAAGCAACAGCAATCTATGGCCTATATGGATGAATGAAGAGGCTACAACAACAGAGGATCTGAAAACAATGTCTGTATATATGACATATATATGATACATATCCTCATTGACTGTATATGTGATATATAAGATATATATGACATATATACACTAATGCAACGTGCAGACCCTGTTGCTCTCATTAGGCATCAGTGATAAAAACTGGTAACTGTGTTCACAACATTATTCAGCTTCATATGATAGAATCATCCAGATCACAAATTACTAATAAATCACGGTCTGATTCACTTGCATTTTATCACATAATTTTTGTTAATTAAATATTCATCTTTAGTGGTCCATTATGAGTGTAACATTTGTTTTTAATGTATGACTAATTCTTTGGTTGTGTCTCCCTTGAAAATGAAACACAGAGCTCATTTTCTGTTCTAGTACTGGTAACAGTCTGCTTCAGGTGTGGAGGTGGAAAGTGGAAAGACGAAAGGGAAAGTGCAGAGCTTCATATTTTCCATGAACAGTAGGGGCGTTAAGGCTTTTCAGTAATCCTCAGATCATTTCATGCACATCCTCACACTGACGTGAACATGACCACATCTGAATGGTCTCTGCATTTACCTGCAGCTCCACCTGCTGAGCAAAACCAACTCTGATGAGGCTTAAAGAAATCAGACCTTTTGTGAAGTTTGCTTCTTTAGAATTGGGGTGACATGTACTTTCATTAGGCCTCAGCCTCATAACTCTAGTGAAAAACAAAAAAAGCTTTTAATTCCTCTTGTAATTATTGTCATGTTTTATTAGGGGTCTTCTGTTACCTTAACTATCGTTTCTCCCTGGTCTCAGTGATTTCTCGGAAATAAACTAGTTTTATAAATAGAAAATGCTTTCTGAGCCAAAAAACTCAGAAAGTATTTTCTATTTATAGACAGACAGACAGACAGACAGGCAGGCAGACAGATAGACAGACAGACAGACAGACAGTTCTATAGACAGACAGACAGACAGTTCTATAGACAGACAGACAGACAGGCAGGCAGGCAGGCAGGCAGACAGACAGACAGACAGACAGACAGATAGATAGATAGACAGACAGATAGATAGATAGATAGAGGTCCAGATAAAAATAAAAATGGATGAGACCACTTCAATTTATCTTTATGAGTATGACAACCATTTAATGGCGGTGCCTGTTAAATTCCTAAATTGCCATTTTGTTTAAGAGTGAACAAGAGATTTATTTTCTTTGAATTATTGAAGTTCTGTAAACACTGAACACTTATTTTGATGTTTTGTAATTTAAACACCGTGCTTAGTCCATGCTTGTGCAGAGAATTCTGAGTGGTGTGCTGATTTGTAAAATCAGTTGGAAATGTGAAGCACTCACAGAGCTGTCTTTGGTAACAAAAGTCATTTGTAAGGTTTTCCATCATTGGGCATCTGTTTATACAGCAGCAACACAGCAGCAGGAGGCAGCACTGCTCCCCAGCGGTGTAACAGATCAAGGTCAAATACTAAAGAAAAAGAGTGGCATACTATCTTGGTTTTGTTTAAAGTGTACACTTGTAAATATGTCATGACATAGGTCAGTGTAAAATGTGGCATTTTTTTCTATTAAAAACAAACAAACAAAAACCTCGGGGCAACAATGTGAACCTGTTTATTTGGAGTGCACTTCGACGAATATTCACTAGAGGACGCCCTCCCCGTCCTTATTTCCAGCAAGATTTTTACCTGGTTTCCAGCTCGTAGACAAAGCAGGCTTGAGCTGGTGATCCATTAAAAAACGCTATATGGACAAAAGTATTACGACACACCTCTTAATTCAGGGTTTGGGCTAGGCCCCTTACTTCCAGTGAAGATCAATCTTAATGCCTCAGCGCACCAAGTCCAATTTTGTGGACACAGTTTGGGGAAGAACCTTTTCTATTCCAGCATGACTGTGCCCCAGTACAAAAAGCAAGGTCCATAAAGACATGGTTGAATGAGTTTGGTGTGGAAGAATTTGCCTGGCCCACACAGAGCCCCGACCTCAACCCCATCCAACACCTTTGGGATGAACTGGAACGGCCATGCCTTTCCATCCAATGTCAGTGTCTGACCACATAAATTCTCTACAGAATGAATAGGTACAAATTGACACGGAAACTCCAAAATCTTGTGGAAAGCCTTCCAAGAAGAGTGGAAGCTGTTACAGCCGCAAAGGGAGGGACCAACTCCATAAATTGAAAGTCCCAGTTGGGGTAATGGTCAGGCGTCCCTATACTTTTGTCCATAATCACATGCGATGAGTGCTATGACAGGATGACAGAAAATCTAGTTAAAGCTTTCTTTTTAAAGGTTCTATACCATTTTTACAGCCAGTTCAGAACAGGTGAAAACAATCGCACATTATATAAAGCCACAGACACGCAGAGAAAGAGAAAATGCCCGCTTAAAGCAGTTTTTGAAGCCAAAATGTTGTAACACCACCTATTTGTTATCAATAACAACTCGTTGTTCTGTGGTGTGGGGGGTGTCCACCAACTACTGATAGAAGTCATCTGAGGTATCAGTCCTTTCTACGATTGGACAAAACAGCTGTCAATCAAGTGATTTTCCGCTGCTATTGGTTAGTTTGGTCCTTTCTGGGCGGGCCAGCGAGACCGAGGCTCGGGTCCCAGAGAGAAGGAGAGAGACGGAGAGGAGAGCAGAGAAAATGGCTGACAGATTTTCTAGGTTCAACGAGGAACGTGATTTCCAGGTAAAACCACACACGAGTAGGGGCTGCATGCAAGGCAAAAATATGTTCAGTATCTCCTCCGCGGCACTGCATCCATTTAATTTAGTTACGGACTTGTCTGGGCACGCAGAAACCTGAAATCGGACAGATAGGCTAAGCTAAGCTAATCGGCTAACTGGCTAACTTCGGTGCTTTTTGTTTACGTCTGTGCGTACATCATTTTTTTCTGATATTTTCGGCATGTGGCATTGGTGAGAACACAAGACTGCAGTCTAAACTTTGCAGCACATCCTGCTTGATAGCTTGTGTCTGTTTATTATCTCGTTAAAGACGGTACATTCGGTTGCTAAGCTAACACTCCAAGCTAATGAGTATAACATGACCGCCCTCTCAGACAACATGCACTGTCCTTTCTGTGCCCACATGTCAGATATTGCAGTTTTTGGTTTGAATGCACCGGATCTACATCTTAATCTACTCAAATGAATTGCATTTTGATGTCTAGTTTGGAAAAATCTGCATACCTGAACTGGAATAAAAACGGAAGATCGAGTTTGGACCCGTATGTAACATGAACATAGGATTGTTTTATTTTTCCTGGGTATAAATTTGTGACACATTAATTGCTTCTTAAATAAAGATGTTTGTGTCTTATTGTGGAAGTCGAGTTCAGTGGTTTAGCCACAGTTAAATGCAATGTCAGTAGATCGCTGTTGGTGTAATGGCCAGGCGTCTCAATACTTTTGTCCATATAGCGTAAATCACGTGATGTGACTGGATGGTAGAAAATGTAGTTAATGTCTTAATTTTAAAGTTTGACAGACATATCTTGTAAAATCTTTTTAATGCCAGTTCAGAACAGGTAAAATCCACAGCACATTATAGAAATCCATAGACATGTAGCGAAAGTGGAATTTCCGGCTAAAGGCTTTATTTTATGTTCAGAATGCCTTTGCTGTCTTTCTCTGTGTTCACTCAGTACAATGGCTTGTTTGTGGTCCATCAGTTTACATATTTGATTTGCATGTCATGCCTTCTGTTAATCCTTCAGCTGTTCTTGCAAGCTAGTTTCTTGTCACTGCTTACTCTTGGCTCAGTTCATGTAGAACTTAAGCCTTCAAATATAGCGATGTCTCTGAATAGTCCTGATCGTGTCCATCTTTTTGTTCTCATTGCAAATTCTGTTGTCAGTTTGGTTCTTATTGTGATAAATGGTGTTATGGATTCATTACTTTTTTGTGAAGGATGGGACTTTGACTGTGCAGCACATTTAGTTAGACAGCAGCTGGTGGTGTGGTGGTTAGGGAGTTGTCCCTGCAATCAGTAAGTTGTGTGTTTGAATCACAGGACTGCCAGTGACACCACTGAGGTACCCATGAGCAAGTTACCATCCCCACACACTCCCCGCTGCTTCACTTGGTGAATGGGTTAAATGCAGAGAAAGAATTTCACATTGTTCGCACTGTGTGGTGTGGTGGTCACATATGACAAATTGACACTTTTCAGGTGATTCCCAAGTTTACACAGATTAGCATTGTCTGGGCTGGAGCATTGTGATGCTTAGAGAGATCCAGACTGATTACAGTATTATTTTTATTAAATTGAGTATTCTTATGAAGCATGTATGATTTCTAACTTTAAAAAAAAATGAATAGGGCTCAAAACTTTGGCGGTAAAAAAAATATATAATTATGATAATTTCTTAGAAATATTGTAATTGCGATTATTCACGTAAGAAATTCACATTTCAGTTTCTGTCATGTGAGCCTGTGTCTCCTAAACCAGAGGTCTAACCGGGTTCAGTGACTTGTCATGCTGCTATCTGTGGACAGATGGTCCTCTTCCTCTTGACAAATGTTTAGCCCCATCCTTAAAAAAGTGTTTCTAAAACTGCCTCATTAGAGTATTTTTGTTTAGGCAGTAATGGGGGAAACAGATGTACTGTTTAAATAGTGTTTTTGGCCTTCTGTTTATTTGCTAGGCAAACTGGGAACTGTAAGCCTTCCAGCATGCCAGGGCGTAGAGGCAGGATTAGTTTGGTCGATACTGTTTGTGTTTCATTCAAAAACAGGACTGGTTATGATCTTCAGACAAGAAGTTTCTTGGACAGTCGCATACCATTCAAGCAATTTTCAGTCACAACAATGACAAGCTCAAAATTTAAGGCCGTTAGCGGAACAGTATGGGCCCTTTTGTTTTTTTAATAATGGGTCCTATGAAGTATAAATGAAATATTTGACAAATTTTTATGTCTGTTTTTACAGTTGCTTCTGAACTCGGTGTCATGGGCCATATCTATTTCACCTGTAAATAAGCCAAATCAAGGAATTTTGTGCTACTCTTGTAGAAATAAACTGCTTACTTTCGTCACCCTTGATGATTTGATAGATAGAAAAAAGTCTAAACAGTAATTTAAGGCAGACCACTGTCATTTTCAGTCAGTTTATTGTTTTGTTTTGTTTTTTAAGGTGACATGCTTTATTGACATTCACTGAATGGCAATTTCAGTGGCAAGACCATCAAACCATTAAAACATACATATCTAACCCCATTCTGTCATTTATTCTCATATATGCTCTTATAGCAAATGTTACTGGTTAGAGTTAATTTATAAGCTTTGTCTTACAACCCAGCACTGTCATGTTCGATTTAGGACAGGGACCAGTTCTGAGTAAGCTATAATGTATTTAGTTTCTGAATGGGCATTTTTCCAATATTTAATTCTAAAGGAATTGAGCAGAAACTAGTCAGAGACTGAATGAATTAGAACTACAGCACACTAGCTTCTTCATAACTAGCCCCAGTCCTGACAGTTTAGTGAGAGTAACATTGAATAATAGTTGCAAAAAGAGTTATTAGGCATTCTTACTGTACATAAAGTATGTTTAGTCACCAATCTGCATCTGAAACACTTGTGCATTTATACATAATTAAATAGAAATAATATGTGAAAATAGAAAAAAAAATACAGGAACAAAAAGAAAACACTAAGCCAGGTAACTATAACCATTGTTGGTTACATGGTAGGATTTTAGATTAGCTAACTTAACTGAGAAAAAAAAACTGACACAGAAGTGGGTTGCTGCAATATTTGGCATGTTTAAAGGTAGTACAGACAAGACTGAAATATAAGTGCAGTTTCCTCTGTTTGTTTATTTATCTGCATGAACGGTTTCTTTTAGCGCAGAAAAATGTTACTCCTTGTGTTTCTTTTTTAGTGAAAAGTGACACTACACAAATGTACCAAATGTATTTTCTTTATGGATAATAGGCTTTTACAGTAACTGGTTAACTTTACTGATAAGTCAGTCCTATAAGTGATCACTAAACTGCTTCTGTTTGTACACATTTATTTCTATAGGGATACAAAGGCAGTAAGATGAATAAAATTCAGATATTTTTGCACAGTAGTTCTGGAATAAATGTTATTTTGAAATATCTGTGAGATACACCACCAATAATTGTTTTTATCTGTCAATGCTCAGAAATCATGCAGATATCAAATACTAAATACTTTTCTTTCATTTAATCAACTTCCCTCATTTATAAGATTATATCGACTAATGCGTCAGACCCTTGATGTCCGTGTTATTGCTTGTTGTTTCCACTCTTGTCTTGCGACTGATGATCTTTTATTGATTCAGATCTCTTGACTGTTTACTTGCCTGAATAGCAATGACTATGAGCATCTGTGACCAGAATACAAATCCACTGGTCGTCTTACTTCTCAGAACAATTTTTTTTTGTGGATTTGCAAGTGTTTGCATGTATTTACTTGTATTTGATTAAAAACAAAAACGGGCCAGTGTTTCAGAGCAAGTCAATTGCTATTAATATTGTAACCTAGCAAATGGAAAGCACAGGGTTTGTTAATTTGAGAGAAGCTAATCCGCTGTTCCAATTTTTTCTTCAGATATTTAAAAGAAACATTAATTGCAATGATAGTATCATGACTATTTAATCATTTTCTCATTATAGCAGTCTAGTTTTATTACACTAAGGCTGTTGTGCATGTTTAGACATCCTTATTAGAAAGAAGCTAAATTGCTTATTTACTATTTGGTTGTTTAAAAGCAACATTAATTGCAGTGATTGTATCATGACAAATCATTTTCATAATAGACTTCATAACCTTGTGCTGTCTAGTTTTATTATATAAGGTAAGACTGTTGTGTATGTGACCGTAATTAATGATTAGACCGACATTTTCTCTTGAGCTTTTTTCTTTTTTCCTCTAAGTGTTTATTGTTATTTTTGATGGTATATTTGGGCCACCAGCTTGGAATTTGACTCTGGCACAAATTGCCTGAAGTGTTCAGCTGTTTTTGGGTAACCTTTATTCTCTGTCTCTGTGCAGTTAAGATGGACAGCCTTTTCTACACAGCACACTTTGCTCTGAAGTTTGGCACAGCTGTGGCATTCCTCCGGGAGGCTGGTGGCCGTGTTGACAGCTCTGGGTCTCTCTCCTTCAAATCTAGTCTTTCCTCCTCCCCCATTAGGCGCTATGGAAGCTTAGTGGGGGACATTTGCTGTCTGCGCCAGTGTACTGGTGTTAGCGAATAGGGTTTTTCAGTTCAGTGATAAAAATAAAAATGTGGTTACAGCATAGGTAATTCGCTTTTATTTGGTCTTTTAAGTTCAAGTTAGCCTGCCTTCCTTAAAATTGAGATTTTACTGAGCTTCAAATAATTAATGTGATTGCATCAGCAATCACACTACTGTTCTTTCTGAGTTTTATATTTGTTGTTATTTTTTCAAAGCTGAATTTGATGCCTCTTCTCATACAGTTTTGGAAATATGGGTTCCAATGTCAAAACATCCGTTAATATCCACTTCAGTGCGCCTATACACAGCAAATTGATCAGATGATCAAGGGCCAAGTATTGATCGTTTAAATACACGATCCCCTCTGTAATATATGTGGGGAGATAGAAGATGGTCAAGTCACCTTTAAGATATGTAGAGAGAGAGAGAGAGAGAGAGAGAGAGAGAGAGAGTCTGAGAGAGAGAGTCTGAGAGAGAGAGTCTGAGAGAGAGAGTCTGAGAGAGAGAGTCTGAGAGAG
>JBBPCX010000028.1:6623229-6635759 GCA_037974365.1 Hydrocynus forskahlii | reverse complement strand
GAGAGAGAGTCTGAGAGAGAGAGTCTGAGAGAGAGAGTCTGAGAGAGAGAGTCTGAGAGAGAGAGTCTGAGAGAGAGAGTCTGAGAGAGAGTCTGTGACCTCACGGGTATGGTGGCCGGAAAATGACAGAAAGCAAAAAAACCAAAATGCGTAGAAAATAATCTGGAGCCAAATACACGGCAGACTCTGAATCAGAAGATCCAAGTTTGAATCCATGGTGCTAGAAGATTTTTTTAATGCTAGTTTATTTTTGTCCGCAAAATAAATGTTTGGGTGTCTCCAAATACTGGTTAGTGGTGATAAAGTGGTCTCGAAATGAAATATAACTTTGGATGGGTTTGGATATTTTTACTCGATATTGATTAGATCTAACGGCCTATCACTCTGCAGAAATAAAGGTGACGACAGCCGGACAGTCAGCAGTTTTTGGTTTGCATGTCAAATCCCATGCACATTTCCTGCAACAAAGCATTGATTTAGCTACCAGCTTAGAAAGCTCTGGGAATGAGGAAAGAAAAAAGTGGAACCAGTGAGAGTTGAAGTGAACTTTAATTATCCCTCCAAGCTGTGGAAATTGTTGATAAAAAAAAAAAGGTAACTGACTAACAGATGTAGTCCCAGTTTAGTCTGTTACTCGCCAAAGCAAATGTAACTGAATCTTGGATGTCACCCTAAACGAGAAAAACTTACATAGTTCACCTCAGATTTCTTAACAAAGTAAGTATTAGAAATAACATTCGATTTAAATCCTGTCAAGTTCACTGTAGTTATCTATAGCTTGAAGTTATCATACGCTAGCAATCACAATTACTGCTGAAACTTTAGTTTGATTGCTTTTCGTTTATTTTAACTCTGGTATTCTTATTGTGTTCACTTTTGACCCTTTATAATTGTAAAATTTTTGCCACATTTGATTCCTAGTTTTCTCCGCTGCGCTTCAAAATATAAATCCTGCAGCATCAGTCAGAAACTATTTGACTGTATTTACAGTAAAATGGGATGTTTTTGAACAGTGGATAAGATTGAGTACTGTGTGTCTGCATTATTAAAGAATTGCATTACATACACAAACTGCATTTATTCTTTGTTATTTTGAAACGATGGAGAATCACTACAACACCCTGAAAAGAGGTGGATCTGCACTAATGAACCGACCAGTTACGTATCTTTTGAGTTTTTTCAGTGTTGCTACTTGTTTAAAATATATTGCAAAATGAATAAATACGAGAGATGTTCAAAAAGTTACCTCCCTTTTCGTTGGAAACAGTGAATGCTGGAAAGTTAGAAACTGGGTGTGTCTGAGAGTTTAGCAGCATCTTGATTTCAGCCTTTTTGGAGCTCTGAAGATTTTCATGAGATGAAAGCAGCAGTGCATCAGTCGCTGTGCGTTCAACCAAAAACATTTTTTGCTGATGACCATGTTGAAAAGTGATGTTATTTGTTTTTGAAATTCTTAATAAATAGACTTTTAAAAAGTGTCCAACCTTTTGAATGTCCCTTGTAGTGTATATGTACAGTGGCTATGTTGTGGATGTTTAGTTCATCTTCCTGCCTGCTGTTTCATTTTAAGTGAAGTAGAGCAGAACAAACCAGTTGAAGCAAACAATTGATCAAGGTGTTTCGGGTATGTAAGACCTTCTTTAAGATCAGAGTAGCAGTCATCTTAATGCTGTGAAATGTTTGAGCCACATATCTTTGAACCACTTCCTCAGTGAGCTCACTGCGGAGCTTCCTGGTGGGCTGTTCTGTATTGAAACTTTAAGCTGGTTGGCCTTCTCATCGTGCTGCCATAAGGTCAGAGAAGAGGCATCTGTGCTGCAGAGAGCAGAGGCAGCTCTGCTTCTGTTTGGTCTTCAGGCTTTGTTTGCATTTGCTCAGCTGTGGAGAGTGTGACACACAGCTTGCCGTTTTGTTAAGGGACAAATGTCTAAAATAAAATGTTTATGTAAGAAACCAATCACTCATTGTACCATTTCTTCATTATCAGCAGTCATCGGCATTGTTTGTGTTGCTCTTGCACCAGAGCATATTAAGATTCATATCATGGAACATCAGTTCTTCCTTGTTTTGTGTTTTGATGCAGTTTGTTTCGGATGTTTTGTTTTTGCAGTGTCATGTGATGCATTTATCTACCTTGTCGCTCTACAGCATTTCAGCTTCTCCTGTTCATGTTGAAATGATTAGTGTTTCAGCTCTGACTGCTTTTTGAATGGGAAACATTACAGAGCAGCCAGTTGGAACAGAAAATTTGTGTATCTGTCTTAAAGATTCTTAAAGAAATATAGAGGTTAGGAAGCAGTCACGTTCAAGTGAATGACCACTGTTTTTCTTACAGAAATGCAGAGATTTAATTTGACCTCGGGGGAAATACAATACTTTTTAAAAAATATCCTTTGGTGCACTGTTGTCCTCACCAAAAAGATAAATCCAAAATCTAGATACTCTTTCTTGCCAATTTCCCATCCATGGGACTAAAAAAGGGTTGTCTTACTCTGCTTGACCATGATTTCGTACCACTTTTTTCGTATTCCTTTGGCAGTCAGTGTCCTGACTGTGCTCACTGAGCTCCAGCTCCTGAGAGACCTGCACTCAAGCTGTCCCGGGCTAAGCCTCCTGTTGGCAGGCAGATATCCCCATTGGTCCATTAAAACGGATGGGGAGGTAGAGTCGAGTCAGTAGAGAAATGTGCTACACTGGAAAGTATTTCCCAAGGGAGGTGTCAGCCACACAGCTTCGTACTTGCCGTCCGAGGGCTGATTCTCATCATTTTGCAACGGCCAGCTTTTCTATGGCCTAACACATCTGCCTTCCCTTCATCCACGAATAAACCCTAAGAGGAGGGGAAGGGGCTGTCTTAATCGCTTAGGCCCAAAGTTGATGGATGTAATTCAAGTAGTGTTAACCAATAGAGGGAGAAGGGCTCTTGAGACACTATGTAGACAAAAGTATTGGGACAAACTTCTTAATTATTGAATTCAGGTGGCCCTTTATTTCCAGCGAAGGGCAATCTTAATGCTTCAGCATACCAAGACATTTTGAACAACGGCGTGCTTCCAACTGCGAGATCTTGTGGAAAGCCTTCCAAGAAGAGTGGAAGCTGCAAAGTGGGGGCACCAACTCCATGTTAAAGTCTATGTATTTGAATGCAGTGTCATTAAAGTCCCTGTTGGTATAATGGTCAGGCGTCCCAGTACTTTTGTCCATATGGCGTATATCGACAGCACATGTATTACATGCTGTAAATTGGAAAATATTTATTGTCGATATCCGGTATATCCAATATTGTTATTGGTGTTAGAGCCACTGTCGCAGCCTATAATCACGACCTATTGCTCATGTAGTCACAAGTGATAGGCATTTCCATTCCTTTCAGCTCACTGAAACTGATAGTTCGCTGAACAACACTTGGCTGCAATAATGACTGCACTACAACACAACCCCCCACTACCACTTGTGCTGCACTGCACCGCTGCCCTGTTGCATTTAATCCACTCCTGTGCTAATTATTGCTTTTGCCAACGTTGAACTGCTTAAAGCATGTAGACAATCCACTTCTGTGACCGTTTTAACTCGTATAAAAATAAAAGTGCTACCAATTAAGTTCCACTTTGCTGCCATGCCACACCACTTCTGGTATAAAACAGGACTGCATTAGCCTGATTTGATCTACTGCTATTTTTTTTCCACATTAATAATTGGACTCGGCACACTAGCCTTTCCCCCAAACCTTCCCCCCACATTTCTGCAGTGGTTTTGCTCATTGAAGTTGTAAGGCATCCAGACATTGCAGTGTTGAAAGTTTGCCAACACAGCAACTCTAGATAACAATCTCTGCCCCACACAAAGAACACTGGAGGTTTGATTCCCTGTCCAGGCAGGAATGCGTCTCCTGGATCAGCTGTAGTTTTTAGGCTAGACTCCTAAACAAATTTTCACTTATATTTCCAGGTTGTTCCGAATAGTAGGCCTTAGGAATATGGTACATATTAAGGCACAATATTTATGTTTTCTGAAGGTCACTGCACTTCATATATAAATGTTTAAACCTTCTAAAATGAAAAGTTGTCTGATATTAGTATCAACCACAAGAAGACATGAACTGGCTATCATTATTACCCAGAAATTCTATATTAGTACATTCTTAATCAATATGTTGATCTGGCTTCTCTGGCTGCAACTGTAACCTGAGGCCATCTTCACTCACTGTGCAGGAACCGATGATAGTTTTGTGGAAGCAGAATGCAGTCATAAGAAAACCGATGTTTCGGTTTCTGTTGTTTACAAGAAGTAGACTGTCATTCCTCAGCAATGAATAAAACATTGTGCTTGGGTACATTTCATCGCCCCCTCATGAGAGTGATGAAATTGAGGTAGAGAGAGGTAGAGAGATGCTTGGGAAAGGGACAAGATGTTTTGTGTTAGGAGTTAATGTCAGTGTTAATGGATGACTGCTAAAACTCTGCTGTCGGTTGATCACAGTGAGAAATCACGGTCACGACGGCACTCAGAGTAATGGATGGTTTTAAATTGTTTAATCATAGAGCCGTGCTGCCAGTTATGAGCATGATGCCGCATCCCTTTCTGTTCTGTGGAGCAAGGGCTGATTTTGAAACTCATAGGTGGCTTTAGTTTGTTTTGTTTGTACTTCAGTGTTTGTTTCCTGGAATGCAGAAAAACAGGTGTGTGTGTGTGTGTGTAAACTATCTGAGCAGTGTGGTTAAGTGACTTTCAGCTTCTGTGGAGAAGAAACACATCCTGATTTGATCCCATGGAGTTTCCATTCAGTCCTTCTCACCCTATTCCTTGTCAACATGGAATGTGCATTTGTTGTGTATACACAAACACACACACACACACACACACACACACACACACAAAAGAAAGGTGTTGTTTCAGCTAGGGTCACCTGTGTGTGTGTGTGTGTGTGTGTGTATGCAGGATTGTCATTGTGCTGAAAAATGTTTATGATAAATTATGTCATGGTCTTTTGGGAGTGTATCATGGACATTCTCTGTACTTTAACAGCAGTGACCAGGTTCAAATACTATTAAAAATGAAAGATATACAAGAGTCTGCTTTTACATTTTGCTACCGTAGATGTGAAATTAGTCTCAGTACACATGTACAGGTGAATACAGGTTTGAGATAAAGTGTAGTGTAGCTTTTAGCTTTTACTCTGCATTTTACCGTGATGGATTCCAAGCTAGAGCTTGGAAATCATTTGGGAATTAAGTTGCTGGCAGCATATTTGTCGAATACCTTTTCAGGCCCCAGACAATATAAAATATTTTCCAAAAGATGTGCTGTATGGTTTTGACATCACTCATGAAATCCACTAACGCATGAAAAAAAGGATAAAAAAAAAAGGATACGTCCTGGTAGAATTGGCGCCACCAAAAATTATTTTCCTTTTAACAAGGTCAAGCTGCTTTATAAAGTCAGGCAGTGGAACACAAAGTTTCTGGAAAGTTGTGCAAAACATGCTCATATTATTCATTATGGCATTTGCAGAAATATATATTTTTTTTAAATGCATATGGTGTTTAAAGGCATTACCAAAATATTTAGAATGTGATGCAGCAAAATATGCTGAAATAGAGAGTTGACGATATCAATGTATCTTTACTTGGAACCCTTGGCACCTTCAAGCAAATTAAACAAGAGATGGTATTTCTACCTCACTTTCATTCCTTTTTGGTTTTGTTCGGAGGGATTTTTAAATGTCTGTGGATTTGAGGAGTGATATCAACGTACAGCACATCTTTTGGAAAATATTTATTATCTTCTGGGGACTGCAAATGTATTCAACAAATATGCTGCAAGCAACTTGCTTCCCAAATGAATTCCGAGCTCTAGCTGTAGTCATCCATCGTAATGATTGTATGAGGTCGTTTTTGTCATTGGCCTGTCATTGTGGCTGAGGTTAATTCCCTACAGCAAGGATTGGTGGAGATGCAACACATGATGACAGCATGTCTCATTCAGCAGCTTGCTGATGAACATGTGTTGATGAGAAAGCATTCAGACGTCAGGAAAAACAGTTGGCGACTCTTTCTACCTTAGTTAAAATATGTTCTGTTTAGACACTGTAAATTCAGACTTTCAGGTTTTGTGGTTCTACATGCAGAATAAGTTCTGAACTTTCTGTAAAGTGTGGAGGTGAGTGGGAGAGAGTGTCTTTTGTAGTGACCTTTCTCCTTTAATGAAAAGATGAGCAGGTGCAGTACATCACAACTCTTACATCCTCCTTCTCAAGGTGCCCTCATTTCTCCCACTCGATTATGCTCCAGGGAGAGTTTCTCGCAGCTGAGTTACATGCAAATAACAGAGCCAGTCTGTCTTCAGTGAGGCCTGAGCTGTACTGAATTATTGTAGTAGTTTTCAGCCAGCACTACAGGATAAGTGAAACCCAGATTGATGCTGAAAATGTGGGAAAACATGAGAATAGATTTAACAAATTTGGGGTTTTTGATTGTCCTTCACCTGTCAGAGTCCCTACATTGCAAGATTTTGCTTTGAACTTGATATCATTCAGAACCCGACATCTTGCAGCATTTCTTGCGCACATTGTGCTGTTTGCAGCACCTTTCATGCATTTAAGGCAGCTCAAAGTTATTCGCAGGAAACTGACATAAAGGAATAAAAAGAGAATAAAAATGTGTGTGTTGAAATAAGAATTAGGCACAAACCAATAGAGTAAGTATGAAGTTGTGTGTGCGTTTTGCAGTAAAAAAAAAATATTAAAAGTAAATTGCTGGGTACTAAGCAGTTACCAACCTTTCACATAGTGCAAGTACACCATTTCGTGTGGGACAGTTCATGTGACCACTTATGGGAGTCTTAAATACTGCACTTTTTTAAACATTCCCAGTTTGAAATTGAACTGACTGTGACCTGTCTGAGTAGCAGGTAGGAGTAAATGGATCATACATACTCACACCACACGGGATGATTTGGGAACATAATCGATTAAACTGAATGCAGGTAATAAAATAACAAAGAATACTCAAATTAGAACATATTACCAGCAGAAACAAGATCTGTACAGTGTACAAAACGTAATAGAACAGAATATCTGTGCTGTAAAGTGCAGTGTGCTGCTTTACTGGTTGATGTATAGACAGTGATGCAGAGAGGCAGGTGAGATACCGTGAGGTAGCGTGTTCAGTTTGTGTTAGAATGAACACAACAAAGTTGTTTGTCGTGTCCTGGTTAGGAGTTTGATCTTCTGAGGACTGAAGCTCCTCATGAGTCTCTGTTTTGTCCATGAAACTCCTGAAGCAGATCCCTGATTTCAGCAGTTCGGCTGCTGGGTGAGCCAAATCTCGGTCCTGGTTGCTCTGGTCCTGCAGACGGTGCAGGCATGGTCCTTCTTTCCTAACCTGTGTCTTCTCTGTCTAACAGGGTGGAAATCACTTTGACCAGTATGAGGAGGGCCAGTTGGAGTTGGAACAGGCCTCTCTGGACAAGCCCATAGAATCGGTAAGATCCCACCCATATCTTGTGCCATTGGACTAAATCGACCACGGACTGTGTGTGAGCGAATGATTGGTCCAGTCAGAGATTATAGTCACGCCTCCTCTGCTGTCAGCCCTGCCCACTTTTCAGTGTCTCGATCTCGTCCCTCGCTCCCCCTCTCTCAGATTTAGTCAAACTCCCTCCTCCTTTCATGTTAATGTCTCTCTAGAGCCCCTATAGAGTACCTTCTAAACCCCCTTCCTCAGTGATCACCTCTGGTGTCTTTACCTGTGCAACTGTTACCATAGCCACACGATGTGGAGGAGATTTGTTGAATTGTACCAATCACTGTGATCAGTCCTCCTCTGTTTTTGTTTCACTTGATCACAGATATGAGCGCTGTGTGTGTGAGAGTGAGAGAGATGAGGCGTTGTCTGTGTGTGTGTTGCGTCATGCCCCAGGGCCTTTCTTTTTCATTTTTGACATGTTTATTGATTTTAAACTGTGGAGTGGACAACACACTGACTCTTAATAAACTGTAGAGCCCAATCTGAAGCGTAGCAGTATGCATTAGCACACATATCTGGTCTGGAACAATCGAATACCTGTAATTAATGGCTTTTTGAGAGTGCATTATGGTTCACCAGGGAGAAATCTTGATAAAAATTCTTATCTTTTTAGGTAGGGCCTTTATTAAGGACTGTGATTGTTACCATATGAAAAATATAATGAATAAATGGCAGTTTTAGCTTAGGCATTTACCTCACCTTGCCACAGAACTATAAACCGTATAACTGTTCTGCATCTTTTATTGATACTTTAATATCAGAGTTAGTCAGGATTTACCTATATTTTTTCACCTGTTCGTTATTTAACTAGGATTATGGCTGCCCTAAGATTAAAAACAATTCACTTGTTTCATAGCTGGGTCTTTTTTTTCCCACCTTATTCTGCAGTGGGATTTTTCAGGCTGTGCTGGTTTTGAGGAATTGGATTAGCCTCATCCAACTGCTGTGTAGGAGGATGCCAAGAGGCTGCTTGATGTCCAGAGTGACGCTAGATCACACTGTCCTGAAGCATCTCTCTCTCTCGCTCTCACTCACACACTTGTGTGATATGCAGGCATATTTCAAGAATATAGGCAGAAGATTGATTGGTCATGATACCCAGCAGGCCAAAACACAGCATCATGACATTCCAAGACATTTTGACAATAAATAATAGGTCATATTTGTTTTTTATGATTTCTGACAAGCAGAAAAAAAGAATCAGTAGAGCCACAAAAAGGTGATTTTTTTTTCAGCATTTCACTGCGGTGCACTAAATCCAATTAATGCAGCTAATTTGTCTCTCTTTGCAATTAAACATGCAATTGGACACTGTTCTTTATATACTGATAATAATATAATGTTTAGCAAAAATGAAATATAATTGCCCAGCCCTAAAATCCAGTAGCTTGAGGTAAACTAAGTAGATGCACTTTTTTAGGGCACTGACATGTTGAAGGACAAAGAGTGCCTTATGTCATGTAAAAACATGTATAAGAGTTTTGACACAACAAGTTTCAAAAAGTGTTATGTACTATTCATTCCCCAGTCCGTATAATTCTTATGAAAATTAAGCTACAAAAATTGAGCTCACTGTTTTTGTAGTCTCATGAGAAACACACTCTCAAGCTGAATCTTCCAACAACATCTACCTTGACTGACTCTTAACTGCACCAACACTGTTAGCCATAGATGGCCAATCTGCTATTAAGTTTGTACACAAAGGCATTCTCTTGTTTTATGGGGTGGTGGTGCCCTAGTGGGTAGGTTACTTGCCTCTGGACCAAGAGGTCATGGGTTCGAATCCTACCTTCAGCATACCACCACTGGGTTCCTGATCAATACCCTCAACCCCAAGGACATTTCTTTGGATACAAAGCGTCTGCTAAATGCCGCAAAAGTAATTGTAATGTTGGTTATCTCCCAAGTCGACCACAGCAGGGTTCCTTCAGTTTTGGGAGATTTTCCTCACCTCTTTCGCCCTTGGCCTACTCACTAGGGGCTCGGACCTGGATTCTGTAAAGCTGCTTTCTGACAATATTGATTGTGAAAGAGCTATATAAATAAAATTGACATTTACATATATTCGCCTGTTCCGCCATTGAAGTTATAAGGAGTGTTTCAGGCTGGGCTGCCTTCAGCCTGAGACATCAGTATCAGAGCTCATTTGCATATCTAAACAAAAAAATAATTAAAGTGGTCTGTTAAATCTGTTTAGCAGATTCAGATGTCTAACAAAAACCGGCATTCGTGGCTTTATTTTTGTTGCATGAGTTCTGTTTGTTTTCCACTCCAAAATGAATGTGAGAGCAAGAAAGTTTGTTTGGTATGTGTTTGTGTGTGTGTCTGAAAGAGGAAATGAAAAGTGCCTACCTGTTAGTGTGTGTGTGTGTGTGTGTGTGTGTGTGTGTGTGTGTGTGTGTGTGTGTGTGTGTGTGTTTGCGTACCCGCGCTCAGTATTTGTTTGTGTGTGTATGTTCTCTGTTTTTGTGTTAGTGTCTGTGTAGGACAGTAATTTCAGATATTTGCAGTATTGTACACAACTTGGGGTGTTCGACATTTCTCTCCTGCAGCGAATTGGCCCCAATTAGCTAAGCAGCTCTGACCCGGTTTGTATCTGCACGCTCTGCTCTACTACTCCTGTCACTTTAGGGGCTCCTTGTAACGCTTCTCTCACTCTCTCTCTATCTCTGTCTCTCAGTCTCATTCTCTCTCTACCTCTCTCACACACATTCTTGTCTTTCTCTTACACTCTGTCTTTTCTCTCTCTTTTACCTCTCTCTCTTACGGACTCTCTCTCTCTCCTTCTGTCTTGCTCTTTCTCTCTCCAACACAGTGATTCGGTGTACAGTACCCTCTGTCATTATGTGCTGGCATGGTGCTTGTGCAACTGGGACTGCATTTTTTCGCTGATTAGGCATGTAGATAATATCGCAGGCAGCTCTCGTTTTTGTCTGTCTCGCTCGCTCTCTTGCTCTCTTAATAGCCTAGCTTGCCTGCCGGCCTCCTCTCCATATTGCCCTCTCAGCTCTAATACATCAATCAGTTAAAATGCCCTTTCAGCTTTGAATGCTCAGTAGATAATAGTACATTACATTTACCACAAAAGGTAGCATTTCAGAAAATCTTGAGAAATCTTGCAAGTATGCTAGTACATATATTAAGAGTCTACAATCATGCTTTTTCCCCATCAGCAGTAACATCCATCAGCATGAACATTGCAGTAATGCATTATTTGGAGTTAACACCCAGGCTATGAGCTTTAATTTCACTCGGATTGGCCAGTAAAATCCCACAAATTACCCTCCTTTAATCCAGCTTCTGCAGTGCATAGATAACTGGAAGTGAGAAGTTGTATGAAAAGGTACAAACCCTTTTAAAGCAAGATTTCTCAGGCCTTTCGAATAATTGGACATCCAAGAGCTGCTCACTGTTTAGCTGCATCCTCAGCTTGTAGATACCAGGCAGGAAAGATCCCAGAGAGGGCAGGAGGGCAGGAGAGCAGGAGAGGAGGCTTTGGCATCTACCCAACTGAAAATATTCCTGCTCCTGCGCTATTGTCTATGGAGGGACGTGGAGAACAGGGTAACCACACACACACATAAAGATGCAGAGACACTACAGCAACTGTTTCGGCTCCTGTCACTGTATGGCACTCTATACTATCAAGAAAAAAAGTGGTGTTTTTCAGGGGAAAAGGAAAAGAAATACAAGAAAAATACAGGATTTAGGCATTACTTGTCAGTTTTCATACTGGGCAAGTGTATTTGCCCTTAGACCTCCTATTCTGGAGCCAGATAAGAAGCATCTGTTCTGTATTTCCACCAAAAGTGTTTTATACAAGCCATCGTTTAGCGAGTGGTGCTGGGACAGTGACAGCCATCCTTGAGTGTGTGGGAGAGAGCGTGTATGTGCGCGCGTGTGTGTCTTGCTCTTGATTCTCCACGCCCTTCTTCTGCCACTCATTGTGTGTGATCCGTAGGCAGCTAGAGGTCTGTGGTTTTTATTTTATTGGGATCTTTCTTCTTTGTCTCTCTTTCTTTCTCTCTCATACTTTTTTTTATTATCTCCCTTCTTTTCCCTCCTTCTTTTTCTCTTGCTTATTTGTTCTCTTTAATATTTTTTTTAGCCTTGCATGTGTTAACTTGGTAGCAGTCATTCTTCTATCTCTTTCTCTGTCTGACCATCACCCCCCTCCCCCCCGCCCCCGCCTTATGTTTGTCCCCAATACACCCCACACCTGGGAGATGTGCACTGGGCAGCCACAAAGTTAGTGGATACTGTCTTGCTCGCTCATGCGTGCGTGCACACACACACACGCACGCATACACTTTTAATACACAGTCACAATGTGAAGGGAACATTTGTGTAATATGGGAATGTATTCATATGTATGTACGCATACATTTATACTTGGGAGGAAGAAAATCGTAAGTTATCTGTCGTTTACACACAAATGAAATAGTTTCTCTTATTTATTAAGTATGGGTTTATATAAGTAACTGTATAAATTAAGTTTAAACCTTTCCTTAACTTTTTTTTTTTAACCTTGGAAACTATGTACACACATGCATATATAGGCTATAAACATTTCAGTTCACAAAATAAGCTGTTTGCATCCAAAGACAGAATACACACACATACAAATGCGACAACTGCTCTAAACTTTCTTTTCTACACTTTTCTCCCCTGCGTCTCCCTGTATCTTGTTTTCTTTCTTGCGCGCACACACTCACATTCACACGCACGCGCATGCACAGTGTAGCTGAGAAAAACAGTGCCCTTTATTTCACTCAACAGTGGGACCTTATTGATGCAGTAATTGCATGCTTTACTTCAGTCTTCCCCGTAGCAGCATTAGAGCAGTGGCCAAACCCTCAAACACTCATTTTTAATCCGTAGATGAGATTATACAAACTGTATATCCACACTTAGAAATAAAGGAGAGCACAAACATGTAGCACTGTCTAGCTGCATCCTTCAGGCCAAACACACACACACACACACACACACACACACACACAC
>JBBPCX010000028.1:6598916-6611247 GCA_037974365.1 Hydrocynus forskahlii | reverse complement strand
TGTGTGTGTGTGTGTGTGTGTGTGTGTGTGTGTGTGTGTGTGTGTGTGTGTGTGTGTGTGTGTGTGTGTGTGCTAGCGTGCGCGCGCGTCTGCGTGTGTGCAAGACACTAAGCACTCGAGGGTTGGGCCAAGGACTTGTAGGAATTCTGGGATATCTGTTGAAGTGGTGGTCCTCATCCTCAACTTTTTCAGAAAAACAAAGAGAGCAGAAAGAGTTCCACTTTGATACTGAGGTAAGGTGTGTGTGCCTGCATTAGCTTTAAATACTGATAGTAATTCATCTCGTAAGTACGCAGTAGTTGGCAGACATTGGAGAATGGAAAATGCTGGCAACTGTTGCTGCTGACAAACATTTTTGTTGTAGATGCTCCTGCTAACAGCACCATTATCATACTTTATTGTTGTTATCCTCTGCCAGCCATCTTGCCGCAGTATTAGCTAAATGGCACTGTAGCAGCTTCTCGTTACTTCCCGCTAGTGTCTAAGATTTATGTTTTGAGGCTGAAAGTTTTCTGTTCCTAAGTATAGTGAAATGCATCATAAAACATTATCGTGCAATTACCATACACACAGATGTGGCACATAGAGGTTGAGAAACGCTGAGTTTACCTTTATTGTAGACAACAAGTGGTAATCAACTGGTACGTTTTGTTTCAAGTTACTGGTTGCAGAACCTGTGTGTTGGTAGTGAAATGGCATTGCCTGTGTTTGAATGAGGATTCTTGTACTGTAAATGAAACTCTTGACGTACGAGCCTGGAGGGAACTGTGATGTAGAGTCCTTAACCTCACCCTATACTCTCTCTCTTACCCAGAGCCCTGCTTCTGTCACTTTATTGAAATGTCTCCCCAATGCTTTGAGTTTCCATTGTATTGACTGTTCATTTACTCTTCTTTCTTTTTGCTCTTGTTTTGTTTTTTAGGTAAGGTTTGTAGGAACCCCCTTCCCCTTTTTTGTGTGTCTGTATATGTGTATGTGTGCGTGCGTGCGCGTGGATGTATTTCTTTTGCAAAATGAGGATGAAATAACTCTCCCCCTTTTACAGTTTAGCCTAACGGCCTCTCTTAGTTCCCTCCTGTAAGCTTACAATCACTAAACTTTCTCTGCTCAGATTTACCAGCGCCTCCGATTCAAAACTCACTCCAGAATGAAATCAGTAAACCTGTAGCTCACTGTAGTAACCAATGACCTTCTCCTTGATTTTGTTCAGGATTTACCTGTGATTAGTCACTTTCCATATGTCAGTGTATTTTCTGGCTGCGATGGGGGGGTTGTTTTGATTGGCTGCGAACATGAGATTGGGTTTTCTGATTGGCTTTGAACTTGTCTCCGCCTCCCCACCTGGCCATAATTTCTTTTGAATGGCTTGCAGAATGAGCCTGAATCTACGCCCATTTCCACCCCTCTTCTTCCGCCTCTCGGTCGATCTGTCTGCCTGTGTCCACTCTTGTGAAGTGACCGTACACGTGGTAATGTGGGTGTGGGATTTTTGTGTGTGTGTGTTGCGTGAGATTGTACGTGTGAGTGTGTATGTGTGTGTCACTGACGAGGGGGTGGGGGCTCAGGTGTTTTGGCTTGCAGGGAAAAATCTCACACTGTCCCGCCTGCATCCCCCACTCCTCTCTTTTATAAAATACACACATCCAAAAGCAGCACCCTGCCCATCTCTTCTCCCCTTTCCCTGCAAAGCATGCTGGCCGTACAGAGCCAAAACTGGTGGATCTTGAGTTTTAAGCAGTGCAGCGGTGAACAGTGGAATAAATAGATGGGTAAATAGGTTAGGGATGGGCATTCTGAGTGATTTTGTGATCAAATAGAGTATAAAAAGTGAAAAAAATCTTGAATTGATTTTGAGATTTTTACCTCACACATTTCATAAGCATGTTACAAATTGAGTTTCAGCAATGTGTGCACACTGTCCAAATAGCAAAACTATGGTTTCAGTGATTACTCTGAATTTTTGTCATTGGTCTCAGGCATCACAACATCAACTTGCATGTTTTGAGTAATGTTTTACTAGTAAACCTGGTTATTACATTGTTTGACCACCCGTGCCCATTCCTAAGAACAGATACTTCATTATTTACATGTTATTGTGCTATGGCTCATCTTCCCTCTTTCAAGGCCGAAGGTTGTCAAGTCAGTGCGCTGCTGAAAACTCAAGCACCTTATTATGTTTCTCACATCTCCTCCTGCTGTACAGTGATGCAGCACGCATAAACAACGGCCACTGCCTCTCGATCACACTCACCCACAGACCTTGGCCTGCATGGTGGATGGGGGAAGGGGGAAGCAGGGAGGACAGTGGTCTACATTCACTTGGTCATTGGAAATATAATAATAGACACTCAGTCAGCAGAAAGGGGGTTGATGGGAGAAAGAATAATGTGGAGTTGTATAGGGTGCATGTTATTCATAAACATCCATGCCCATACTATCAGAACCACCAGTCATCCACCTGCTTAAAAGGTGGAACAGGTGCCATCTGGTGATTTTTATTGTACAATAGTGCGAGTAAGCAGAAGTGAAAATTAAGAATGAAAATGAACGATATATCTCTTTGTTTTGGGCTTTGGGAATGTTTAGAGTTTTGCGTTTTAAGGTGGAGAAGAATGGCAGGAAAGCAGGGGATGGTGAGAGGGGTATCCCTGAAATCACCCAGAATCCAAAGTGGTAATGGGGTACACCAAGGCCTCCACCCCTGAGTCCCTAAACCCCAACCCCTAACAGTTCAACCCCCCCCCCCCCCAACCCTTGACCCCCTCTCTGTGTGCCTCAATCTTCCTGCTTAACCAATTGGTGTTTCTTTTTTGCAGCGTTATGATCCTGGCCATGTTGTGCTGATGGTAAACTTAGTGGTAAATGTTATTTTTCCCCTGATTGAATTGGTTACTTTATTATTTTTTTTATTTGATTTATCCTTTGAGTTTTTGTTTTGCTCAATTTAATTTTTAACCCTCCCTCCCATATAATTTTGTTTTCCTTTTTATTTTTATTCTTGTCATCAGAGCACCAGTATTTTTAATCAGCTTCAACTGTCTCTATCTCTCTCTGTATTAGTCGTCATTCTGCTGCCTGTGTATCAGTGTAATTTACGTTACTCTTCTAGAGCATTTCTCATTTCGTTTGTTTTCAGTTTTTTTGGGAGATCTTGTGATTCACTTCCCCTTTTTTCATTTCAATGCACATTCTTCACCGGAATGCATAGTAATGCTAGATGAGATGTCACTTGTGTTCCCAAAACACTGATTGCTGGGAAGGGAATAGATCCTTTTAAGGTTGGGCCTGATTTGGGACACCGACCTACTTATCTTACAGAGTGATCAGACATACTGACCGTTCCCATGTTATGTGTTTGCTTCATAATACTGAAATGTGAAGTGAATAATATGCTTTTTCTGTAGCTGAAGTACATAAAAAAACAAAACATAAATAACCACATATCTAAAATTTTATATTGCATTATATAGTACATTATTATGTGTCCACATTATCAGTTAACCTTTCTACCATGTAAGTTTTACTCAAGTGTAAATCTGATTGTTAGTTTGGAGTCCCAACAGGCCCTAATCGTTCCGCACGCTCTGTTCTATCATTTCATTACAGGAACAGTTGTACCGTTGGGCTGAGGCTCCAGGTTTGGCGGCTTGGAGATTATGAAGTGCCTCGTTTTCTCAGGGGCTAGGAATTAATTAGATATCTCTCTTGTTGTGGCAGTGCGTCAAGCATGGCTTTTTTGTGTCTTAAGTGGTCTCATTTTCTATGTGTATGATTTAATAATAATTTAATTTTTAAGTGTACAAGTTTAAATAACTACCTGCCATCTTCTGTCTGTACTGTCTGATTGATTATTGATCTTTAAAGCCTTAATAAGGGTGTTTTAGATTATCTGTTATTTCTTGTTAAAGTGAGGGCATTTAGACTGATTAATTGATCCTTTATAGTTAGTTTTATTCAGTTGTATGGTTTTACATAGTCTTTCATAGAACATTTACATTAATGATTGAACAAAAGCTGTATAGGTTGAAGACAATTTAAAATAAGTTATTTTTACTTGAGCATGATTCACCTATTGTTACCTGTGAGCAACAACATGGCTATCATGATTGTTTTTTTAATAAGTGTAGCTATATGTCTATAACTTGAGTGTCAAGTTATAGCCATGTAAGAAGTGAGCGACCTAGGAAAATACTGAAATTTGTGCCACATGGATCATCATGTAATAATTACTAGCCCCTTGTTTTGTGAAATTCAGAAGCTTCGCACTTGAAGTTCTACAGTTCTTGAGATTGGATTGCCTCAGCCCAAGGGCATAAACTGCCCTTTTGAAATGAGCAAATTGCATATTATTATTAATTAATTAATTTTAATGGCAAAAAAGAGGAAGAGATAAAAAAAAAACTGAAACCAAACCACGTAACTGATTGGAGTCTTTGATTGAATGTGACCATGGTGCCAGCCTCCGCAGCAGCAGTTTAGTATGACTTCTGTTCTTTTTGCCTTTTATTTTTCCTTTCATTTGAGACCCCCCTCCCCCTGTTTGTGTGTCTATCTGTCCCACCCCCCCACCCCCCCGCCCCTCTCTCAGGTAAGTACACCCCCTAAAAACCCTGCACTGTCACCATGGCAACGTCTGGCCCGTGACATCACTCTGCTGCTGTAGCTCAGTGCTTGTGTCCTTATTCTTTCTTTTCTTTCTCTATCTCTTTTCTCTCTCTCCGCTTTGTTTGGCTGGTTATGAGTGGATTAAGCAATTATGTGTCAATTTTCCGAGTAGTTTTGATTGTCTTTTTATTTTCTTTCCTTTTGTTTTGTTCTGGTTTTGTTTTTTTTTTTTTTGTTTTTTTCTGACGTTAATTATTATTTGACCTAGCTCTTTTCACAGCTTGCATTTCACTACATATATGTACACAAGCTACCAGGAAAGCGTAGCATTAATAGAGCTGGAATAGAAGAATTCTGATAAACAATAGTGAACTTTAGGTCCTGACCAACACTTCAGAGTTAATAGAAGATGCGGTAGTGGGTATTTGTATGGTATTGCAGTTCTGTGGCTCACTCCTCTGCCTGTCCCTCTCAGACATTCCACCAGGCCAAATCAGGTGCTTCCTGTCCTGTAGTGTAGTGCAGAGAGGGAGGGAGGCAGCAAGATGGATTATCCTGAGCGAGGGAACACTGTGAGGACACTGCGACAAATTTGACAACAGATGTCTTGCCTCCTTTTCCCCCGTTTCCATTGAGCCGTATTGAACTGCTCTAGATTTGCTCTATTTGTTCAGATGATTAGACTGATTTTTTTTTTTAAAGGAAAGCATCCTCTATTTAAAAAAAGAGAAAACTATTAATACATTAGTGTACTATTTCCTAGCATCCAGCACCGCACATACACTGTGATACCTGGCACGGCCATTGAAGCAGAGTGCCGCACACAAAGCTGTGAGAATGGCTAGTAGCGTTTGGTTCACTGTAGCTTTCTGGTCTCTTGCACTTGAAGGCAGTCTTTCTAACCCAGCACCCTGTGCTCTAAGCAGGCTGTCCCACCCACGCTTTCTCTCAGGTCCAGTTCAGAGTCTAACCTCTGCCCCCTCTCTCTCTTTACCTCTCCCCCTCACTTCGCAGGACGCACTGACCCTGTGCCCATCATCCTCAAATATGACGTCATGGGGATGGGACGCATGGAGATGGAGGTGAGGAAGTGTGAAATTATTGCGTTGTGATCTTCTGTATGTTAAGTAAGCCTGGCTGACCTCATATGTGTTGGTTCGCAGCTGGACTATGCAGAAGATGCAACAGAAAAACGTCGAGTGTTGGAAGTGGAGAAAGAGGACACAGAGGAGTTGCGGCAGAAGTACAAGGTAGGGATGGGCATTTCAGTCAAATCTGATATTTGAATATGACAGACATAGCTTGAAAAACATTCTATTAGTGCTTCATCTGAAAGTATGCTGTAGTGATTAACGTCACGCCGTCAAATGAAAGTGCGTACAAATGATCGTTCTGTCTCAGGTTTTTCCACATGATCTCATGCAATTATATATTTACACAAAATAGCTATATTTCAGGCAGGCCTTGTCACTATATTGATATATAAACACTGTGCCGTGGTTTCTGTTGTATGTCTTAACCTTGTATTTGCACTTTTACACCCTCATGTTCTATCTCCCTTGAACATTTGTATCTCAATATCAGTTATTGTCTGGTTTTCAGGATTATGCAGAAAAGGAGAAAGCCATTGCCAAGGCTTTGGAAGAGCTGAGAGCTAACTTCTACTGTGAGCTGTGTGATAAGCAGTATCAGAAACACCAGGAATTTGACAACCACATCAACTCCTATGACCATGCGCATAAACAGGTGACAGACATCTTGATGAGCATTACTTTCTGAATGAAATTGGCTAAAACTGATTTATTTATTGCGGGCAATAACAAAATCACTTTATCTTGCTCATTTTTTTCTCTGACTTGCTCATATTCAAGTAATACCAGAAGTTAGCCATCTAGTCTTTTTTTTTCTCCTGTCCAATGTCTTTTGTTTTCTCCTGCAGAGGCTAAAAGAGCTGAAGCAGAGGGAATTTGCGCGCAATGTTTCTTCACGATCCCGTAAGGATGGAAGAAAACAGGAAAAATTGCTGCGTCGTCTACATGAGCTAGCAGAGCAGAGGAAACAGCAAGACTGGTGAGTAGAATGACCACTGCTGTCCCCTTATGGTGGTACAACAGCATTACATGACTTGCCACCTGAAATTAGTCTGTCAAGTCTTAATGTTTCCAGCAATGAAAGAAAGCAAGTAGGCACCAGTGATACTAACCTGAAGATTAAAAATGACTTGCATTATATGAATGACTCCATGCTACTAGTAGAATTGTTAGCAGAATTACCTTTGTCTCATTTTTCCTCAGCAGCATTGTGTGCTCAATTTTTTTCTTTTCAATCTTTCTCTTCAGTGTTCCTGGAAGCGGGCCTATGTTCAAGCAAACAACGGTGGCAGTTGATGGAGATAAGGCAGATGATGGTGGCTTCTCAAATGTTGATGGTGTTCCTATGACAACGGACTGTACTACAGAGGGGTCATCAGGGGAGGATAAGGGAAGTTCTGCTTTTGGTGGTCAAAGCTCACCCAGAGCTGGTCCAGCCATCAGTTTCTCTCTTCGTAAAAACACGTCCTCTCCAACACCTAGTGGAGGACCCCAGGCTCCCAAAGTCAGTGTCTCCTTCTCTTTTGCTAAGAAAGCACCGGTCAAGCTGGAGACAGCTGCTGCTGTGTTTGCAGACCATGGAGAAGAAGCAATAGAAGGAGAAGAGGGACAAGAGGAAGGAGGAGATAAGGCTTCAGGGGAGGAAGGGGGTACTGCCTCAAACACTGACAGTCCACAAGCCACAGCAGGAAGCACAGGTGGAGATGATGATCAGCAACAGAGTGATGATGGGGGAACTCTGGCCTCCACCCTTAACAAACTGAAGATGATGATGAAAAAGGAAGAAGGTTACTCTGGGCAAGAGCCACAGTATTATCACTATGTTCCTCCTGCACACTGTCGGGTCAAGCCACATTTTCAGTTCTTACTCTTCATGAAGGCTTCGGACCAGTGTGGAAACCAAGAGGAGGATGAGGATGGGGAGGAGGAAGAGAAAGCAACATCAGCTGAAGGAGAGTTGGGACAAAAACAAGAGCAAGACAACATCTGCAAACCAGAGAAGGACACAGGGAAAGAGCTGGAAAAAGATCCTATAAAGGACCAAGGCTCACTACCCGCTTCTTCTCCCAAAGTAAAGACAGAGGAAGGATCAGATGGGACCCCAGCTGTAGAGGACAATGAAGATCCTTCAAGCATAATTTCCCAACCAACAGAACCTAAACAAGGGGCATCTGAATCTCAAGACACCGCCCCACGCATGCCAACAAAACCCTTCTTTCCTGTGTTGAGTAAAGATGAAAGCACTACTTTACAGTGGCCCTCCGAGCTCTTAGAGTTTACCAAGGCACAGCCCTCCCTGTCTTACAGTTGCAACCCTCTTTACTTTGACTTTAAGCTGTCACGAAACAAAGGCAACCGGGGAGGTAAAGCCAGCAAAACAGCCAAGCCAGCTGACAATAGTGGAGATCACGGAGAGGGTTCCAAGACTGAAGGCACTGTCAGCACTGCTGGCACCAGTGGAGACACTAGCACAGCAGCTGCATCACCGCATACCAGTACTGACAAAAAGGGAGAGTCTTCCTTGAAAGAAGATGAAAACAAAGACAAGAGCAAGGATAAGTTAGAGAGCAATGAAGATGTATCTGGAGGCTCCAAGAAAAAGAAAAAGAAGAAGAAACATAAGAAGTCAAGCAAGCGTTCCAAACGCAAAGAGAAAGATAAAGCAGCTGTAGAGGGAGAGACAGAGACACCAGGAGAAAAAACTAAAAAGAAAAAGAAACACAAACGAAAGAAAAGCAAAAATAAACTGCACGCTGAGGAAGAAGATGAAGAGGCCAGAGAAGGTAAAGAACAAAAAGATAAAGAAAAAGATGACAAAGGTGGGGTCAGTAAATCTGCACAGGCTGGAGGAGGAGGAGGAGGAACTTCAGCTTCAGAAGGAGGAAAGAGAAAACGATCCCATAAAGATGTGTCCCAGAAGTCAGGTGCTGAAGAGGGCAGTGCAGGCAAGGCTAACTCTTCAGAAGAGCACAATGGTACAAAACGTCTCAAACCTGACCCCAGTGCTGCATCCTGCTCTGCTTCGGCTCAGAAGAGTCCAGGTGGAGGTCGACCTCCCAGCAGCGAGAGTGAAGATGACGGTGGCTCTTCGTCTCAGCGCTCCCGCCCTCCTCATCGTCGCTCTACACCTTCTCGTGAACAGCGGCGTCATCGTAGCGACGACTCTGGCCGCTCGGGCCGCTCACGTAGTCGTTCATCTCGTCGAGGAGACCGTAATCACAGACGTACCAGGGGTCAGACGTCTCGTAGTCAGTCATACACGAGCAGCTCAGAGCGTTCCTCAGCAGGGAGCAGTGCTTACAGTCGGCACAGCCACAGCTACTCAGACAGTTATAGCGACTACAGTGATGGAGAACGTCGCCGCAGATCAAAAAGACGTTCTTCTGACTCAGAGTATGAAAGGAGAAGTGGTGGACGTTCACACAGGAGACACTACTCATCCTCTTCTTCAGATGATGATTCTCGCTCGCGTTCCCGCTCTCATAGTCGGAGGAAGCACCACCGGCGGAGGCGTCATCACAGCAGTAGCCGAAGTTCGAGTCGCAGCAGTAGGAGCAGCAGTGCTCGCTCCTATAGACACAGTAGCTACAGCCGCAGTCGTAGCTCTGCCAGTCGCTCTTCCAGCTCAGCTAAAGGCTCGCCGCACCGCCGCAGTCACAGCCGACGGGCTGACAGCTCCACACGCCGACGCGACTTCAATCGCTCTCGCATTTACCGCTCACAGTCTCCGAGGTCTTCCTCGTCCAGGCCGCAGCCACGGAACAGCAGTTCAATGCAAACATCCAAAGGAAGTGGGGGAGGGGGACTTAGGGAAGGCGGAGGTGCTTTAGAGCATCGGAACTCATTCACAGCTCGGCAGCTTCTCGAAAAAATCCAGTCTCGCAAGGGCAGTGAAGATGCCAGAGCTGGAAGCAAAACGGGCCTCAAAATCAAGGACCCTCCACAGGGCTACTTTGGACCCAAGCTTCCCCCCGCACTTGGAAACAAGAGTATGCTGCCCCTTTTTGGTAAGCTCCAAGCAGGGAAGAAACCTTCATTACTTCCTTTAATGCGGACAGATGATGGAGAAAAGTCAGGGCAGGGTAAGGGTTCTGATTCAAGTAGTGAGGTAATCCTGGTGGAGCCTATTCGTGAGTTTCCCCCACCGCCTCCTCCACCTCCTCCACCAGTCCAGCAGCAGCAGCAGCAGCAGCAACAAGCTGAGGAGCCCATCCCAAATCCTGTAGTCCCAGAAGAGACTAGAAACCAAACCTCAGATCCTCAAGTGCTCCATGAGTCAAGGCCGATCTTTGATCAAGATCCAGCTATTATGCCTGCTTACCAAGGTGAGGCAGGACAGGACCCCAACAACCAAATCATGGATGGGCGTCTAATGGGTCCTGATATGGGCCAGCAAGCACCCATGCATGGCTATCCAGGCTATTCCATGTCTAATATGGAGGAGGAGAACATGGGAATGGAAGCCGAAGAGGATGGCTTGGCGCCGCTGGAGAGCCAGCCGATCACTTTTACCCCAGAAGAGATGGAAAAATACAGCAAGCTGCAACAAGCAGCACAGCAGCACATCCAGCAGCAGCTTTTAGCAAAGCAGGTCAAGACCTTCCCTTCTGCTGCTGCTGCAGCTGCAGCCGCAGCCAACTTAGCAGCTGCTGCCAACCTCGCCCCTGCGCCTCCTCCTCCACCTGCTGCTCTGCAGCCAATCCATATCCAGCAGCCCACGGTGTCTGCAGCTTCAGCCACATCCATAACCACGGTGCAGCATGCCATCCTGCAGCACCATGCAGCTGCCACAGCAATGGGAATCCACCCTCACACCCCTCATCATCCCCATCCTGCTCATGCCCAGCTAGCCCAGGTACATCACATACCCCAACATCACCTCACCCCAATCTCCTTATCACCTTTGGGCCATACATTAGGTCACTCTTTAGGTCACTCTTTGGGACACACTGGCCTGATCCCAGCCCACCCTTCTGCCTTTCTCTCTGGGCAGCCCATACATATAATTCCAGCTTCTGCACTTCACCATGCTCCATTGGCTCTGCACCACGTTCCCCATGCAGCCCTCTACCCAACCCTCTTTGCTCCCCGGCCAGCAACCGCGGCTGCTGCGGCTGCCCTGCAGCTCCATCCTCTTCTTCACCCCATCTTCTCAGGGCAGGACCTTCAGCATCCCCCAAACCACGGCTCCTGAGATGGAGTCTGTCCTTTTCCAGAAAGGACCAATTCCCAGCAGTCTAAAAGGAGGGTGAGAGGCGGATTTGTTTCTAGGTGACATGCTCAAGAACACCAACGAACCAACGAAAGGACAAAGGAAAACCTTTAGACTGTGAAAAAATCTGGCCATTGAAGTCAGTAATGTTAATGTTTTGGTAAAAGCAGAGAAGCTGTGCAAGGAACCCAGAGTGTTTCTTGAGTGTTGTAGGCAAGAGGTTTCTTACATCTGTCAAAGAATATTTGTCGTTTCCTATGGTGATTGTTGCTGATCTCATTTTTCCTGTGCAGCCAAAGAGACTCGCTGGCTGAAGCCGACTGAGGAGTGTTCAGAGCTGTGGGCCTGCAGTATGCAGGCAGTGCAAGGGGAGGGAGGGTGATTCCTTGGGAATTCACTTGATAGGAGGGTAACGGGAGAAGATTCACTTTTATAAATTGCAGAAATGCTATGTCCTTTCATAAAGACATGGTTTTGTAAATTCAGTGATTAATTGGCTGCAACCATGATCATGTGTAATTTGGACAGTTCTAGTGCGAGCCAGTTATCAAGAGTTATCTTAACGTGTTGTCCTCCAAGTGAGTTACAAAAACAGGAACAAAGATAATGTGGAATGGATTGAAGCCATATTTGTCATACTTAATGCATTGAAGTTTTAAATGGTTTGTTGTAAATCAGTGATATGAAGAAAACTGAAGCGCTTCACAAAATGTTGATGTCACAAGATGTTAACGTTCCTTCTAAGTTACACTGTTTCGGGGTGCCCCACCCACCTTGTCAAGGACATGACTTGCACTGAAAAAAAAATGTACATCAGGATGCTGCTTTTGCATCATGTAAGAACTGTATGATTGTAGTATTCTGCAATAATTTTATTTTCTATTTGTTTGATTTTAAATTATTTTCCAGTATTTTTTTTCCTGAGTTTTCCCCCCCTTGTATATTGAATTCTTTGTAAATAGTTATTATAGACATGTATTGTAAAATACACCTTTGTAACTGTTAAAAAAAAAACACACAAAAAGGACACGATAACACAAAGAACACAGAGAGCTGAAAAAAATGAATTCATGTATAATCTGATCGGGACTGGTACTATAGAGGGCTGGGGGTGATCAGGGGAAGGGTCTGTAATAAGGAGACTTAGAAGTCTGGAAACTGTAAAGGGCAGCAGTGATATTTTTTTTTTATTCTTTATTGATGTGTCAGAAAATAAAGCGTTTTGAGATGTAAATGACTGCAGTTAGAGTTTGTCGCTGTGTGGTTGATCTTCCTTTTTGGTTGCTTTTTGGTGTGTATGTGTGTATATATATATATATATATGTGTGTGTATATATATATATATATATATATATGTGTGTGTGTGTGTATATATATATATGTGTGTGTATATATATATATATATATATGTGTGTATATATGT
>JBBPCX010000028.1:6561449-6572415 GCA_037974365.1 Hydrocynus forskahlii | reverse complement strand
AGACAGAGAGAGAGAGGCAGAGAGAGAGGCAGAGAGAGAGGCAGAGAGAGAGGCAGAGAGAGAGGCAGAGAGAGAGACTGAGAGAGAGAGAGACTGAGAGAGAGAGAGACAGAGAGAGAGAAAGAGAAAGAGAGAGAGAGAGAGAGAGAGAGAGAGAGAGAGAGAAAGAGAGAGAGAGAGAGAAAGAGAGAAAGAGAGAGAGAGAGAGAGAGAGACAGAGAGAGACAGAGAGAGAGAGAGAGAGAGGGAGAGATAAAGAGAGAGAGAGAGAGAGAGAGACAGAGAGAGAGAGAGAGGGAGAGAAAGAGGGAGAAAGAGAAAGTGAGAGAGAGACAGAGAGAGAGACAGACAGACAGAGGGAGAAAGAGAGCAAGAGCGAGAGAGAGAGAGAGAGAGAAAGATAGAGAGACAGAGAGAGGCTGAGAGAGAGAGGGAAAGAAAGAGAAAGATATAGAGAGGTTGAGGGAGAGACAGAGAAAGAGAAAGATGGGGAGAGAAAAATATAATATGAGAACACAGTGAAAGAATGAGAGACTGAGAGAGAGGACACACACTGCGACTCAGTTTCTACAAAGGTTTACGTCAACTTTATTAGGGTCTCATACAGTAACTTTTAAATAAGGGAGTAGGCCACAAAGGTAAAAAAAAGGGTCATAAGGTCATCATACACGAGTTCAGAGGCAATGCATATTAAGTTAAGGTTAAAAGCTCTTGTTTTAAATATCTAGAACTGAATATATATATTTTTAATATTTGATTTCCCTCCAAAAGCCAGGTGAGGTAGAAAAAAAAGTCCCCCAGGAGAAAGCGAGCCTTGCTCAAAGTGAAACATTATACTGTCAAAGCCAGTGCACTGGAACGTCATCACTGATGTTGCATAGTGAAATAAACACTGTATGACTTTTTAGATGTTGCAGTCTGAGCAAATACAGATACACACACACACAGACACATACACACACACACACACACACACACACACACACACACACACACACACAGATCAGGGAGGGGCCGAGTTTGGCTTTCCTGTGCTTCAGCTGTGGCTGAAGGTATTTGCATGTGTTCCCTCAATGAAAGAAGTACAGCCTCTTTCTACGTAAAGACAAGCTCTCTCTCTCCCACTGTGTATAAAAAGCTCTCTTAATGTCTCTTCTGGAAGCCAAACACCATGAAAAATAAAGTTTGTTCATGCTATCATTGTTGGTAATGCCTGGCAAACCTATCAGAAGTGTCATTTCCCAATTTTTTAATGGCAGAAAGAAATGAAAGCCTGGCCTGGAAGCACCTAACCTGTGTTTAGAAATGGTTTATGAGTGTTTTTTAATGAAACGCAAATGTAAAAACGTTATATGTATCTTTTTGAAGTCGCCTTCAGAGGCTAACCGCATTTTTTTTTTCGTCCCTGCAGCCTCAGTTCACTAACCATGACACTAGAAACTTGGACTTTCCTCAACATGATTGATGTGGCCAATTTTACTGGAGTTTCTCTTCCTGTCCAGACAACACACACATATACATGCATGCACACAGAGTATTGCACAAGGAAGCACACCCCGTGCTCAGACCCCAGCTTCGGATCCGCTAATGTTTAACTGTTGAAAATGCTTGCATATGAATTTTAATGCTTATGGGAAATATTGGAAGTGCTGCGTTTCAGTATGTGACAGCCTTAATGGATTACCCAGTACCACTTTAGCCATATATTCCAGTAATATCAGCCCTGGACATTGTCAGGGTATTTACAAAAGGACAAAACAAATATCTCAATAATGCAATTTTTCAAAAGAGATAAAAAAATGCAATCAAAGCTGCGTGACTGAAGCTTGTTGGGCGGTCTCCACTTGACCTTTAGAGCTCAGGGCAGAATGAAATGCTGCGTTTCAGAAGAGTAAGAGCTGTTATTTTCTCTGATTGGTAATAGGCTAAATAAGGGGGTGGAATGAAGCCTTTTCCAAAGACTTCAGAGACATGAAAGGGGCACAGATGAGACAGAGTGGGGCTTTATGGAGGGGAAAGTGAAGGTGATCGCTTTTCTGGGAAAAAGGCACTCATTTTAGCCTGATGGGAAAGTGCAGCATAAAGACACTACAATAACTGGACACATGTTTACAAACTGCACAGCTGTAGGGAGTCTGGATCACACACACACACACACACACACACACACACACACACACTAATAACACACCATAAGCATTCTTTTATGCATGAATCGCTTGTCTTAGCATTTCTGAACACTTAAGCACTATTATGTCCTACACGACTGTGGATTTGTTTCTTGATTGCTGTATTATTAAATCCAAGGCATTTTCAGATATCTACTATAAAGAGAGCACAACCTCTTTCTCTACAGAATAGTTTAGTAAAAAATCTAATTTACCCACTTTTCCACTGACCACAGATGTAGTGGATCACCCAAGACATGTCTGGAGTTCAAATCTTGCTTCTTTACTTGAGAACTGGAGCTGAGAACCTAATGCTGCTGACAAAGACTGAGTGTCAGTAGTCACCCAAACCATTTCCGTAAATACACACCCTAAACCTCTCACAACTCACTCAAACTTGCATCCAGATCTTCATTAAAGTTGCTTGTCAAGAGTCATAAAAATGAACAAAAAGTCAATGTGTAGCCAAACCCTGGATAGCACCCCTTTTTAGACAACAGGGTCTGTTTTCACAAATCACCCCAGGAGTAGAAGTACTGATCTAGAATCATTTTTTGTGACAATAACTTTTATAAATGTGGAGGGGATCAAAGATCAGGTCTGTCCAACCTTGATGTTGTTTATAAAAGTTTTGCCTGTACTAAAATTTTGTTTATAGGTCATACTGCGTCCTAAACCTAATCCACACTTTAATAAACATCTAGTGCACGACTTTAATAAACATCTAGTTTGGTTTGAGTGGGTTGGTAGAAGTTTCGCGGTTGTATTTACATAAAAGATTTGGGTGACTATTCACTTATAGTATTTGTTAGCAATGTAGCTCCAGAGTTCATTTAAAGAAGCTAAATCTGCACTCCAATCATGTCTTGGCTACGTCTAGGGTATGTGATTTGATTTATTGCCATACTATGCCTTTAAATGTGCGTCATTTAATAGCTGTTCAGAAAATAATGAATGTATATTTAATAATTTATAGAAAAAAAGAAAAATAGAGTAATATTTTTGCATAGTTCCATCTTGTTGAGTGGATTACCTCATTTTTATGTGGCTTTTAGACACAGAAGACTTTCTCCCCCACCAAGCAAAGGTGTAACATGATATTCACATCATTGTAACTATAAGTGCTTCATAATTTCAGCATAATATTTGACCCTTACTTTGATTGTCACAGCAAAACAGCTATGCAGGTAGACAGGCAGGCAGACAGACAGACAGACAGGCAGTCAACAAGCAGTTTGTTTAGGGTTGCCATGTTTTCCAAATGTCTTAAATCCACCTCAGCATGTATTATAAGGTGTTGTGCTTCCAAAAATGATTCATGGCTCCTGCACCCCTGGACACCTTTGGAAAGCCATTTTCTCTTCAGTGCGTTCAACGGGAAGAGACGTTCAGTCTTGTTGAGACCTCTACAAGTGCTTCTCCTCCACTTGAAGCCATCTCAGCGAGGCCAAAAGACATGGAATCTGTGCAATGTTCCTTTTTTGTTGCTTCCATGACTCCTGTTTCAGACAGGCATGTTGTCAGTCATGCCTTGGGGTCCTCGTCCAACTTTGCCCACACTTGTCTGAAAGGCCAGAGTTGCTGGGAGCGACGCTAAACCCAGTTCTTTTTTAGCTTGTCTGCAGACTCCACAACTCTTTTCTTTCACCATCGTTTCACTTGCACCTTGCTTTTGCCTTTTACGTCTTTTCCTCACAAGTCCTTAACTCATTCTCTCCCTCACCGTCACATCTAATTAGCATTCCGCCTTCCTCTTACTCTAGCTCACTTTCTTTTTTGACCTCTCTTTCTTTCTTCTCCAACTGTTTGCCTCTTTTTCTGAAACTAGCGCTCATTCACTATACAGTGCAGTGTGTTGCGAGGTACTGTACGAAAACACAGCACAGAATATCAAAGGCCCTCTCACCACAATAGCCAGTGTACTTACAGTGTAGCCTGGCGGATAAGGATTACCCATGATGAACCTCATTGCATGAGGTGGAATAGGGGCGACTGTCTTGGAGGAACAATCAAACACATTTGAAGTTATGAATCACAAATTTGTAATTCTTACAATAGTGGCATATATTGTGCTCCAAAATGTCCAATGTAGACAACGGTGATTAGAAGGCCATTTCTGTTCTCTATAATAGTGTTGCTCCTGGTTTTTCAGTGTAGGGAATAGTGATTAAAGGACCAATACTGTCCCTTACAATAGTGTTCTTTATAGTGCTACAGCTCATCCAATGTTAGAACTAGTGATTCGAGGACTGTTCCTGGTCTCTAAAATAGTGTGCTGCATAGTGTTCCTGATTGTCCACTGTGGAGGATAGTAATAAGGGGACCCTCTCAGTGCTTCTTGCAGGTGTACACCTCCTCCTCCCGGAGGCAGGTCTGGCACTCCACGTGGCAGCACCAGCGGACCTGGCAGTGGCAGGACAGCGTGGTGAGGCGCAGGGCCGTGTTGTAGCCCCGCCCACAGCACAGGTTGCTGCAGCTTGTGTCCTTGGCACAGGGGCGCCCGGCCGTGCCGGGTGAGTAGCGGGACGGTCTGCAGAAGCTAGGCGACTCCTCCAGAAACACCAGGTCTGTAGGACGGGGCCAGGGACCCGCACCATTGCTGTGGCGACGGGGGCCCGACAGCTCAGTCTCTCCAGTGGCAGCGTTGGTGAGGCTGAGGACGTGCACGGCTTTGTCATAGCGGAACTTGAGTAGGCGGCCCGTGTCGTGGAAGGGTGAGAGCTGCTTCCAGCACGTTCGCACGGCACAGGAGCCGGAGACGCCGTGACACTTACAGGTCGTCTTCAGACCACTCTTCACAGCCTGGGAGAGAGTTGGAGAGGGGACACATGTGAGAACACAAAAATCTCATCTTTTCAAATCACAGTCGAGCCTTTTTTATATTTGCCGGACACATTATGGGCACATGATGGTAATGAGAACAACCAGGTTATGAATGTTATTTTTCACACTTGTATGTGTGTGTTGTGGCTGCACTGAGAAGTACTTTTAGCCACAGACTCACCAGCATAAAGTGCTTCATTGAAGGAGGCAGAAAATCCTTCCTCCCCACTGCAGTTTTTAGTGGATATATTTAGACTTAATATTTTACAGTGTTCTCATCTCTGTGTGACTAAGCATTTTCCTCCAGGATCAATGAAGTTTCTGATTCTGATTCCGATATCCCAGGGTTCATCATCCAGGGGTGGGTACAGAGTCAGCAACAGCACAACTGATAAACAAACTTGCACACTGACGCAGGTCAGGTTTTTTATGACCCAGTAAGAGAGCCAACCTGCCTGGCCCTGCAAAAAAAAATGACCTGACCCAACCTGCAATGTTTCTTTTCTAATAAGCTGACCTGAGCCTGCCCAACTTGTGGGTCAGTTTACAAATTACAGCTATAACAAACTCCATTAATTATGGAGATGAATTAATAAAACAAATGCAATAGAATTAATATCATCTTGACATTTATAGACCAGAGCTGACTAAATGTTATGATCTCCCAGAGTATAATAAATACATCATCATCTGATAATATCAAAACATTTGTCTGATGTCAGTGTTTTATCTGCCCATATTGACATGACTCAGATTTCATTTTGCATCCTACAGTTTTAGATTCGTTGAGAAAGAGGGTGGAAAACACTGGAGACTGTCAATGAGAGAAAAATGGTGGGGGTGGCAGCCTGATCAGACTGATTCATTAGAAAAGATCTTATCTTAGCTTCCTATCTGACAGAAAGATACTTACCTGCAGGCTATGTGAGTGTGAGTGTGTGTGTGAGTGTGTGCATGTGTATGTGCATGCTTTAGGTAATGGATGCAGAAAGATGGCCGTGTGGACAGCATTTCATCCACCTCTGACCTCCTCTCTCTCTCTCTGTCCATCCCTCTTTCTGAACTGACACCCCCACCTCCCCCAGCCTCCCAAACATTTGTTCAATTCTATCCTTTCTTCCATTCTCTGTCTTCCAGTCTAAGATCTCTGAGGCTGTTTTAGGTCTTTTTGTTCTGAAATGTTAACACATCTTATAAAAACACGGCCTCATCTCATGATTGCTGCATACATAAAGGATAAAAACCGAATTAACAAAGTTTACAACTTTTTCTTTTCCCCCAATTGTATTCAGACCGCTGAGACATATTTGTTGGAGCTAAGAGGCCAGTGTAGAAACAGTTAAGTCAACTGTGGTTTCTGATGCTTTAAACATACTGTTAGTTACAAAAGGACAAAATTCAGGCCGAAAGATGACTCGTACTACACAGAAAAAACTGTACTTCTCAGGGTACAACCAATGTCAAGGACCCGTCCCTAATGACTTTAGCTGGGTTAGGGTTAGTTCTACCGTATTGTGCTGTGATTATTTTTAAAATGGATTTCTTTTTTAAACCCCCAGGCTTAAAAGTTAACAGAATGGGGACAAATATGCACCTGGGAAAGCAAATTTAGTGTATCTTTAAAACTCATTTCCGGTGAAGACAAAAAATTGTACCTGTCAGAAACCACATATGCGGATATATTTGAGATGACTTAACAATCCACTATGGTTTGAGGCATGTGTGTGATGATTTACGCCTGGAGTTTTCACAATGTTAATTGGTGGGGTGTACGCTATACATTCTGCAAAACTAAAACACCTCAGATACCAAACATGTAGCTGATTCACTACAACTGGGTTAGGATAAAAACTGTACATTTGCTTTATTACCAAACTATCATTTTAATATGTGGTCAAGAGGTCATCCACTAAAGCAGTCACATGAATGTGGCCTCCTGGGTGAGATTATGTCCAGGACAAAGTCCTATTGCCAGTGGGATGTGAGTTAAGGGTGAGATTCAATAGCTGATAGGAGAAAAGAGATGGGCTACAAACAATGTTCTGCCTTGCAAAGGTATGAAGCCCCCCAAAGGGCCTAGGGGCATTCAAGAGATAAAGAGAGAGACAGAGAAACAGAAGGAAAAATAACAAGAATTCTGACACCTAGGCTTGTTTTTTCCCTTAGGTATTACCTCAGAAAAGCAGCAGAACCTGAGCCTGATCAGGACTGCCCTCTTTCACCCTCTCAGTCTGTTTGTCTGTCTCTCTCTCTCCCTCTTTTCCCGAGGCTGCTTGTCTCCTGGTTACGGGCCCGTTGTGGAAGATGTTATGAGGATTTATGGAGGTCTTTTGAGCGCAGTGGCAGCGGCACTCAAATCAGCCGTGCGGGAGGCATACAGTATGTGGAAAAAATGCTCGTATATTACAGAGGCCTCTTCACGGTATAATCGTCCTGATGGGAGGCCTCTAATTTTCGGAGGGCCCCCGCAAGCAAGCCTGGGCCAGAGGAAGAAACACCTGGCTCCAGAGAGCCGGCCGGTGCCTGCCTGCCTTCTTGCCTCACCCCACTCAGACAAGTCTCCTTCAGGCTGCTGGCAGGGAGAGCCGCACCCTTCAAACCATGACAGAGAGCAGAGGAAGAGAAGGTGGGAAAGAAATTATTTTGTCAGGCTTGATTTGGTCAGGCTGGCCTCCCAGGGCCCACCCATTCACATGTCATACCTGTGACTAGGGATGCACTTTTATATTTGAATCATACTGGTATCGATAATCGGTAAGAAAATGTATTAGAGGTATTTCGATTTGACCAAGACTTCAAACCAATATTCATTAATGCATGGAACAAGAGCGGCACCCCTTAGAATCCATGCAGACATAAATAGGAAATTATCATAATACACCAAAACAACTCCTTATATGGAAGTACCCCTGGTTTGTGCTGCGACATCATTCTGTGGTTTCTGAGACATCATTCTCATCTATTGTAAGGTGTCAGGCATCTTTCTGACCTTTGTTTGGTGTTCCTATGTCACGTAGAACCAAAGTTATTGTCATTTTAAAAACACGTAATAATAATAATCACCACTGGGATTTTAATAACGGCATCACACAAAGCTCATAAAGAACAAATGTGTTTAATTTTAGGTCTTGGAAAAAAAACCCACACGATCTTTGAACCCGGGAGAACTTTCAAGATAGTCTCTGCCCACAAGTGGGTGAGGAAAACCCGCAGAGGGAGGGGCCGAATGGCGGTGCGCGGAGAGAAAGAGCAGCAAACCGAGAGAGTGTAGGAGAACAAACATCGGTTTTAGACTGAATTACACTGTTTTTATTTACTGAAATTAGATTTTACTAATTAGGTTAACGCATTTATTACATGGTAGAACATTTAGACCAGCAGTGCTCAGACTTTTTACTCCCTTTTGTGTGTGTTAAGTGCCATAAATGATCTATGTTTCGGCATCAGTAGATATGTACAAGAAAAATAAAAAAATATGCATAAATAAATAAATAACATTTTTAACACCGGGGCTTCATTCCCACAATTCCCTACCTGTGATACAGGGTGTTTTCCCTAAACACTCATGGAACAGCAGATATGGCATCCAGTAAGATCAGTTAGGGTCCATCACAGTGCCAGTGCAGTGAAATCTCATGTTTCCTTCATTTTCATAGCAGCACATTTATTTATTTATTTTTCACTTTGGTAAGACTAAAATAATATATACAATTAGAAGTGTATATGCACAATAATGTACCAATAGAAATAGAACTATAAGACAAAATTAGACAAAATGGTTTCCAAAGCTTGGCCATGATGTAGTGATTACCCTCATAGCATCAAGTTCTTTTGGGGCAACAAAGTAATTTTCACTATAATTACAATCCTTTTGTCCCTCTTTTGCCAAGTCATAATAAATAATAATAATAATAATAATAATAATAATAATATTAATATTAATAATAATACATTTTATTTATAGAGCACTTTTAAAGATACTCAGAAGTCATCATTGGATTATCAATGTTCTTCACAATGTGTTTGTCAAAGCACCTTGAATTCACCATGTCAAATTATTAACGAGATGTCAAATCAATTCATTTTGTAATCTGAATGTAATGTAAAACTTTTTAGGTGTATGTTGTTCATTGCTGTACAGGTTTCACCAGACTCAATATCATGAGGCAGTCAAGTTTCTCACTTCTTTAAATGAAGAAGTGAGTTAGTGTTGTCAGTGTAATATATTTTGTGCCGTATACTAGGACCCCTTTTGCTCTGCAGTTCAGAGTTAACTGATGAATTTAGGCTGGATGCTTGAGCCACTCACCCGGATGCCCACGTTGATATTATGGGCGTCGATCTGTGCTCGCAGGTCTTTGCTGACCCGTTTCTGGCCCAGGAACTTTTTGAGGAACTTGGTGCTGTACTTCACGTTGTCCCCACACACTCCCCACTGCCAGGCCTCGCGCTGCTCCAGACCCGGAGAGTCGTCGCATGTGCAGCGCTCCATGCGTCCAGAGCTGCAGGCTTTGGCCAGTGCATGCGAGAGCGCCGCTGAAGACACTGCCAGCAGGAAGGCGGTCTCCTTAAAGGCTGGAGAGAGGAAAAACAGGGCATGCATTATCTCCTTTATTTTATTAGCTTCTTTATATAGTATGTTCTTTTTTTCTAAATCTTCACTACACTCAAAAATAAAATACCTGGCAACCATACATTGTTGACAGTACTGAACTTTAAGCAAACCATAATGTGTCAAACCATTATTTTAAATTCAATAAAATCCAAATTTCAAGGAAGCCTGGTTTACTTACTTTTTAAAGCTTCTGCCAAAGACAAAGTCATGGTATCTTAGTTAAGAAATTGCCCAAAAAAACAAAAAAACAATTCTGATTCTGATTTTAAGAATTTAATGTTGCCAGCATATCTGGATAATATTCTGTAAAAACAGCAAAAGATGATGAAGTTTTAACCATGTTTTTATAGCAACAAGATGGGTTTGTCCTGCTTAAATCCTGAAACATGCAAAATAAAACCGTTTAGTTTAGGGTACTTTCCTGTACAAAAGACCAACTCAAACCAAGACTCCACTGTATTGTCATGCAAGATTTTTCATGAGATTAAACTGTAAGGCCTGGTTTCCCAGATGAAGATTAAGCCTAATCTTGGACTAAAATCCAGTGTTAATAGTGAATCATCATTCAACATTCTTGTTAATCCAGCGCTAGGCTGAAACCACTTCTAGTCCATTGTTGCAATTTTTTTCTGTTTTCATAGCTTTTCCTATTTTGTCTATTTTGATTTACATACACCTAAATGCAAGAACCACATTTCCTTGAAAAAAAGTTCAATGGATATTGTTTTTGAGAACTGTATTTTTTAAATGTAACCCGACAATGCAATGAGAACTTTTATAAAGGTTTAAAAAAAAACAGCTGTGTATAGGTTCTAGGTAGAAACTTTTTCCATACTGTTAGAAGCCTTAAAGGTTGATGAAGCAGAACTAAACAAAGTCTAGAAACCTAAAAGAGCACCCGAGTGCAAAACTCAGGAAGCAAACTTCAGACACTAAATATATTGTGGCAGACTAACTGGGGTTGAAACAAAAAGAAAAAGATGTAAATGATTTTTTTTTCAGTGAACCATTCTTTTAAGGTTACTCATTATTTTTTAAGGGCAGGACTGGCTGTGGGACATGCAGGCACCAATGTGAGCAATGCCCTAGATTACAGTGATATTATAAAATATAAAATATATATATATATGACCATAAGTATTGGGACGTCTGACCATACGGCAGTGACACTGTATCCAAAACCATAGACTTTAATATGGAGTTGGGCCACCAATCTTGTAAGGCTTATACCAAGATTTTGGAGTTTCTGTGGGAATTTGTATCCATTCATTCTGTAGAGTATTTATGAGGTCAGGAACTGATGTTGGACGAGAAGGTCTGGATCACAATCTCCGTTCCAGTTCATCCCAAAGGTGTTGGA
>JBBPCX010000028.1:6538153-6556184 GCA_037974365.1 Hydrocynus forskahlii | reverse complement strand
TGTTAACTGACAGGTGACTTCTTTATCCAGCACCAGCACCTCCACACAAACTGGAGGCTGGTGGTCCTTATCCTGGGAGAGACAGGGAGAGAGACACAAAATCTAAATAAAAATCAGAAAACTTTATTCCAGAGGAAACTGCTTATGCTACGACTGCACGGACACAAAGAGACACAGAAACAGGAACAATATAAAATGTACAGTTTAAATAAAATCTAAACGTTTAACGATCTTCCCCCTCCATGCTGTCTTCTGGAGTTCCACCTCTTTCAGAATCTTTAGACTTAGTTTCTTTCTTCTCACTTGGTGCAGATTTCTTCTTTTCTCTCTTTTTCTCCTCAATGTTCTCAACTTTCAGAGCTTAATCAACTCCATCTCACGTAAGGATGGTCAATATGACGGGAAATACAATATAATAAATGTTTTCATCATTTTTTTAAGATTGTTGCTGCTGATGTGATTAATTTTGGCTCAAACATTTTTGGCTCCATGCTCTAAAACCTTTCTTGATCCCAGAGTGTTTAGCCCAGTAAATGTATGCAAAAAAGTGTATATATTAATCTACTTAATTTTTAATTAGAAAGTTCTGTGGGAATTTTATGCCCATTCATTCTGTAGAGTATTTATGAGGTCAGGGACTGACGTGGTCGAGAAGGCCTGTTTCGCAATCTCAGTTCCAGTTCATCCTATAGGTGCTGGATGGGGTTGAGGTCAGGACTCTCTGTGAGCCAGTCAAGTTCTTCCACACCGAACTCATCCAGCCATGTTTTTATGGAGCTTGCTTTGTGCACTGGGGCACAGTCATGCTGGAAGTGTTCTTCTCCAAACTGTGGTCACATAGTTAGAAGCATGGCATTGTTCAAAATGTCTTCGTCTGCTGAAGATTGCCCTTTGCTGGAAGTAATGGGCCAAGCTCAAGCCCTGAAAAGGTGTATATACATAGGGGCAGCTGGCAGCCTAGTGGTTAGGGCATTGCTGTGATCAGAGGGATGCGGGTTTGAATCCCAGTATTGCTAGTTTCACCACTGTGTTATTCTTGAGCAAGGTATCGTCCCCACACACCGCCCGAGCTCTGCGTCGCTGGCTTCCCAGTGTTCCCAGTGGCCACTTATATATAAACCTTTATACATATATGAATGATATAAATTAAGATGTGCGTCCCAATACCTTTGTCCATATAATGTAGGTAACCCCTGCAGGGTGTTAGTAGAGAACGGATAGCCGCCAGTTCGGGGAGGGACGTTCAACCCGCCTAACACTCTGAAAACTGAAAGTGGTGGGGTATGTTTCGTGAATGTGTTTTGTGCTTCTGTTGTTGTTTTGTATATGACAAAATAAAGCGAAGTAAATTAATAAAGGACTGAAAATAACTTTTTAAAAAAATCCACGCCCTGAAAACACGACTGATCTTAGTGTCTTGATGGTGGACGGTTTTGGACCCCGTGATTGGAGGAAACGTGAGTATGGGCGTGACTTTTGACCACTTTGCCGGAGCTGATTGGACTTTTTCTGAATGTGGGCGGGCCGGACGAAGGGCCCCCACTGTAAACCAGAGAGAGACGCCATTTTGTTACTAGCGGTTGGGAGGAGACGGATTTTCGTTGAGAAGCCGTGCCGACAAGGTAATTTTTCATTCTAAAGCACCAAAATAAGTTTATACCTGTTCAATGTATACTGTCAAGGTTAAAAATCTGGTGACCAAGTGAACACCTTTTAAATCCGGCGAATACGTTTTTTAGCTTTAGTGCTAAGCTAAGCCAGCTGGTTTAGCCGGACGGAGCAACCGCTTTAAAGTATTTTAAATTTTATGTTCATTTTTACTCCTCTTTGTCTGCTTTTATCACATCTATAGACAATTCAGAACGTACCAGAGCTAAAATGAGTCTCCTGTTATTAGTCGTTTTACTGTTTTTACCATTTGTTAGCCTTTGGTAGCTAACGAGGCTTATCATTGAAGGGCTTCCATGTACAAAGAGATAAATACGTGGTACAAAAAGGGAGCCGTGTTCTTCATCCTGAAATTCAAAATGTACTGGAAGTGTATCAATGGAAAGAGAAAGAGTAGGTAAAGTTTTGTTGGATGATCTTGTTTTCTAATCAGCTGGACAAGTGGGTAGGCCTGATCTGGGCCGGTCGACCTGATAAAGCTTCTTTATGAAGACGTGTATGGTTCTGACTTGCCATTAATGTGTTTTGCTATGTTTCTAGGGCTTTGTGGTTAAATATGTTCGTTATTCACGCTAATCTCACGTAAATCTCATTTTTTTCTCTAAGCAACGCAGTAAATTAATTCACCTTTAGAACTGTTTTATTTATTAGAAATTTGGGTGTTATTGCAGGTATGATGGTAATTATAAAAATATTGAAAACAGGAATGCCAATTATTCGATGTTGTACTGCTTCATCTTTCATCAGATATACATCTGGCCTTATATCTGTTATGTTCTAGTTGTTGGTTAACTAGCTTCTTGCTATGTTTCTGTAACTTGGAGTATTAAATAAGATTTTGTAATCTATATTTCACACAGAATTGTTATTGCAGGTATAATGTAATAAAAAACAATACGGCAAAGATACATGCCAACAATTAGTGGTTGTGTTGCTTCATCTTTCATCATATGGCCTTATGTATGATGTGTCTTGTAATAGTAGTTTTACTCATAATTTTGAGTAATTTGTAATCTATAGTTCACACAGAGAATTTTTTCTTTAAAATAAATTCTGTTTCAGGTATAATGTTGATAATACCAATATTGCAACAATGAATGCCAACTGTTGTAGTGCTTCATCAGATGGCCTTATATCTTATGTGATATACTCCTAGTTGGCTCATGTGTAATAAACTATCGTTACTAACATTGAGTATTAAAATATATTTTTTTTGTGATCATCTTTGGAATTCTCTTATTTTTAATGGAAAACACAGTAAATTACTTCATTCATACAGAGAAATACTTACTTTAAAAGAAATCCTGGATGTTATTGCAGGTGTAGTGTTAATGATAATAGTACTGCAAAGATGAATGCTAACCATTAGTGATTGTATTGGTTAATCTTCATCAGATTGCCTTATCTGTTATATATAAGTAGTTGATTAGCCAACATAGTCTCTGTATTAGGACTCATTTTTTAAATCATACATTAGACTCATTTTATACATGTGGCTTTAAAGTACTTCATATGTTGGTTTCTGGTCAGGAATGGGCTGTCACTATCTTAGGCTGTGGGTCTGTCGCAACAAGGACATTGTGGAAGAGATCAGATGTGGTCATGTGTTTCCGCCTCAGGCTTTCAGATATAAGCGCACCCCTCCGGCTGCCTCGCACATGCTTGTGTTTACTCTTCTGCTACACATCCAAAAGCAGGTGCAGAGGGAGTGTACCATACAAACCTCAACACCATATGTATAAGCCTTTTGTCTTACATTCAAGTAAAGTAAAGTGGCCCCTTAAAGTCACATGTGAGCAATGTGATATGCTTTCTCTGCATTTAACTTGTTCACCAAGTGAAGCAGTGGGCTACCAGCAATGGCAGGTGTCTGGGTAGCAGTGTATACCTTGCTCAAGCGTCCTTCAGTGGTACCACTAGCAGCCCTGGGGTTCAAACTCATAACCTTCAGATCCAAGGGGCAACTCCCTAACCACTACACCGCCAGCTGCCCCAAAGTTTGCTCACGCTTGAGGGGATTTCAGTTGCGTTTCCAGTCATTGTAGCTTCCTTTGATAAGTAATTTCCTGAATTTGTTGTGATTTTTAATACTGTGACTTGGTTTCCGTTTTATTATTAAACTATTGTTATAATTTATAGTACATAGCAAGGACCAAAGTTGAACTTACTTTTGTATTTGAGTGTGATCGTCATGAAAGTTTAGGACTTTAATATTTCTGGCTGAATTTCTTTTAATATTTGCGGCCCTAAGTTGTCGTTCAGTACCCAGTCTTATTGTAAGTCAGTAAATACTTATTTTCAGTAATTCTCACAAATTCTCACAAATGCTCAGTTTCAATTTGTAATTTAAGAGAGTCTCAAAAAAGAGAGGAAATACAACAAGCAGGAGTTACTACAGTACGATTGTGTTCCTGAGTTAACAGTGTGTGAAAAGCAGACCAAATGCTTTTCTTCTCCTTTTTCATGTGGCAGTAGGTAGGGGCCGGTTTTGGTGGTTGTCATGGGAGCGGGTCAGCTTTGTTTTTACAGGACGGGGATATTTGTCGAGGCCGGTGAATGGGGCGTTATCCAAAGCTCCTCCCTTCTCTTGTCCTTTCGCAGTCAATAATTAATCCTTTGTGGACCTTGTGAATTACTCATGAGGCTCAATTTGCGGTTTGTGCTGTTTTCGTGCTTAATAGATAGTAAATAATTTCAATTTAACTGCCAACATGTGCATCTCGTCTACTGAAATTGAGTGTTGTGGCATTGCAATGCATATCAAAAAATACTAAAAATTGTGTTAATTATTAATTAAGCTGCCACGTACTGTATTTTGAATATTGTCGCACCTCTGTGGTTGACACAACCTCCCTCTTGGTCTTATATACAGCCCTCACTGCAAACTCTAGTTGGGTGTGGGCTCCTGTGTGCAGTAATTTCTAATGAAGCACAAATCCTATATGGTTGTAAAAGACAACTTTTGTGAGAGAGACACTCTTCCAGCCCCTTTGCCACATGTGTCTCTCTCTGTTTCCATTATGAGTCAGTGTTCCAGCGCACTTCCCCATTGCTGTGCTGATGGACTGCACTCTCAGGCTTCTGTAGCACGCGTGTGTGATCAAGTGACTTACAAAAGTAGGGGAGTGAAATGTAAGTCATTTAAGGAAAGTTGTGCATCAGAGCTGAATCACCCACACCCACCACTGTGGGTTAGAGATGTCGTGCAATCTTAATTTTCCAAATAGTACTAGTATGGTTGCATTGGTTTCTGTTTTTACATTACTTGAAATTTTTCTTAGTTACCTGCATTTTAGTGTTCAGGTTCACAAGTGTTTTTTTTCTCTGAACATACTGAATACTGTCATAATTAAAACAAAAATAGAAGTATGTAGCAGTCAAATAGGTCCAGTAGCTTCTCACACAAGTGAATAACCTAAAGGGCAATAAACAAATAATAAAACAAGGTAAACAAACCACTTAATACATGAAATGCAACTTGAAGTGCTTCATAGAAATAAAATAGCATTCTAAAATGGGATCAGAGGAAAAAGAAAACATTCACTCAGTTAACACAATAGTAGACAAAGAAGAGAAGTAGAATCACAATAACAAATCTTAGTAGCTTACTGAATGTTTGTTGATTTAATGTTTCAACTGCAGTGCCTGGTGACACTAAGAAATAATGAAAAACACACCAGTGCTTTACGGATATTAAGTCCTCATGTCAAATCCTGGACAAGTTGCTGAGTTCCCTAATGAGCTTGAGACTTAATGCTGCAGTTGTTGGGAGCTCATGTATTCCTTCTCAGTGCAAACAAACCTCAGATAGTACCATGACAGTCTTCAGAGACTTATGTTCTTCTGAGTGTCCTCAAATTAGAGATTTACTGTCTTTTTAATGGTAAATTACATTAGCAAGCTTTTCTAAGCAGAAGGTGGGTATTGTCAGCACAGTTTAACTGCATTTGTAATTAAAACAGATTTAAAGAGGCTCCCAAGTGCAAGCGAGTCTACCGAAGGTTTTGCTGCATTATTGGAAAGTTTGAATCTCAATTATGGTGATAATGGGAACCGAGAACCGGTTCCAAATTGTCGGATTTTTTTTCCCACGATGTTATGCCTCCAAGTCGTATTGATTCCTTTTATAGATGCCAGTGTCCTGACTGATTGATTTGCCCTACTGATTGCGTTCTAGCCTATAAAACTCTACCTGATAACAATATTATGGTTAAATGAGGTTAATCTCGTACTTTCACGTATTGTGCACCTACTTACTAAAGAAGAGGACAACATAGCTAAGGAAATCAGATTTTCTGAGGGTTTTCTTTGTCAACCAAGGACGAGTAACAAATTTGCTAAAACAATGAAGACAACAAAGAGTTCCATTTTAGACCCTTGAGCATAAATGTACATTGATATGCCCTTAGACAGCATGTATGTGCAAAAATGTACATGTACAAGTCAAAAGTTAAGAGCTTTTACGACATTACTCACCGTAAAATGACAGGTAGCACGGATTCATGGGCGTTGTAATGAATCCCAGGACTGGAACTGCCCATGCTCTAATTAGAGATTGAGGCCTGGTAGCATGTATCGAAACACCAACAGTGTGTGGTTGAACAGCCCAAAATGTGGCCTCATCTCGCAGAGAAACGTAACAGTGCTACTTTGAGTGTCTAAAATGATAGAGGGTAGTAACACCAGCAGTTTGTTTAAACATCTTTCAGCACAACATGGGCTAAAATTCCAGACTTGCCATGTATTTGCTGTTGCTTCTCAACCAAGTAGCATGTCCGTGACCAAGGGTAAATATCCTGTTAACACATTAGCACAACATAAGCACATTTCCTTTGACTAAACCTAAATGTAAACGGATGCTGTGCAAATATTCTCTTGTTTTGTCCAGTTTATATGTTGACAGATAGAGAGCTTTGAGGCTGCAGCAGCTCAACTCACCCATCAGCTGTGTCAATGCTGGAAACCTGCGTAAGCGCCGCCCCCCCCAAAACATAAACCGATGGGCAGTAATCACATTGGCATCAGTCCCCAAAACATAAACTGATGGGCAGTAATCACATTGGCATCAGTAAATACTGTTTTAGAAAACACTAAATTCAGGGAATTGCTGTAGTTACAGTTTTTGGTAGCTTTTTAACACATGGCACCACTGCTTTGCTGGTGCCTTCAGTCTTATCAGATGTCAGAGAAACTGCATATCGTGGTAAATGTGCATTTTTGATGTTATATCCTGAGAAATTGCTATATTTCCTTTCTGTGGATCTCTGTTGACTTTATCCGTTCAAATGTTCACACCCTTGCAGATAGAGGAAGTGTGACATTTAGACATACAGCACAGTTTAAAGTGCGTTGTTTTGTTTGGCATTTAGTCAAAATAATGTAGTCACTTAAGTACTTTTAATGATCCACTGGCAAATCATGTTTATATATTTAAAAATGTAGGCCAAAGTAGTGTACAGCTGATTTAAGAAAAATAAGGAACGTGTTGAATATAACCCAGTTTACAGTATAACACAGTAATTACACAAACCACGTTAGGAAGCTGCTGAGGTGAAATGGAATAAAATGTCTAAATATTTGGTTTTACATGAATACTAAGAACCTAACAGGCCAAAATAAGAAAATGAGGCCTTGGGCTGTGTTTAAAAGCTTGAATAGAGTTAGGATACCTAACGGTGACTGTTTTTAGCCAAATACATGTAGACCACAGCCTAAGTTTAAAGTGTACAACAAATAATGATGTGTTTGACTTAAGTGAGTTCAGCAGAAGTGTGAAAGTCTCACCCCCCCTTGTTGGTTCAAGATGTGTATCCTTCTGTATCCTTAAAGTGAGACATTTACTGTAAGCTTTTATAGAAAATGTTTTGTTGGGTCAATTTTTTCCCACTTCTTCGCTTAAAAGACTTTTAGGGAGACTAAAAGCTAATGCCACTCTGATATGTGAACCTGAGATATTTCAGGGTGGTTCCTAGTTTTCCAAAAGATCAGTTCTCATCTCCTACTAGCTAACCAGCTCTCGCCTACGTCGCCAGCAACAGCTCATTCTTTTTTATTCAATGATGGAACTAAATAATCGCAATAAAATAATAAGGAAACAAAGTAAACTGAGCTCTTAATACATCAAATGCAGCTTAAAGTTCTTCATAAACATGAAATTGCATTCAGAGAGACCAAACGGGATTAGAGGTAGAAGATAACATTCACCGGGTCAATATAAAGTATGGACAAAGTATGTCTAATGTTGTAATCTGCTGATTTTGTTTTGATTGATCAGGTATGCATTTTTTAAGGCTAATGGGCTAACAAATTAAAATACACTTAACATTTAGCCTTCTGGGGCTACAGAATAAGTGAGGACTTCAGTTTAAAATATTTAAGAATGTGACGATAAATGGGTATTTAATTTTTTTTTTTTACACAATAAGAAAAGTTGAATTTTAAGGCATGCAAATTGCTGACTCATTATTGATGATTTATAGGGCAGGTATGTTTTATTGTATTTTTTATGGGGTTTAATGGTGACTATCTAGGATAAACATTTACTAGTGTTTTAGTGTCTAGAAGTGATGTGGTTCTGTACCAGGGCTGCATTGTCTGGTGCACCGTGGCTATTATCTCTTGGGTAACGGTTTGTCTGGATTCAGATGTAACTTAAATCATTAGGGGACTTGCACATTCTCTCTCTGTGTCTCTCTTTCTCTCTGATTAATTCAGAAGCCAGGTGTCTTCTTTTACAAGCCGGTCAGGTTACCTACAGCAGCCCTCCTTCCTGCAGTGGCCTACATTCACCACATCACTGACCTCATTGTGCCGTTCCCCTCCCTCTTTCCAGTTCTGGTAGTCTTGCAGGACTGAGCTGTGCTCTTTGTTATAGCGTAGCCTGTGGTTAGGATATCTAAAATGACACCCCCAGTTTAAAACTAGGTGAGAGAACATGCCCGGATGACTGATATTCTGTTTGTACCAGTTGTGTCAACCACTGGGTTTGAAAGGGTCACAGCTCTGCTTAGAATTTCTGACAGTGCTCAGGAGAAACACTCAATACACAGCTACACGCACTGTAAAACAACCACAGTTTTTATGTTTAAGTGACATTCTTGTATAAATAGGAAGTAGTGTTCTGTTCTATTAAAAATGCTCCATGATATTCTTAAGAGACAACCTTGAAATACCTCCTTGAATCACTTTGAGCCAGTGAAAGAGGGATTTTTACGATATTTTTTTTTACATTTCTGCGTAGTAAATATTAAGCTGAAAACTTCATTCAGAGCAGTTTGGCGTGAAATATTCTACTTTTCAAGAAAGTCAGAAAGGGTCACCGTGGTGATGATGGGAACCAGACACCTGAAACTTTTTATGCTATTAAAAGTTATGAATACTCTGCCTGATGCCTAAGATGTTTTACATATTTGAGGAAAATTTTGCCTGTCTGAAACATGCTGTTGAAAGCAAATAACTTGAGTTTATTCACTAATGCTTAAAAGGGGGAAATAGATGTGCCCTGATGTGACGCTTCTGTGTTGTGTGAAAAACACACTCAACTGCACTGTACAGACTGAAGCATGTATCATAGATAGGCTGTAGTTGAGTTTAAAGCATCCACATATACCCATTATTTCTTCAACATTTTTGATGCATTGGAATGGTTCTTTATTCATCGTTGCAGTTTCTTGTTGCCAACTCTGTTAGATCACAGCAATTTGATGTTAATGAACTGATAAAGTGGGGTTAAGAGAAAAATCATCTAATTATTTTAAGTGACTTATCAGTTAAGGGCTTGTTTTAATCTTGTCATCTTTCTGTTTCTCTTTTGCTTTCTCTCTCAGATCTGCCACCATGGGGAACATGTTTGCAGGCCTCTTTAAGAATCTCTTCGGGAAGAAAGAGATGCGTATTCTGATGGTGGGCTTGGATGCTGCCGGCAAAACCACCATCCTGTACAAGCTTAAACTGGGAGAGATTGTCACCACCATTCCCACTATCGGTCAGTCACGTTATTAACAGATTATCCTCCAGGTCTTTTATGTCTGTTTTGCCCCAGTTATAAAGGTGTTGTTTTTGCTGTCTAACTTAATCTCTATAAGGAGTTTATTCTAAAATATATGCATTATTTGCTGTTTAAAATAATCAGCAAAGATGTCTAACATTACATTCATGCATTTTAAGGAGCTCTAGAAGTCTGATAATGTAAAATATTTGTTTGTAATTTAAATATTCTTTAGTAATTGTCATGTCTGAGCTGTTTCAAAACTAGGGTGTTGTGTTTTGTGTGTGAGATTTTTTTTGTTCTTTCTCTATAACTCCATCCCCCGGAATGTGTGTGGGGGAGGTGTGAATTGTGAATATCGTCACATGCACCGTTGGCACCCTGAGGCTGTAGAATTACGAGAAGGGGGCCCAGATTGGGACCCTCCTGCCCTTGCTGACCTCAGATGTTTCCACTGATCTTCAGCCCTGTCTCATGCCTCTGTCTTGTTGTCTCATATTTCTTGATGACATGCTTCTTTTGTTTCTGTCTATACAGGTTTTAATGTAGAGACAGTAGAATATAAGAACATTAGTTTCACAGTGTGGGATGTGGGTGGTCAGGATAAGATCCGACCGCTGTGGAGGCACTACTTCCAGAACACACAAGGTCAGTCTCTACATGTTTCAGTTTTGAGAATAGGAAGCACGGACCTGGATGATTGGAGATGTCTCATGCTTTTTGCTCTTGCCCTCTCCTTGGTTTCAGGTCTGATTTTCGTGGTGGACAGTAATGACAGGGAACGAGTAAACGAGGCACGAGAGGAGTTGACAAGGATGTTGGCTGAGGATGAGCTCAGAGATGCCGTGTTGCTCGTTTTTGCCAACAAACAGGTGAGCGAGAGGAACAGGGCAGCCCTAAAACTTCAGAATCAGTCTAAACTAACAGGCACTTCTGACAGAAGATGAAATGACAACTTTGCCTTTTGGCTGATGCCACATGAACCGAGTCTGACATTGCAGCAAAGTGTACCCTTATGGACGCTCTCAGATTTTTAAAATCTAGCTGAATCAAACCGGTCTTGCAAAGATGCTGAAAGACAGTTGGCATTTTAATCTTTCACTAACTTGCCTTTTATCAGTCTTTCAAAGAAAGGGCGTGAGTTGTGAAATCATAGTGGGGAGTATGGCTGTGTTGTGCCCTTTGCTAATTACATGAGTATGATGAGACTGATTTTAATATAGCCTAATAATGTCAATCATTAAGTAATTGTCATTTTCTCTTGGTTGTATGATGTTTTTTTAATAACAGTGATTAGACCCCACCATATTGAAGAGCCTTAAAGGTTAACTAAACATGGAGCCTTTAAATACCAACCTAAAGAATAAAAAACAAAACAACAAAGCCTTAATCTCTTAGTAATTTGGTTTAGTGATTGCTCTGCAGTTTGAATGATAAACAGGGAGTCTGCGGTCATTATAAAGCCATTTAAATCAGAGCCTTCTCCACAACAGGGAGCTTTTAGTACACAAATCGTTTTCTGTTAATTGCTAAAAAAAACCTCTCAGAAGCAGAATCAACACACATGCATGTGAATGATAATTTGAATTATTGCCACAATAATGACTAGGTTACTCAGTTACTAGTAGAACAGTAATATCATTGCAGCTTCTATCATCATGACTTGTCTTTGCTGTGTTAAATGACTGTATTTGGCCTGTCCCTCTCAGGACCTGCCCAATGCTATGAATGCAGCAGAGATCACAGACAAACTGGGCCTGCATTCGCTGAGGCACCGCAACTGGTACATCCAGGCCACCTGCGCCACCAGTGGGGACGGCCTGTACGAGGGCCTGGACTGGCTCTCCAACCAGCTCAAAAACGCTAAATGATCCATTCCACCTAGCCCTCTGCTGTCTGCGCTGTGTGTGTGTTTGTGTGTGTGTGTGTGCGAGACCGTGTGCACGTACGTGTGTAGTGAAAATGACAGCTCTGGATTTAGTCTCTGTCACCCACTTTATCCATCCTTTTCTTCTTTTGTTTGGTCCTGTAGACTTTAGAGGCTCTCCCCAGTGCTGTCTAGTGTACACACACCAGAGTGGATGCGTGTGATTGAGTGTGTGAGATGAGAGTGGGAGCAGCCCTGCTGTGCCTTTTGAACACACGCTTCTCATACAGCTCGGTTCTCTCTCTCGTTCTCTCTCTCTCTCGTTCTCTCTCTCGTTCTCTCTCTCTCTCTCTCTCTCTCTCGTTCTCTCGCTCTCTCTCGTTCTCTCGCTCTCTCTCGTTCTCTCGCTCTCTCTCTCTCGTTCTCTCTCTCTCGCTCTCTCTCTCTCTCTCGTTCTCTCTCGCTCTGTTTCTTCCTCTCCCTCATATCCCTCTCTCCTGTCTCTGGTGCCCCTCCTGGTTTTCACATGGCAAAGAATGACCCGGGATGCTAAACAGGATGCTGTTGTTTAGTTATTGGTTTTGGTTATATATTTTTTTGTTACTTACAGAATAAATAATTATATTGAAATAAAAGAACAGTCTTGATTTTCATCCTCTGATGTTAAAGCAGTCGCGCATGTCTAAGATGTTACAAGGTTCACGTTGTCACCCTTTACCCCCCACATATGATGAAACTCATTGTAACCTGCATCAGGTTGGGAGAAAAGAAAGACAATAAAGTGACGTTTTCCATCCTAGATCCTTCTTTGCGTTATTTTGGGGGAAAATGGTCCGGTTGTGGTTCTCATGAACGTGGCTACTTCTCACAAATTCCACATTGAAAGCCAGTCGTTGACTTTTTTTTTTCTTTGACCCACCTGCTCGTAGAAGCTTGTGCCTGTTTAATGTTCGTCTTACCAACGAGCTGTTAACCTGTTTTGTGGACAAATTTGGGGAAAACCTGGCTAACAAATGTTTATCACTCATGTTTATTGTTGGTATCAAGTCTTTCCCAGTTTGTTCTCAAATCAGTGGCTAGACATTGAGCATTTAAAGGTGTTCTAGGTGTTCGTAATTGTTTAGAACTCATGGGTTTACTACCGGTTAGAAAGTTTCATGCCTAAACTGTACTAAAATATAAAATACCCCCCCCCTTCCCAAACAAGTGTGGAGACAGGAGAGTTAGTGTGTGTGCTGTGAAAGTTAGAACTTTGTCTCAGAGTAGAGAGGCCTTTTTAGAGCTGCTCCCACTCTAATGATTTGTCAATTTTTTTTTTTCTTTAGCATGGTCTGTCGAGTCGGGTTCGTTCAGATTCTCCAGTTGTCTGCTCATGGCTGCTAAGGGCTTGTTAAAACTCACTTGTTCTTTTTTTCACCTTAAGCTTGTAGGAGTGCATGAGAAATGAACAGCCAAGTTTTAAATCCATCAGAGAAAACAAAGCCCATCACCATTAGATGCGTGTGTGAGGCAGACTGGTTTTAGGACACGATAAAGGCAGCTGCCTCAATCTGAACGGCAGCCTCGTCAGCTCCAACTGTACATTCACATACCAGCAGGTTAACAAAGCTATGTGTGCTGCTTGTGGCCTCTTTGCTTTCTGCTCTTCTTTGCTCGTTTCGCTTGCGTCCCTTTCTTGCCCAGCCTCAGGCCGTTCCTGGGAATGCCTCCGTGTCGTAACCAGCAGAGAGGCAATGCTCTTAGAAAACCCTCTGAAACAACTGACAGAGATTATTTCTTTTCCTCGGTATCTGATCTTATTCCAAAGGCTATTGCAAATGTGGTTGCGTACATCCAGTACTTGCGTACATCCAGTACTTGCACACTGTAAGAACTCGTTCTGTATGATGACCCCTCCACAAAGCTTGTGGTCCTGTACTGACCTCTCACAAAGGAAGGGGTGAATTCATACCCTTAGCTAGGTCTTCAACTGGACAGCAGCAGTTTTCATTTTAGTTGTCTTTTTTTTTTTTTTCTTTATTTCTTTACAAAATGCACCAAAACTCATCACGTTTCAGAACTCTAATGTCTTTTTGTTTTTGGTTGGGTTTTTTTTTTTTTTTGGCCTTTTATTGTAATGATCTCTTTAGACCTACTGTAGTGGATGAAACAACTGAATGACAAACATCCTCTGTATGGCAAGTAATATGTAAGAAAATGTATTTTAGCTAGCCATTTCATTTAGCCACCCTATGTTTAAGATGTAAAGCTTTAATTTTGATGAAATCGTGTTAAGAAAAAATGGTGAGAAAGGTGTGCATGTTTTTGGTTTTTTTGGTTTTTTTTTTTTTTGGTTTTTTTTTGTTTTGTTTTTTTTTTTGGTTTGTTTTCTTTGTTTCTAGCTTTTTTAACCCATCTTGTAACATCTGAGAAATGCACTATAATAAAGAGATCTCTATTACAAAGCTGCCATCGTTTTATTTTATTGGAGACGGTTATATTTAGTGAAGCCTGGGGTGTAAGTAATTGTAAATACGCAGTTTTGGGCAATTTAGTGAAGGTGCAGTACTCAGTTGTATCACATGGGGGCACTGATGGACCAGCCACAAGTAATAGAAATTACCGCAAAGATGATTCGTGTGCATGGACTTGGCGCTTTTCTAGTCCCTTTTATGAGGCACATATGAGGTGTTTTTATCGTACCATGCTGTCCAACATTATATGTTCTTTATGGTATTAAGGCAGTTCACCAGTCTTGATTTTCTGTCTGTGAAGTGATTAGTGCTTTTGTGTCATGCCATCTTAAGGGCAATTAAGAGCAACTTGCCACAGTCGATGTATTTGCCCCACAGCCCTTTTAATACAAGACTAATGGATGAAGATTTATTATAAAGACTCAGTGTCCCCGAGAGGTCTATGAAAGAGCATCTTAGATCTCAGTTCACATCTTTGCGTACCCAATTGACTGCTCCATTCTCTGGCCTTCTGTAGCAACAGTTGATCAGTGAAGACTCACAGAATCCCATTCATTCTTATGAGCAGTTCTGTAACACACATCAGTCTCCAAATTACGCCCTTTGGACTTCTGTGATGCCAGCTGGTGTCTTAACCATCAGTTTTAAACGCTACACTAATGAACTGGACTGTGCTTAATTAAATCCAATTAAGAAATTAGCTTGATTACACAACAAAAATAAACCTCCAGGACTGGGGGTTTGATCCTGGGTCCTGGTCTTGCGTGTGTGGAGTTTGCGTGTTCTCGTGGTGGTGAGGATTACCTCCAGGGTCTCCGGTTTCTCCCACAGTCCAAAGACATGCATGTCAGGTGAATTGGGGATTCTAAATTGACCGTAGGTGTGAATGGTGAGTGTGTATGCCCTGCGTTGGGCTGGTGCCCCGCCCAGGTTGAGTCCCTGCCTCACAGCCATTGACCCTGGGATAGGCTCCAGGTAGCCACCACCCTAAGCGGTTACAGAAAAGGAATGAAAAAGAACTACAATATTAAATATGCAGAACATGAGAATAATAGCTGTCCAGTTAAAGGCTTTTTAGGCCAAAGCAGAAATGTGTGCTACAGTTTCTCATTGGGCTCAATGGGATTTTTACCACCTTTTTATAAAGCTTGTCCAACCTAGCAACAGTGTGTAAACAACGAATGCACTGGTGGGTGGAACATCGAGATGTTGTGTATCCTGAGGGTTTACTCGATTTCACTCCGGTCCATCTAGGTGAGGCCCAAATCCACACCACTAATGACGACACTACAAAACTGGCTGGCCTGAATGGGACACATGGTGGGACTGATGTTCTTTTGGGGTCACTTAAATGTGCAGCGTGTTTTCACAAACTTCCTATTTTGATAAGTCAACCTCTTTATTTAGGCCATGTTCAAGGAGAACTGCAAGATGACCATACAGCCTCCTTTCATTACCCTGCTAAAAAAAAAAAAAACCCATAAAAACACTGAACGTTTTGTTCAGTTCGATGTAGTCTTTCTAATGGATATGAACTGATATCACAATATAAATGGTCCTGATGGTTTAACACGAGACCTGTCACTGGGACTAGGGACATTTTTCATATCCAGTTTTTTGTTGTGAAAAATTACCCAATGGACGATGCTGCATGTTTTTTACTTCTTAGTTTAGAGTTTATATCTATATTTTATTTATATATTCTATGTGTCAAAACACCATTATGTCTCACTGCATACATGTGTATACACTACCCACAAAAAGTTAGGGATATTCGGCTTTTGGGTAAAATGTCAGGTTGAATCTAAAATGCACTGTAACCTTTTACAGGTGAACTTAATGTGACCTTCCCTAAACGTTTGAATGCACATGTCCAACTGTTCAGTGTTTCAGTACTTTTGTACACAACTTTTACACAAACAGGGGTTTGATCCATGAATCGACCAATATATTTCCTGGTTCAATCAGAATTAGTATTTAAACTGTCCTCCTCATCATGCTGTTCACATTTTGACATCATGAGACCAAGACGACTCCTAACAATTGATCAACAGTACCTCGCCATTGTGAAGTTTCAAACAGGATGTTCTCAGACGGAAGTGGTCACTGAGCTTAGAGTGTCACAGAGTGTCATCGGCAGGTTGCAACGGAGATACAGAGAAGACTGGAGGAGTCACAGAAGGCATAGAAGTAGACGTCCTTTGGCCACATCCCACACTGATGATCGCTTCATTGTGAACAGTGCCCTGCGGAACCGGATGATGAATACCTCTCAACTCCAGGCACATTTAAGGGAGGTGTGAGGCGCCCAAGTGTCACGTAAGACCATCTGAAACAGTTTACATCGCGTGGTCTGCGTGCTAGACAACCTGCAAGGGTACCAGACCACACCACCAGGCACAGGGAGCTTTTACGCTGGACGAGGGACCAGTGGGCCTCAGTGCTGTTCTCTGATGAAAGTCGATTCACGCTGAGCAGTAATGATGGCCGCCAACCATGTTGGAGACGTCAAGGAGAGCGCTATGCGTCAGCCACTGTTTTCACAAGACGAGCCTTTGGTGGTGGCGGTGTTACAGTGTGGGCAGGAGTGTCTCGTCAATACAGAACTGCCCTACACAAGCCCAGACTACCTGAATAACATCATTAATCCAGTCATTGTCACACATCAACACAGGCCTAATCTCATCTTCATGGCCAACAATGCTCCAGCTCATCGAGGTCGCATCATTAGGGAACGGCTGTTGGAGACTGGGGTACCTCAAATCGTGTGGCCCGCACTTTCTCTAGACCTGAATCCCATAGAAAACCTATGGGATCAGCTGAGTCACCGTGTAGAGGCTCGTAACTCTGTACCCCAGAACCTCAATGACCTGAGGGCCGCCCTGCAAGAATGCCTCAGCAGCCTCAGCCTCAGCAGCCAATCAGTCAACTTGTGAACAGCATGAGACGTCCTTGTCAAGCTGTAATTGATGCTCAATGGCACATGACACGTTACTGAGACTTTGACATTTTTTGTTGTGATATACTCACCACTGTTGCTGGCTTTTGTTTAATAAATTGTTTGAGATTAGGAAATCACCATTGCATGCTTCTACCCTATTTTCATGATATCACAGTAGTGTGAACATTTTATGTTTTCCATAAATTTTACCCGAAAGCCAAATATTCCTAACTTTTTGTGAGTAATGTAGTTCAGATGACAAAGTTTACTTTGACTCTCTCTCCCTCCATCTCTCTCTCTCTCTCTCTCTCTGTCTCTCTCTCTCCCTCCCTCTCTCTCTCTTTCCCACCCATGGGACCCATAAAGGGTCATATTATCTCTCTTCTAATGAAATCTAAAGGTGTTCTACAGGAAACTAGTGGTCTGTAAGGGTAACCACTGCGCCAGTTCCCATTAAGAGGAAAAACCCTCAGGGTTTCATGTTAGTAGCTGAGAATGCTATTTATGTGTACGCTTAGGGGGTTTGTAAGGGGGGTGGGGTGTACTGGGGGGGGCACCTGCCAGCTCCTGGGTCTGTTGGCTGGCGCCTGTCGATCTGCCTCTTGGGGGGGGCTCTGCCTGGTGGGGGTTCGACTACCCATGGGGTGTGCGGGACGCCCGTCCGGTGGGTTGGAGGCTTCTGGGCGCGCGGGGCTCGGACCCTGCACTCCGTCTGCATCTGCGGGGCCGGCTCCTGGCAGTACCGGGTGCGCTGTCGCCGTGGGCCGCTGGGGCCTCTGACCCATGGTCGCGGGGGCCCATGTCTGGGGCCTCTCCCTCCGCCTCTCGGGGCTGGCACTCGGCCCTCCTGGGGCGTGCAGCCTGGTCCCCTGGGCTCTGATGAGGCCGCCTGATCCTGCGGCCTTCGGAGCTGCTCAGTCTCCCTTGGACACCGAGACAGCGTGGTTGTGGCCCCTCACCATCACAGCAGAACATTCCATGACAAACAAGGACACTGCATGCGCACACTCACTCACGCACCCACTTACTCAATCACTAACTCACCCACTCACACATTCACTCACACATTGACTCACCCACTCAATCACTCACTCACACACCTACTCACTCACCCA
>JBBPCX010000028.1:6504135-6511678 GCA_037974365.1 Hydrocynus forskahlii | reverse complement strand
CTTTCGTCTCCCCTCCTCTCTTTCTCTCTCTCTCTCTTTCTTCTCTTTCCTCCCCTCTCTCTCTCTCTCTCTCTCTCTCTCTCTCTCTCTCTCTCTCTCTCTCTCTCTGTCACTTTTTTTGTCCGATAAAAGGTTCCCTGTGGTCAGTCAGTCTAATCCAATCACTCCAATGTCACTGATGTCCACTCTCCTCCCTTTTCTCTTCTCTCACTCTCTTTTTTCTCTTAATCCATGTCTCCTTGTTCTACATGCCCGCCCTCCTCCTCTTCCATCTTATTCCTCCTGTCTCGGGCTGAATCTGGGTCATCCTGTATATGATGGACAGTCTTCCATTATCAACCACACACACACACACAATTACATACACACACAAATACACACACGCACACACGAATACACCCTATCCTCGAAGTCTGAAGCCTAAAAGAAAAAAAACAGGTGAGGATGGGGTGAGAGACGATATGGAGGAGGAGAAAGAAAGAATGTGTGTGAGGGAAATGTAGATAAGTGGGGAGAGAGAGAGAGAATTCTTTACCAAAAATAGTTATATAGTCTTGGTTCTGCTGTCACTGTGTGTCTTAACAAACAAAAACATTCCTCTGAAACTGGCTAGGTTCAGGGACTGAAGGTCCTTCAGTAAGCCTGGAGAACTGTTCCTCAAGACTACATTAAAAGGTCTGGCTTTTAGCTAGTAAAATATGAAGAGAGGTGGCTCAAGAATTTTACACAGCACTGTATATACATGTAAATCTCACCTGATATTTTCTTAAAATCATAACATTACCATTTTGTAATCTGTTTTTTCCCTTCTCTTTTATGCACATTTCATAGTTGATTTTTCCTTTAAAACTCCCAAACTCAGTAACCAATGTTTGTTTTGCCAATACAAATAGCTCTATTTGTCATGCTATTAGCACCTTGAATTTAATTTTATAGAAGTGAGCAGAATTTAATTTAATTTAATTGAGAGGAAGAGAAGAGAGTGACTTGACACAGAAAGTGGATAGAGAGAGCGAGAAAGCAGAGAAGTAGCACAAGAGAGAGTGGAGTCCCAGCAAGCAGCGACAAAGAGAGAGAAAGAGAGGAGGCTGAGAGAAAGTGTAGAGAGAGAGATACAGAGGAGTCAGGGAGAAAGCAGAGAGAGACTCTGTGTGTGTGTGTGTGTGTGTGTGTGTGTGTATTGATGCATTCTGATTGGCTCCTTGTCTCGTGGGTGTCAGATTCTGCCCTTTTCACATGTTCACGCGTCCTTGTCATTCTTGCATGTGAGGAAATCACTCTTTCACACTCATATATGCTGACATACTCACTCAAACACTCACACACACTCTTTCTCTCACACACACACACACACACACACACACACACTCACTCACTAGTGCAAGACACATGCATGCTGGCATGCTGGCTTCTCTGTAATTCTATGGCTGGGACTGTATGGTTCTGCTGTGAGCTGCTATTTGACAGGAGCTTCATGCATCAGTAAGTGTTCATAATGACAGTGTATAAGTAATCTTTGTATGGTTGTGTGTGTGTGTGTGTGTGTCTGTGTATGTTTGTATGTCTATGTGTGTGTGTATATGTGTGTGTGTTTGTACATCTGTGTGTGTGTGTTTGTGTGAGTGTGTCTGTGTGTATAAGTGTGTGTATATATGTGTATACATACGTGTGTGTGTGTGTGTGTGTGTGTGTGTATGTTCTGCAATGTCACACTGACGAGGTGTGCTGCTATTTTCAGACCAGCGCTGGTGATATGGATAGTTGCTCATGTGCTCTTTTTCTTTGCATATCGTTTTCTCTGCGTCTCCCACATCCTTTTCTCATCTCGTCCTCCTCTCTCTCCTCTTCTGTCTCTCTTCCGCTCCCTCTTTTTCTCGTTTCCTCAGTCCCTCTGCTCTTATCAGCCGTTTTCTTCGGCTGTGCCCTTTAACGTTTCTTGCTGAAGTGATTCCGGAAAACTTATCTTCCTTCCTATCTGCTTCCCTGCCGGAATCTCTTCTCTCTCTCTTTCTCTTTCTCTCTCTCTCTCTCTCTCTCTCTCTCTCTCTCTCTCTATCTCTCTCTCTCTCTCTCCTTGTCTCTCACTCTCTCTCTCTCTCTATCTCTCTCTCTCTCTCTCTTTGTCTCTCACTCTCTCTCTCTCTTTCTCACCTTTCCTATGTCTTCTCTCTGTCTCTTTCTTTTTCTCTTTCTTTTTCTTTTCACTCTCTTCTTTCTCTCCTTCCCACTTTGTTTTTTTACACTAGTTTAATCTGTTCTTGCTCTAGCTTTCTCTTTTTTCTCTCTGTATATTTCTCTCTCTCACTCTGTCATCATTCTCTCTCTCCCTCTAACACGCTGTCCTCTAATTTGTTCCACTGTTGACCCTGAAGTGAGTAAAACAGGCTAAATGTCAGTCTGGCCTGTCTTCTGGCCACAGGGAAATAACACACACACACACACACACACACACACACAAACATATACACACGCACGCACACAATTACCATTTTAATGATCACACATAAAACAATATTTGCATACAGTACTTCATAGGGGTATGTGTGTGTATATTTATGTGTGTGTGTGTGTGTGTGTGTGTGTAATATATATGTGTGATATGACATTAATTAAGGAGTCAAAGGTTATCATAGTTTTGCCATACAATTGAGATGTAATTACATTCCTGCGCTTCCACTTAAAAACATAAATGAGGTGAGTGTAAGTTTAGCGTCAGCACTTTCAACAGGATTTCTCTGCTTGTTTTCAGTTGTGTGTGAGAAATAATCAGCAAAAAATGACACCTTTTTTAGCACCACTCTGCTCTGTAACCGAAATGAAAGCTGTGTAATTATGAGAATGAGGAACTGAAGCATGGACCTATAGAGAACCCTTGAGCACTGAGTTAAATGCCTCGGTTGTGTATGTGTGTGTGTATATATGTGTGTGTGTGAGGCTTCAGAATAACAATTGTGTCTTTCTTTTCATCCATGCAGTATGAACAGAACAATCATCACCTTGAAACCTGAACTTTTATTTGTCTCCATAATTCATACATCTTTACACGCCAGCACATATGTTTCTGAGAGAGAAGGAGAGAAAGAGAGAAAGAGAAGGTGTGTATTACCCATAATCTACAGTTACACTCTCACAATTATCGCTATAGCCCTCACAGTTACACGTAAACCCTCACTGATGCCCTTAAACCCTGACTGTCACTCTTAAACCCTTATTGTTTCTCTTACAAACCTTGCTGTCCCCCTTAAACTCCTCATTATTACCTCACTGCTACCCCTAAACCTGCACCATTATACTTAATCGCTCCACTGTTAAACCATAAACTCCCAACTGTTACCCTTAAATCCTCACTATTACCCCTAAACTCTATTCTGTTACATTTACACACTCTTGTTTATATTTATAATGTTTAGGTCAATATACTTTTCTATATGTGTATGACTTACATGTAGCCTTTAGTTTATGTGTAAACTTTAGTGCACAGTCCCAAGGACACTTCAGGGGCACATTTTACTACATATAACTGTGTAAGTGACAGATAATCTTGAATCTTGAATCTGACCCTTCCCTGTCACCCCTATACCCCTCACTGCTACACTTAAAACTTACCGTCACCCTTAAGCACCCCATTGTTAACACTGAACAACAGTTTCAGAATATTCTGCTATTCCTGCGAATACACACTCTTATAGACAGACGCGCAAACACACACACATACACACACACACACACACATACACACACACACACACACACACACACACAAACACAGAATTTTGACTTTACCTCCCCTGGGTTATACTTCTCTTCACTCCTTTCTTTCACTTGCTCCTGAACCCATCCTCCTCCCGCTGTCTTCCTTCCCTCTGTCTGCACGCTGCTCTGCTGTTGGCCTCAGAAAGGGCGCGCCGCTTTTGTTTGGTTTAGAGTTAGAACAGTCACTCCTGCCATACACACACACACACACACACACACTTTCTTCAATTATTCATCAATGCTCTGCAGAAACATGTCTGGTGTACTCAAGTGTGTGTACCCTTTCTGTCTCAAGGCCCAAATGTGGCGTGTGTATACTTTCGCACTGACAAAAATTTACAACAGCTTGCCCAGGGGCAAACAGATATGCTAATATGCCCACCATGACACACACAGGCTTTCAAACAGACAGTCATACTGATATAGCCACCACACACACACATACACACACACAAACACACACACACATGCACACAAACACATAGGCCGGGACCAAAATGGACCCATATTTGCATTTTAGGGCACTATTTTGTGCATGTTCCATTTTAATCATAAATGGAATACCAAAGTGATTTTGAAGGCACTTCAGTCTCCAACAGCGTGCTCATGATTTCTGGAGGACACTGTAGATCACTGCACTCGCTGGATATGTGTGTGTGTGTGTGTGTGTGTGTGTGTGTGTGTGTATACATACCACACACACACACACACACACACACACACACACACACACACTATCAGTCAATGTCAAAGCCCATCTTGGATTCTGAAATAATTCAGCCAGTGCCCATTTTCTGAGAGCAAATACCAGCAAGTCCAAGAATAAAACATCTAGAGATCAGACTCGAGTCCAAGACTCAAACACTACAGCCTTGATTTCATGAGTGTGTATCTCTGGCGTGGCAGTTTTAAAATCAGTGCTTTTTTAAATGATATAAGGAAAGCTAAGACATGTGGAGATGAAGAGTAAAATGTGTTAGAAGTAGGAGGCGAACTGTAAGAACGCTGAATTCACACCTGACCCGAGACTGACACAAATTCAAACAAATATTTGAAGCCAATAAATACAAACACACATACGCACACACACACACACACACACACACACACACACACACACACAGGCTTGGATAAGAAGAGATAATTCTCTGCCCGAAAGCTGTTATCCAAGTTTATCAGATAAACAGGCTAAAAGTGATTGGGGGCTGGGGGGGGGTGTTTAGGGGGTATAAGTACAAATCATTGTAATTTATGTGCATCCTGCCGCGTTTGTTCTTTAGGCACTAATGGCTTGTGTCTTGCACCAAAAATAAAGGATGATTTCTTAATTAGGCCGGCAACACGGTGAAGCCGGCATGAGTTCAGAGAGAGAAACAGCAGTCACCATGCTAATAGGCACTCCATCATCAGCGCTAACACACACACACACACACGGCAATGATTAGCGCCCCAGCCGTCGGATGCACTCGTGGGAGAGTGTGTGGGTGTATATGTGCCTCATTTCACTTTTCCCCTTTTCGCATCAGGAAGTGATCATGAGTGAGTTGTAGTTAGTTTTGAAGTCTTGTTGACAGTAAGACAGACGTGGTTTGCATGATAACATCTGCAGAGGCTGATTAAAATGCTTTAGACTCCAGCAGTGCAGGACAGTATAATCATCTACATGGTTGAAGTTGTCAGAGCATTGATTTTAAGTCACATTATATGTCCAGATGTTTGTAGAGCCGGGCTCGTCCAGCATTTCTTATGAAGTTAAAAGAATTTGTAATAGTGATAGAGATTTTGTCCTCTCTTTGCTGCAGTAATCTTTACAGTAGATATTGGAACATGCCTATGAGGATTTGATTGCATTCATCCACCAGAGCACGAGGGAGACTGTGTACTGATACTGTATGATAAGGTTTGGAACTACTGGATTTGTTGTGAAACCAGAATTTGGATTCTGATATTAATACCAAGTTTAGTATAATTGCTGGAGAATCATCAGGGCCTTGTAGGCTTCCGAGAAGACCTAATGATTTCTGGGTACAAAAAATGACATCTATAATTTAGTTCATTTTTATTCAATTGAATTAAGTATGTATTTAGACTCAGTGACTACTGCAGTGTTTTGTGACGGGTTGGTTGGAAACAACAGGGATAAATTCTTGAAATGCCCAACAGAAAATGACTCTTCCTCTGGTATATAGATAGATAAAGCTAAGCAAGCTCTCCCATTGGTTAGTCCTTCAGGCACCAAATTAAGGGGCCCAACATGTCAGATTATCCAACAGGATAATTATGAAGCTTTCAGAAAAGAAAAAGTAAATAGTATTTCTTAAAAATATTAACTTGTGACCAAGAACTCGGAATTTATTTCTGACTTTACTTAAAAATTAACAGTTTACTTAATGAATTCATTCATTCATTCATTCATTCATTCATTCATTCATTCGTTCGTTATTCATATACATTTACATTTATAGCATTTGGCTGACGCTCTTATCCACATGAGTGCTTTGAAGTCCACAAGAAAACATTTCCTTCACACTAGTAAACATAGACATAACATTAAGAGATACTTGTAGACTAAGATTTTACCATGAAATTAGTTCTCCACCTGGGACCTATCAGGTCACACACACAACTTTTTTTTGGTAGTCAGAATTTTGTTAGGTAGGTCAATTTATGACATGAACATGTAGTTATTATTCTCAGTGCTCACTGAAGAGGGGGGTCTTCAGTCTCCGTCTGAAGACAGCGAGGGTCAGTGAGGGCTGTGCATGATGCTCTAAGAGGGCGAGCTGAGACTCGTGGTCTGATCAGTTCTCATACAATTTTTTTGACTTTGTGGGTGATTGTTAGAGTTTTAATCTAATGGGAGCACAATAGACAGCCAGTGAAGGTCTGCAGTAGTGGGGTAGTATGTGACAATGTCTGTGTATTGAAGACCTGCTGCATTCTAGCTCAACTGTAGAGGTCTGGTGGTCTTCAGAGGAAGGTCAGCCAGGTGTGAGATACTGTCATCAAGTCTAGAGAGGGCAAGTGACTAGACGAGTATCTGAATGCCATCAGTGGTGACGAATGGACGAATTTGCCTGATGTTAGAAATAAAGTATCTGCAAGGATCCAAACCACTTATCCTACCCGGGATCACACAGGAACATATCCCAGGACGAAAGATGGAGAATCATCATTAACAGGTTTCCAGTCCATTGCAGGGCAGTTCACTTTGGTTAATTACGTTAATTTATATACTTGAAATGAATGTTACTTTACTAATCAGTCAGTTTCCCAATGTTTTAACGTATAAGGTAAACTTAATGATTAAAGCCTACAGTCTGGACCTTCTGGTAATTCCACACTATAGAAATGCAACACACAAGGTTAAATTCATGTTAGTATGTCTGTTACAATCTTCAGATAAATAATTCTCAATGCTACACTATACTGAGGCAAATGTTGCATTATTGGTTATTGGGTTATGTTTACATTTATACAGACTAAAGAATATGTATTTTTCTTTTTACTTTTTCTTTTATCAATATACAACTTTACTAATTCATACAAATACTATGACAGCCTGGTTCTTATTTAAGTAAATCACTGAATGCTGTGAAAAGTAGAGTATTGACTTGTTTGACAAATTGCAGTGCAAAAAAGTACTGAAATTTTGATACCGGAAGCTGTCACTCCAGCTCATCCCAGAGGTATTGACTGGAGCTCCACCACTTTAGAGAGTGCAGTGTCAGCTCTTCTCAATGATGGGGGTTTTGATACCTTGACATGGTGACCTTCCGTTGATGTGTGG
>JBBPCX010000028.1:6485370-6499035 GCA_037974365.1 Hydrocynus forskahlii | reverse complement strand
TATATATAAATGTTCAGTTTTTCTGGTTTTATCTTTTATAGGTGCAAGTATTGAACTGAACAGCTTTGATTTTAAGAACTGCTGATAATATTTCTCCTCATTTCCAAATTTGAAAGGAAATGACAAAACATCAAAATAAGAGAAATGATGCAGTGTTTACAGAACTTGAATAATTGAAAAAAAACAAATCTCTTGTTCACTCTTAAACAAAATGGCAATAATTAACTTTGACAAACTTCTAGTAATGTTTTACCATACAACTGGTCTCATTGTGTGAGGAGAGTGTCAATTACAGCAGTGTTTTATACTTTTCCTCATTAAATAAGATGTGATTCAGGTGATCACAGCTGCTTGTGTAGGAATTTAACAGACGCTGGCATGGAATGGTTGTCATATTCATTGAGATGCTGATTTCAAAATAAATCACTGTATATATATATATATATATATATGTCTCAGTTGCAAGTGGGTCAGCTCTATACTTACAGTACATTTATTTGTTTGTTTGTTTGTATTATATATTTCTGACATATATTTTTATGTCAATACAAACGTCTAGCTCTCTGATAACAATTATATGTTTAGTTTTACCCCCTTTAGCGCAGAACAGTCTTTTTAATTACCTGACAGACTGGATCTGGTTTGTCAGAGCAGGGAAAGCACCAGAAGATGCCGGGCTGTTTGCTCTATCTTGTTGTTCGGTGTTGCACTGAAATGAAAATCCCTGGCTGAAACAGAAGCAGAGATTCAGGACGTGCTGGGCTGAAACTGAAAAAGGCTTATGATAAAGAAGAACAGATGGCATTGGTGCGCTTGCAGGGTCTTCCTTCCAACTCTGTTCTTTTACTGGATTCTGAGTATCGAGAGGGAAGTCATGTCAAGGTGAACCAAGTCCTTGGGCATCGTGTCCTCTCTCGATACTGAAGGAACAGTAATTACGCGTCACCTGTCTAACGTCCCACACAGAAACTGCTTGAACAGGTCACTTCGGCACAGGAAAAGAAAGTTAGCTTTGAATTTGCCACTTTATAATTCATATCTGCTGTTCCACCCAAAGGCACCAGAAGGTAAATTTTGTTCCATTTAGAGTGAAATGAAAAATTCCCAGCTCTGGGGGAAGAGATGGGAATAAACGGCACTTTTAATCACTATCCCTCATTTCCATTACCAGTTAAATTACGTTTTAAAGTCTTTTGAAGCCTTGAAATTTGAGATTTTGTAACTTTGTCATGTCCTGTTGAATCACTTGATTATATTTTACAAAATTGGCCTTTTTTCTCTTTTAGCCAAAAAATGAAAGTGTTAAGCATAACCACACAAGGGCAAAAAAAAAACCTTTCAGTCAATATTTCAGTGCCTGCCCGCTTGTTTTCCATTCTCCCCTTGTTTTCCTTTGTTTTTACCTTTTGCACTTGATTCCTGTGCATCTGTTGTTGCCTATATTTTCAATGTGCTCTAAAGCAAAGGGCTATATAAATAAAATAAAACCATAAATAAAACATTATTACCCCGAAGCCAGAGCTAGAAAACACTGATGTAGATAAACTGCAGAGAAGATGATACCTTGGCAAGTGGAACCCTCTTAGTCACTATATCTAATATTTCTCATTCTTCACACTGCTGTGAGATAAGTATTATAAGATGATTCAGCGTATTTTGAGATGTTTAATAGCATTATGTCATTTTATTTTCTCTGCCTTTCATCCTGTGAGTAGTAGGATGGGCTCCAACAGTTCCCACATCCCTGGTTAAGATAAACAGTCCAGAAAATGTCATTTCATCTATAGAAATTGTCTTATGGGCAAAATATGTAGCTTGTTTCAAGACAAAATGCTGATCATGTGTAACATCTGTATAAAATGACTTAAAACAGGGAGGCAAATGGAACAAATAGTAATTTTAGTCACTATGTAAGTTATTACAAGTTACAAAATTGTATAATGTTCATACAACAATCTCAAAATCTAAAATATATATTGACTACACCGAATATGTACCACTGGCCAAGCAAAGTTGAAAAGTTGTTGATAAAGTAAATTCAGTCAAATAAACCCAGTTTCCTTTCTAAGATGAAGAATCTGTAACAGTGTGGCTCTGACTCCTATTAACTGGTTGTTTGGTGATGCAGAGTCAAACTCTAGACTGTCCTTTAACTTTAAATACACCCTTTACTGTTCTGGCTGTCATTTAATAGCTCATTCAATATCTAACAGTTGTCTTTTGAGCCACATTATAATTAGATTAGGTGGCTTTTTGTAGGTCAATAGTGATGATAAAAAAAAGACTTTCTGACTAATAAAGGAACTCAGATGGTGAAACATACTGTAAATGTATTTGTTAGTAAAGAATATTAAGTGTATTTTTAGTAAATATTAAGTGAGTAGTGGTAGTGTGTGTGACTGGTAGTGTGTGTGTGTGTGTGTGTGTGTGTGTGTTTGTGTGTGTGTGTGTGTGTGTGTGTGTGTGTGTGTGTATGTATTTTTGTATATATGTATTTGTGTGTGTGTGTGTGTATGTATTTGTGGATAGATGTGTGCATGTGTTTGTGTGTGTGTGTGTATCTGTGTGTACATATGTGTGTGTGTGTGTAGGTGGATATATATATATATGTGTGTGTGTGTGTGTGTGATGTGTGTGTGTGTGTGTGTTATATTCATGTTTGTCCTCTGTTAGTAGGGATCGTATGGAGGCCATGGAGAAGCAGATAGCCAGTCTCACTGGTCTGGTCCAGAGTGTTCTCACCAGAGCCCCGGACAGCGACAGCACGTAAGACTTCCCCACACACACATACACACACACTCACTCACTCACACATACACACACACTCACTCACTCACACATACACACACACACACACATATATACAAGCAGGAAAAAACCCACTTACATCCAACAACCATCCCAAACACCTGTCTCAGCACCCAGTCAGGCACACATTCACAGTCACTCATGTGGAATGTCAATCATTTGCTAGAGATCATTAGAGAGCATTGCTAGAAAGCATCTGACCATTCGACTCAAAGCATCACATTTGTTCACACAGAGCACTATGTGATTGGTCTCATTCGAAGCTTGCAGACTGTCTTGTGAGAACTTCTCGTCACGTTTGTGCTGCTCAGTGCTTCTCATGCGTTTGTTTTGTGCTCAGAAAGCCAGTGTGTCTCCGCTCCGAGGCCATGGATTGTTGTGCTTTGTGTCTGTGGCTGCGGCCTGTTTGTCTGTGGAGTGTTTGGCTGCATCACGGACGCACCCCCCTCCTCTGCTTTCGTCTTGGTTTGTCCACGCTGATGATCGGTCAGATCATTCATAATGGACGTCTGAAGCCCATCAGCATCAGCATGGGTCCTGCAGACCGACACAGAGAACATTTAGATCAGTCAGACTGCAAATCACAAATAGAAAGTTAACACTTTCAGTGCTGTCAGCTCTTTATTTTAACTGTGGAAGGGAATGTTAGACTGGACTAGCATGCCGCTGTGTTAGTCTTATCAGTTTAAACAGTAAAGCTATCGTGTTATTAGTAGCACTGCAGGGTCAGCAGTATAGAGTTAGTAGAGCATGAGCTTCTGTGGAACTGAAGTTCAGTATCAGCACTGTTAGGTTGTAGAAAAGCACAGCATTAGTTCTGTTTCAGTGCATTTTTAAGGCTCTTCCACACCGAGCAGGCCAATAGCAGTCAAGTGCGACACCCAGACAGCTGGCCTAGAGTGGGAATTCCCAGTCCAAGTCCTGTGGACCCCTCACTGTGCACATATTTTGGTGCCTCGTCTCATCTAGCACATCTGATTCAGCTCATCAGCTAATTAACAAGCTCCTCATGTGCTAGGTCAGGTGTGTTAGAGTGGGGAAAACAGAACACGCAGTGTCCCGGGACTGACAGCGGGACCCACTGCTTTCGAGTATCAAGTTTAAGAATCTGCACAGGTGCTCTAGTACCATTGCTAGTATTGCTGAGATCACTGTTTAGATGTTCCCTAAGTTACAAGAGAACAGGGAAAATGTACAGACTAGCAGGCCAACTAATTTTATTTTCAAGCAGAACTTTTTTGCTGGTCACTGATATTGGGAGCATCAAACAAGTTATCTATCCATGTGTGGATAACCCGGCTTAGAAGGCATTCATTTGAGCTCAGTCTTGAATATTAAAGCTAATAAATATTTTTATTTAAATTACATTTTCAGAATACAAGTACATTTTCAAAATGCATTATTTACTTCCCGGTCCACATATGGAAATTTAGAATCATAAAAACAGCCCATTTTTTAATGCAGTCATTTAAGATGTCACAAATAATAATCCATATACATATAGCTGCTGATTTAGCCAACCACAGTTTATCTCTAACTTTTTACATTGAAGGTATTTCTGCCCAGACTGCTTTTTCAGTGAGGCACAACACATGGCAGCCACTCGGGACATACAGTAAATCAGTCTTAAAGGGAGAGTAAAAGAGTCTGTTTGGGTCTAAAAGATAAAGATTACAGTACAATTATGTATTGTGTTTCCCTACGTAATGTATTAACAGTGTATTTTTGGGGGTACCATCACAATGCCAGCATTTATACCCAATAACAAACAGATAAGGACCCTGTTTTCTGAGAGTGTAAGAAAACACACTCTTCATTATGAAGCAACAGGAGAGCCACGTTTACAGCCAATCACCAAAGACCTGCCCATTCAGGAAATCTGCCAATTGTTATTATTGTTATTATTATTATTATTACTATTATTAGCCTTAAAATAAAAATAATAGGGGCCCCGCAGTGGCACAGTGGGTAGCTCTGTTGTCTCACACCTCCAGGGTTGGAGGTTTGAATCCAGGTCCTGGTCTTGTGTGTGTGTGGAGTTTGCATGTCCTTCTCGTGGTGGTGTGGGTTTCCTCCGGGCTCTCTGGGTTTCTCCCACAGTCCAAAGACATGCGCGTCAGATGAATTGGGGATTCTAAATTGACCGTAGGTGTGAGTGTGTGAGTGAATGGTGTGTATGTGTGTGTGTGTGTGGCTTGCAGTGGTCTGGTGCCCCATCCAGGGTGAGTCCCTGCTTCGCACCCATAGACCCCGGGATACACTCAGGGTACCCTAGTGAGGATTACGCGGTTACAGAAAATTAATAATAATAACATCAATAATAATGTTATAAGCTTAATAAGACTATGGCATAGAGGTGGCCCAGAAAGAGCGGGGGAGGAGACGGTCCCTCTTAGTCAGGAAGGCCTCGTACCTGCATTGTTGCGCTGCTCAACCCAAGTAGCTTTTAAACCACAAGAGAAAATCACTCTTGATCGTGTTCCCAATACAACAGCGGACTCCAAAATAGTACAAAAACAAACTAATACAATACACAGCAGCAGCCATACAGTCTACTTACAATGGAACACACACATACACACACACAAAGTAGATTAATCAATGTAGCCTTTTAAGTTGTAGTTTAGTCCCACTTTGTTTTTTAGCTTCTCGCCATTATGGAAGCGTGTAAAACATTGTGGGTTTAGTGGAGCATGATGATTGGATGGTGGAACATTTCCCACTAAATGAGCCTCTGAAACAAGGCCTGCCCGAGGGAGTTTAAAAAACTAGACTTCAGGCAGTGCCGTGTACCAGGTGTCCCATTACAATTTTACAATTTATCCTTCAGTAAGTGAGTGCTTACGTTATGTTTGTGACACAGGCACAGAAAGACTGGAGAGGGTAGACGAGACGTCAATTGGGAGCAATTCTTAGTCCAAGTAACACAGAAGTGATGAGGAATTTCAGGGCTAATCTGAGTTTCTCAGTCTGGCTTGCACAGTTTCTCTGTTCCCCACTGAAGTTGCAGCTCACTAAAGAGCCTCATAATCAGTCGAGGAACTGAATCCGCTCTGTTGAATCAAGGGATCCTGGATTAAGAAACACTGTCCTAAAATGGACAGCATATGGAAGTAATTTAGTGACAAAAGTATTTGAATTAAAAAAAACTTACTGAATTGTTGCAATTGAATAAAAACATGCTTGATCGATAATGCATGTAAGTTTATGTAGTGAAGTTTGTGTTGAATTTGTTTCAATTGTAATTACAGCATTTAAAATTCAAAATAGAAACTCAGCAAAAACAAATCATTAAAAAAAATAATACAACTTGAATTATTCAATCGGTATTGTTCAGCGCCTTCATTTCGGCTTTGCCGTTTCAGGTGGACTATTTCACTGGGACAAATTCAGCTGGAAATTCAGTAGAAAATTTTGTCACAAAATTACTTCCATAACGTCACACCAGCCTCTCGCCTGGGTTGGTTTGTTGTCCCTGGTGTTGGTTCGGTCGGGGTGGAAGAGCCAGTAGCTACAGCACTGCAGCAGTTATGGAGGCTCAGGGATTGTAGAGAGGTGTTGGTTCAGTGTTGCGTTCGGCAGTGTGTTGGGGGCGGCGTCAGTATCACGGCTGTGTGATCCTCAGATGCGGCCTGCTGCGTCTCTGCATGATGGCTGGCTGCCCTCCGGACCAGGGGGCGGACTTCTCACGGCCCTTCCCTTTCTCTTCCAGCGAGAAGACGGAATCCACCAGCGACGGCTCCGCCACGGGAAGTGAGTAACACTGACACTTGTGTCCTGCGCTGTTGAGGCATGTTGGCATGTCAAGATCAGGGCAAAGTAGATCGACTGCTGAATTTTGTCAGCTACTACCATTACGATTATGAGTGAATCGCCCAGTGACAGACAGAGGACATCCAGGGCCCCGCAGCCCACCGCTGTAGCCCAGTAAAACCTTTAGAAAACTAGTTACCTAGTAATTTATGGATAGCTCAGCTTAAAATGCATTTGTTTTAGGTCAGTCTTCAATGTTAAAGTAAAAATACTATTGTTATAAAGTCAAAAGTCCAAAATACGAGTATTTCATTGTTTTATTATTATTATATTGTTTTACTTACATTTTCAGTCAACATCATTTCTGCCAGTCCATCTATGGAATACTAGTGTCAAAAACAGCCAATTTTTGTATTTCAGCCCACACTGTTTTCTCAGAGTTGTACAATATATGGTAGCCAAACAGAACAGAGGTAATTTACACAAATTAGTCCTCCAGGCAGAGTAAAATAGCCTGTTTAAATTCTAATGGATCAAGAGAGGTTGGAAACAGTCATGTGTTATGGCTAATCTTAGAAAAACGTATTTAAAAAATTATTGCAAGTAAAAGGATGATTCAAGATTCAAGATTTGTCATATACATAGTTATACAAGTACAATACTTCTTGAAATGAGCCCCTGAGTCAACACATATAAAGTAATCAAATAATTGACATTAATTTAAAGAGAAAATTGGAAATGCTAAACTAAGGTGTTAAAAATATGCATCAACTAAACAAGTATTGCAAACAGAAGTAAGATCTGTACAGTGTGCAAAATGGAACAGAATAGAATATCTGCTGTAAAGTGTAAAGTGCTGGGTTACTGGTTGATGGACAGAATTAGCTCGCTTGCTAACAATGAATCCTTTGATTGCAGTTATTAAGTTAACTTTCTAGCTGAAAGCAAGTATACAAACAAGTATACTTGGTGTTATATGTCTCTTTTTGACTAGGTTTCCTTTTCTGACTCACATTTGAACCGCTATCTCTGACAGGGACCGAGCCTAGTCCTGGACTGAAGTTTCTGGCAACACTACTTGATTCCTGCTGAATAACACTGACATAACCATTTAGATGTCATATGCTGTCATAGGTTGTCACGACAGACTATGTCCATTAATGTTATAGTGTTCTTACCATTACTATTAATTAAATCACCATTAATTGTCATGACAGATGCTATAAAACGGCACTTTTCCACAGGTACACAGGAACCATGCTGTACCTAACTATGCTGTGATGGCACAGACGTTTGATTTTCTCAGTCCAGTGACGGTGTTTCTGAAGCACTAGTGGCACAATTTTCTCCCCACAGTTTATGGCCATTATTTTTCTTTTTTGCACGGACAGTAAAGAAAATAATGTCCTCTTTGGAAGTCCATCTGCTGTCATGACAACATTTCAACCAATCAAAAAACAGTGATGCAGTCTACTACAGCCCACTTTCGGCCTTGCAATCAAGCTGCATGGGTACGACTCGGGTACGGGTCTCTTCATTTGTAATGGAAAAACATTTGTCAGCTGTACACAGCTGTTCCTTGTGCCAGTGGAAAAGCACCAAAAGTGAACATGCTAATTTGAGGCCATGATATCAAGCATTTTACACATCTGTCACGACCAGAAATTGATTATTGGCACTGTATCATCAACAGATGTCCTGTAGTAACAATTTATGACAGTATTTGACACCTACCATGTTATGTACAGTACTGTGTATACATCTTAAGCACCTCTGCAAATTATTTAAAGTCATTTTTCTCAGCGTTTGATGATTAATGTATCTTTCTGCAGCAAAGTTAACATTAGAATAAATACAAACAAAAAAGAGAGCAGTAAAAAGTATCAAGGCTTGTTTTGTCTGTAGTTGATATTTTATGAGCTGGTGAGGAGAACATCAGCAGCTCCTGATTTAATTTAATGAAGGACTGATTGAGTGAAACCAGGTTTCTGATGGAAACTACAGTAATACTGGACTTCCACAAGGAGCACACTGATATACTGAACATAACATCACTATTTACTGTAAAATGCTATTTGTGTTTATTCTTTTTTAGTTTTATTTAGTATATTTAGTGAGTTGTTAATGTCAAACAACTCACTGCTCCTTTAACAGTTTTTAAATATTATTTTTGCAGGTGCCTTTTGCACAGTACTGTACATTTAAGAAAAGTGTTACCTAATATGCTTTCTAAGTGGATTTCTATTTAGAATGTTGTACAGTCCGGGACTCGGCTTAATCCCTGTCTGGGAACTTTTTTATCTTCTCTACCCATCACTTGATCTCTCTCTCTCTCTCTCTCTCTCCCTCTCTCTCTCTCCCTCTCCCTCTCTCTCTCTTTCTCTCTCTCTCTCTCTCTCTCTCTCTCCCTCTCTCTCTCTTTCTCTCTCTCTCTCTCTCTCTCTCTCTCTCTCTCTCTCTCTCTCTCTCTCTCTCTCTCTCTCTCTCTCTCTCTCTCTCCAAAAGGCCTCAGAGAGTGCTTTCTGAGAGGCTAGTTCAAACACACTACCGAGGGGGTCAGATTGGTTAGATTTGGCTTTGAATGTTTTCCACTCCGAGTGTAATATGAGTTACCCCCTCATTGAGAAGATTTCTCAAGGGTCTCGGTGTCCCACACTGTCTTTGAACTATGGCCAGTTTCCCGATGTAGAGTTCCCTCTCTTTCTGCTTTTCTGTTTGTTTGGGTTGCTCTGCGTTTCTTTATCCTCTGGCTTGAACGAGCTGACCGTCTGTACTGTATGTTACAGCTGGCCGGCTGAAGAGGAAAGGTAGCTCTGTCTCTGCTCGAGTGTCTTTCCAAATCGTCTGGCCTGTGTGTGCAAGCGCACACACACAAGCTTTAGTGTGTGTGTGTGTATGTGTGTGTGTGTGTTTCTGTGCCTTAACTATGGCTCCTTCTCTCTCCTCCACAGTCTAGCTCCCTCTCTCCCTGAGTTCACGTCTATTTTACAGTCCTACACAGTTTCTCACTAGATGTGTGTATTTGAGTGTGTGTGCTTGGGTATGAAATGATTCCCTGTGGAGTTTATTTTCTGTTGAATGGAATGGTGTTCGAATGCAATGACAAAATCTCAATTCAATGAATCACAAAACTATAATCAGTTTTAGCAAATCTGTAACTTTTAGTTTTTTAGTTTGATTCATAGGCTATGTTTACTGCTTAGTGCCTTCTAGGCTAAATGAGTTCACTTTCAGATGAGTGCTGCATGACCCAGACTATAAAACGCATAAAATGGGCCATAGTAACCTGTAATAAACTGTAATAAGCTGTATGACCTTAATACTCTAGAACCTACAATTAAACCTTTCTCCTTAGGTAATGTTTAGCTAGCTACCTCACAAAATCCTGCATGCTAGCTTGTATTTAACTAGCTACCCCTCTAAATTTTGCTCCCTAGCTGGTGTTAGGAAGCTACCTCACAAAATTTGGCTCTTTTGGTCATGTTTAGCATGCTGCCTCACTAAAATGTACTTGCTAGGTAATGTTTAGATAGCTAACTCACTCAATTTTGCCACTTAGTTAATGTTTAGTGTGCCACCTCACAAAATTTTGCCCTCTAGCTTGTATTTAGCTAGCAACCTAACTAAAATTTGCTTCTTAGCTTGTATTTAGCTAGCTAACTCACTCAAAATTTAATAGCTTGCTTGTATTTAGCTAGTAAAATGTGAAAAAAAACACCATTTATGTCACTTTTGTGCTAGTGTAGTTTACGTATTGTTTAAATGGTCACCAAATTAGTGAAAACAGCAGACGATTTTCAATCCATTATTTTATAAATGTTAAATCATCTATATAATATGCGCCAAATGTTAATGACTCTGGCTAACTTGGAAAAAACTGATTAGCTTTAACTCAGCTACCACAAACACAGGTCTGTTCACCAGAGCGCCTTTGGATTCTGGCTAACTATAATGCTATAAAGTTTAGATTATAATGACTGAAATGTGAGGGAGTGAAATGAATCTCCTGAAACTTGAACATCCAGGGCCTCATACATTTGCATGGTGGTAGAGACCACAACTGTTAATCCTTAATGATCAATGATGCCCTCATAAGATATTTATTCTGCCAGTGTCATTACTGATGTAATACAAATGTAAGATACATTTGTAGGACCCTTGGAGCTCAGGGACCATGTGTGACTCTTTATACAGCTGAGAGGAAGAATCTGGCCCTGCTCTCTGGAGCCATCCACTTGGATGACACCCCTCAAAACATGGCATGTGTCTGTCAAAACCCTAGAGCTGTGACTGAGCATGTCAGCAGCGGGAGCAACTAGTAAAACTGGAGATTTCTGAATCTGATTATGCTCTGTTATGGGTATGTTAAAGTTGCATTGACATCTGATTCCTTTTAATAGTAAATTGATTCCATAATTAACTTTCCTTTGTACTTGTGTGAGCGTCCCAGGACACTAGAGAATGTTGCTATTCCTATTTCTACTACACAACACTAATAGCATGCTCACTCGAATCATATGGACTGTTGAGGAGACAGTTCGCTGTGCTCCCAATATAAATATATATATATATGAGTGTGTGTGTGTGTGTGTGTGTGGGGAAAGAGTGAATGAGTGTGGTGGCATGTCTGTGTGCCATAATACAGCCAGGTATGAGTGTGTGTGTGCTTCAGTTCTCCGCTCACACTCGTGTTCTGTCCCAGCTACTGCTGTTAGGTTGGACAGTCTTTAAAGGACATGGTGCAAAATTGAGGCACGTCAAATCAAAACATCCAAATCTAGATCACAATTTCCCACTCCAGATAATAATAATAGCAACAACAATAATAATAATAATAATAATAGTCATCATCATCATAATAATATATTTTCTCAAACTCAATGTCGCATTACAAATAGTTCGAACATAAAACAAGAAACAACATTTAACAGTAGTAGATTAAAAAAAAAACATTAAACTGAATAAACTATAAAACTGTAATCAATATAAATGAGCTTTAGAGATAAAACTTTTTTTATTGATTGCAGTTTTATAACCACCCTGACTGGCCATAAAAAAGACTTGGATGCAGGTTGAGAGAAGATATGGTGATGTGTTCTAAGAATTTTTTGCAACTATTGTAGTTTCGATAGTTAAGCTTTTTTTTTTTTTGCTGAACTGTTCCATTTAGCTGAATTGACATTTATTTTGCATGCATATGAAGGGTCACATAGTTAGTGACAGTGAAGGTTTTCTGATTGACAAGATAAAGAAAAAGTTTGCTTGAAATGATGTGAAGGCTAATATGTAACTAAAATGTAATAATTAATTACAAAATTAAAGTAAAAAATGTGCTCGCTACCTAGTATTTATTTGGCTACCTTACTAAAACTTTACTGGCTTGCTAGTGTTTCGCTAGTGATAATAAACACTTACGTCACTTTCATGCTAGTTTATTTTACATATTGTTTACATATTTACCAAATATGTGGACGATTTACAGTCCATCATTTCATAAATGCTAAATCATCTGAATAGTACAAGCTAAATATTAATCACTGCTGTTAACTAGGAAAAAAAACCATTGGATTTCGCTTAGATACCATGAACACAGCTCTGTTCAACAGTTCTGGTTCTGATTCTGAGCACATTTCAGCCTAACTATAAATTAAAAACAGAATTAATAACCAATAAGCTAATAAATATAAAATGCATTACACAAAATCATAGAAGAATAATCTTTAATATTCTAATGACAATCTGGTAGTCTAAAATCATTTGCCAGGATGCTCTCCAGACTCTCTGTCAGAGCTCACTTTCTCACGTTCAGTTTGGTGCCGTGGTGCTGGGCTGTTGGCCCGTATGGTGGTGAGGACAGTCAGGCCACTCTAGTTAGTGCAGGCTGTGACTTTGGCCAAGCTGGTGAACTTTCTCAGGTTGATTGATGAGCTGAGACCAGAAAAGCCCAGCTGTCCTAACAGTGTGACCGTTCTCATCCATACAAAATAAATCATGAGATGGATAGCAGAAAATAAACGTGTGCAGATGCATGTTCTGTAAAGCGTGTTCAGCCTTGCAGCAGTAGCAGTGGGCGGGGCATGGAAGAGGACAACGAACACATGCCCATCTCTTGACCTTTGACTCTTGTCCTGTATCGTCTGTTAGCTCTGACACCGTCGGCCCCGCTGGCCCTGATGCCGCCGCCCGCCACGACCCCGCAGGGCTCCAGCGTGTCCCGCCTGCAGATGCAGCTCCACCTGCATGAGCTGAAGCAGAACGCTACCGACCTGCGCAAACAGCTGGACCAGCTGAGAAAGATGCAGGTAACTCTCCTCACAGACCCTCGGCGCCAAACAGGCCTTCAAAAATACATACCTGTCATTTTCATCGCCAAAGGGATGCTCTTGAATGAGCTGTACTGTTGACCCATGTTCCATCTGTATTTGCATTAATCAATATTTTCATGTTTCGTGCCAGTCCTGCATGGCATTTGTTCACAGTTTTAATAGCAGGTTGGTGGTGGCCTAGAGGGTAGGATGCTTGTCTCTGGACCAAGAGGGTTCGAATCACCACCATTGGGTCCCTGGGCAAGACCCTTAACCCCAAGGTGCTCCAGGGAGACTGCCCTGCTAGATAATGTAAATGTAATAGTGCAGGACAAGAAATGGCATTTAACAGTAGTAGATAAAATAAACTTTAAACAGGGCAAGTTACAACACCACAGATTACAGCGGTAGGAAAGAACAAGTAGAGCAGAATCAAGTATAAGAGGCAGCACTAAGAGAAAAGATGTTTTTAATTGGGTTTTTAAAGAAGTAAGAGAGGAAGCATTGTGAATAGTCTGAGGACTGTAGCTGAGGACTGTACCTGCTGAACATTAGGAGTGAGAAAAAATCTATACAGTACAATGTCACAATATTTGGGGGTTAAATTGCATTGTTACATAGAGGCCCAATAATCTGCCTTAATTTTATAGTTTGGTCAGAAATATTACAAATAAATGGAGTCATGCAGTGAGGAAGGCTTCCAGCCTTCCTGAAGGACTTTTAAAGACTCTCATTTCCAGTCCAGTCCCTGAACCTGACCAGTTTCAGAGGAATGTTTTTGTTTGTTAAGACACACAGT
>JBBPCX010000028.1:6473858-6485270 GCA_037974365.1 Hydrocynus forskahlii | reverse complement strand
GTGTGTGTGTGTGTGTGTGTGTGTGTGTGTGTGTGTGAGAGAGAGAGAGAGAGAGAGAGAGAGAGAGAGAGAGAAAAGGAGACTGAAGAAGTGAGAAAGAGAGAGAGAGAGAAAAGGAGACAGAAGAAGTGAGAAAGATAGAAAGAGAGAGAGAGAGAGAAGGAGACAGAAGTGAGAAAGATAGAGAGAGAGAGGAGACTGAAGAAGTGAGAAAGAGAGAGAGAGAGGCAAGAAAGCCACAAGAATACTGTAAATCATTCTTGTGTGTGTGTGTTTGTGTGTGTGTGTGTGTGTGCGTGTTGACCTCTGACCCTGCCTGTTGCCGTGAGAGACAGCGACGGGTGTAAAATTTTCATGCAGTTCATGAATTATTCAGTAAAGACACCACAGAGTACACCGAGACACACACACACACACACAGGCAAATAAGCGGACTACTTAGACACACACACTATTATGTGTGGTGAACAAGTGACAAAACTTTAAAAAAGTATTGGCCTGAGGGTGTGAGAGCAGCATCTGCAAAACATCAGAATTTCACACACACACACACACGCACACACACTCACACAAGGGCAGCGCAGCGCAGTTATAAGGACATTACAGTGAAGGACTAAACTGAACATTAACATTCAGTCATTATTGGACTGAATAGATACAGACTACACATCAAACCTGTCAAGGACACACTGAGCTTATAGACTTCACACACACACACACACACACACACACACACACACAATCAAGGTCAGACCAGCAGACGAATTGACTATAAGATGAGATGGAGCAAGAGCTTCACAAAGTCAAAGACAGGTCAATATGTTTCACACACACACACACACACACACATACACACACACACACACACACACGTTTACATGCCCTTCAAAAGTATTATTTTCTGTATTAACCTTTACAGTATAGATTAAATATAAATGAGACACCAGTGTGTATTTCAAAGTTATTAAGTGATAAATATGATCCTGAGTTTATCTGTTTCCAATCATTTTGTGACCTTGAGATGTGATCTGCACTTTAATATAAAGCTTTCTGAATATGAGTTTTATTGCTCTTATTAATTTTAATAGAATTTCATTCTAGAGGTTAATGTTATTAGAAGTTCAGTCTGAATATCAATTTTATTAGATGCTCATACTGTGTGTTATTTCAGTCATTTCTTTTTTATTGCTTCCTATTTGAACTTGCGAAGTTGCTGGGGACTAACAAATTAGTATTGTGTGTGTGTGTATGTGTAGCTGCAGAATCAGGACTCTGTGCGCTCCCTGATGAAGCGGACGGAGACAGAGCTGAGTGTGAGGGTGTCTGATGCTCTGAGGAAGCAGGAGGACCCGCTCCAGAGACAGCGCCTCCTGGTGGAGGAGGAGAGACTCAAATACCTCAACGAGGAGGAGCTCATCATACAGCAGCTACAGTGAGACACACACACACACACACACACACACACAGACAGTTTACACCCTACAACATCTTCTCAAAGCTGGAACAACAACAATCAGTCCACTCTACCCACCATCTTTATCTTGAACCTCTAGTAATAATGTGACTCAATTCATTCCATAAGTAAATAATGTTAAATTCAGTACTTAATCAGAATCAGAACACTTCATTGATACTGGAGGAAAATGCTTATGTTTCAACTGCACAGACACACAGAAACACTGAGACAAGAACAAGATAAATAAAAAATCTAAATAAAATCAAGGGAAAAATCTCTTCGAAATGCACTGTTTTATACACAAATGACAGGTATAAATATTATAGATAAATAACTTACAGTTAAGTGAGTCACTAATAACAAATGGTAGTTAGGAGTCTGTTATTGTATGTAACAGAGATCAGTAGTAGATCCGTAATGATATTTAGGTCGGTAGTGATATTTCACATGGTAAGACTATTGTACATAGTAATAAGATATCGTACATAATAAAGTGATTGCACATAATAAAATGATAATGAATAAATGGCAATTGATGTATTTCTCCTTAGGTATTGAACTGCATCTGTCTAACAAACTTTTCACATTTAAAGTTGTTAATGATTCTTATAGTTTTACCCCTTCTTGACCCTAACGGCAGTTTAAACAATATGTGCTGTTTAAAAGTGTTAAAAAGTGACTGTGCAATTTAGTGTATAGACACAGCACCCATAAATACATCAGAGGGACGGTTGCTGCTCTTTTGCTTCATCATCACTGTCCAAAAAAACTAAATGAGAGTAATTTTGGAGCATTTCTATTGGTCTTACACAATGTAAACTGACCCGGTGTTCAAATCGTTTAGAAAGAAAACTGAAATACCTTTTTTCTTTGGGCAGTGTGTATTTGTAAGTTTTCTCTCACATATAATACAGGGACAAGATTATTGTAATGGGTAACCTACTGCCATTTACTCAAGTGAATAGTTAACACTGCCCTATCTTTGGTGCTGATGTGGCTGCTTTTCAGCGACGCCTGTCCAGCAAAATGGCAAACTTTTTTCACCAAGTGTTGTTTTTTCCCCTCATTTCTGGCAGGTTTAGGTTGTTTGACCTCTTGAAATTGTGAATAATTATGACAAAATAATGAAGAACCTAAAAATGATACCAAACCAACACAGACCAGCAGAGAACATGCGAACAGTTCACAGAAAAAGCCCTTTTATTGTAATTACTCATTCTATTCTCCTACCTGGTGAAAACAGGCATTTGTACTAAAAGGACATGTGTGAGGCCTTATTAGGGGCACTAAAGGGCCTTTACATGCTTTTATCGAAGGACAGCTTTGAGAATACTGTTACTAAGTTTGAGTTGTCACGTCATATTGCACGTAATCAATGCACGTAATCTCAAGATAGTTATGAATGTGCATGCTCTGATCCTGAAATTTAAATGTCCACATTCCTGGATAATGTTTTTCTCCTGGAAAATGGTTGGGGTCATTTTTAGTCATTGCATAATATGACCAGTCATTGGGGCAGCTGGTGGTCTAGCGGTTAGGGAGTTTGCCCCGAGATCCGAAGGTCATGGGTTTGAATCCCAGCACTGCTAGTGGCACCACTGAGGTTCCCTACTGTTCCCACACACTGCTCCCCAGGTGTCCCATGTCTCATTGGTGCCCCCGCTTCACTTGGGGAATGGGTTAAATGCAGAGAAGGAGTTCACACTGTGTGCTGTGGTGTGTTCACACATGACTCTGAAGGGGCCACTTTATTTTAGTAGAGAGTCATGCATTTACATAAAGTTGTACAAGAAGAGCTGTTTAAATATAAATACGTAACTGTGTTGCTCATGTATCTGTTAGGAAGTTGTGTTAGTAGATGATCCACTAAATTTGCCACCTCCCAGCTGGAACAATATTGTGAGGATTTTATTAGATTCAGCCATGAAAGTATTAGAGAGGCACTGATGGATGACTAGTGACGGTTGGATGATAAATTCTGGATCACAAACATCACTAGATATTTGAGATGCAATTGACCAGGATGGTATAAAGCACTAGGCTGTGGAGTTCTCTGCAGTGATCCAGAATTAATCATCCAGCATCAGTGCCTGGCCTCACTAATGTTCTTGTGGCTTAATCAATCTTACCCACACAACAATGTTCCATTATGTATAGTAAAGTCTAGCCAGAAAAGTAGAGGCTGTTATTGCAGTATAGGAGGAACAAACTCTCTCTGAATATCCTTAGTTTCAGCAAAAAGGCTGAGACAGCAGTGATTTAGGCTTTTGGATGCATACTGTGCAGTACATATACTATATTTAAAACACATACTGGACATATGCTGTATATAAAACACATATGTGTAAAGTGTCCATTTGTCATACGTCAACACACCACAGCACACAGAGTGAACAGCATGAAATTCTTCCTCTGCATTGAACCCATTCACCAAGTGAAGTAGCGGGCAGTCAGGAACACAGCACCCGGGTACCTCAGTGGTGCTACCACCAGTCCTGGGATTTGAACCTAGATTCAGCTACAAGATTATTAGAGAAGTGAGGTACTGATGGATGACTGGTGAACGTTGGATTATTAATCTGGATCACAAACATCACTCAGCCTCGTGTCAGAGGTACTGGATGGAGCTCCATCACCCAGAGAAGACAGTTTCAGCCCAACACTAGGGGGCTTTACACCCTGTACCCAACACCAGCTCCGCACGTTGACTGTAAAGCGCTTTTGCAAAGGAATACAGGAATATGTCATCAGCAGCTGTGGACACATACATAGTGTGATGGAACATTTCTCCATGGTCCACCGTGCAACATATAGCAACATTTAACCGAGAGCAAATTACAACAAAAACAATGCAAGCAACATAATAAATAGACAGCACAACAATGTAATGGTAACATAATGTTACCTTGGACATTGTAGCACACTTAGATTTTCCAGTTTATCTCAGCCCGGGAACAGTGTTGCTGATGTGATTCTCTCGCCACAGTTTATGGCCGGTCGACGTCCCAAAACCGCGTCAATGGAGTCGATCCAGCATAAAGTTTTTCTGTCAGAGACACTTTTGTTATTATTTATAGTTTTTGAGTTTTTATTTTTTCTCAGTATTATTTAGCTGTGTGATAAAAACCTAACCCAGCTAACTTGTTAGCGATGTCCTGGTGCACTTTCGCGTTTCTCACAGCATGTGACATGAGGGGGCGGAGCACCCTAACGGACCCTGGACTGAACACAGGACTCCTCCCTGGACTAGTACCAGGTGAACTGTGTTAAAGGAGGAGCTAGGACTCATTTAAAGATGGGCTCCCCACGAGTAAGAGAGAGAGGGCTAAAGAGGGCTAGAGACTGAGGAGGAGGAAGTAGGAGAGAAGGACTGGAGAGTGTGAAGGGAGAGGAGAGAGAGAGTGGGAGAGCTTGTTGTGAGGTTTCAGCCAGAGTGGTGGTGGTTTTGTTGCCTAGTCTGAAGTGTAATATGTCGTTAAGCTCCTCTGTGTCGCTGTGCATGTGTTCTGGTGGGTAGTTAGCCCTCCTGGCCTGTTGGTGGCAGCTGTTCACCGGGCGCACGCCACAAGTGTTAAACATAAATTTGTTAGTGTCATAGAAAACTCCCACAGAAATTTATCTTCAGCCCAAACAGACAGTAGTGCTTCTACTTCATCGACGGCCTATTCATTAATTTGTCTTTCGACCAATCAGTAAGCAGTGATGCAGTCAGCTCAGCTGCAGCCATCGAGCAGCTCGGGTACGGGTCACTTTATTTGTAATGGATAAACATTTTTCGCGGTAAGGCCAGTGCAAAAAAGCTATTAGGCTCTGACCTTAGACTGTGTGGCTACTCCAGAGACTCCCATTCTATTAGTCAGTGCTTCTTTATGAAGATTATACAAGCTGTATATGCACAACTAACATCTGAGTCAGCAAAGAGACATTAAAGCCACTAAATTCATTCATTTGGAAGGCGCCTGGATACATTTGGACATAGTGTCATATACATAATCTACCCATGCTCCCAGTGTGTACCTTTTTCAAGAGTGTATCCAGTGATATGTATTCGCCACAATTTCTTGAGATCTAAAAACTGTCAAGTGACAGTTTTGATCATCGCATTGCACGACAATTGAAGCACTTATGACTCTTAATCTGCATTTCTGACCTGCTGTTGAATCTGTCTCGTTCTTGTTAATTGAGGCTGCTTATTAAGTGTAACTAACAGCCATTTGATGTGATTCAATTATTTACACAGCGCTGGTGTTCCACAGCATATGGTGGGGAGTGGATTTGCTTGATGTGGTTAAATTGGATTTTCATCAGTGTAAAGACCCTGACTGAGCTCTGCTTATTTTAGTGTCTGCAGCAGGGCGGGCTCACATAGAGCGCTATTGACAGATAGACACACACTCACGTATAGAAAGAGAGAGAGAAAGTAAATGGATGGATTTGTGGTTAAGAATGACTGAAGGCTGCTCTGCAAGTTATAGAGAGTTTAGACCCACTCCTTGTTGTTCCTGTCAAGTGGACATGAATGGAGGCAAGTCCTTGCAAGTCAAGCCATGAAACTTAAAACGTTTACAGTTTTTTGTAAAGTAGTATTTTATTTGATGTAAAATGCTTTGTTCATGAGAATCATACATGCTCCTTTACAGTGGAGGTTAACGGAACCAGAACTCACAGAGTTATATTTATGCCAGTATATTTACTACCCCAACCCACCCAGGATGTATCCCTACACCAGTAATGGACTATGCCTCAGGTATCAGGCAGCATATTCATTACCATTTGACAAATTCCTGAGGTAGCTTTTAGAGACTTTGGACGTCTGGTTCCATTCACCACCACTGAAAACAATTCTGACTCTTAGGTTTCTCCAGAATGGAGCATTTCACATCAAATCGCTCAGAATTACTTGTTTACTTTCTTAACTATTTAAATATGCAAAACTTGTGAGAGATCAAATGCATTTCCCATTATTGTTATTTTTACACTTCTGTCAGACCGTTCAATTTACAATGCATAATTAAGTTATTTAAATGCACTAAAGTAATGAATGCATATGAGTCACATTTACGCTCTCATTTGCATTCTATATTAACATTCTATATTTGCATTTCTGCTTGTTTCAGTTCAGTTTTTTTCTACAAAACACCTGCACACAGTAACTTTCTGTCAAACTGAAATCATATTTAAATATCTCCTCTTCTACACTACATCTACAAGTATCAAGGCACCCTTCTCTACTATAAGACAATCTAGTTGCTAACAGAGGTTGGTTGCACATGCAGTCTATATAAAAAAGGGACCAGTAGACTGGGACATTCTTGAGCTCCCAAGTGGTGTGCCTGTCTAAGCTGTCATTCATCGGGAGATTGCAAGTTCGAACTAAGGTGATTCCACAGCGTTCCAAGGTTTGGAGGCAGCAGGGCCGAAAGTGGGCCGCAGCTTAGCTGACTGCATCACTGCTTTCTGCTTGGTTGAAATGTCATCACAACACTTGAAAGAGGCCATTGTTTTACGGCCTGTGCAAAAAAAAACAACAACAGAGATACAAACTAACAACTGGGAGGTAAACAAAGTACAAGCACAACTGTCTGTTTGGGCTGAAGATACATTTCTGTGGGAGTTTTCTACGACTCTTATAAATTTATCTTTAACGCAGTGAGAAACGTTAAGGTGTACCAGGACATCACTAACAAGTTATCTGGGTTCAGGTTTCGTCACACGGCTAAAGAATGAAAAAACTAAAGATTCAAATAAGACCATAAAAAATAGAAGACCACAATAACAAAAGCAGCTCTGGAAGAAAAACTCTTCGACTACATGGACGCGGTCCGGCCATAAACTGTGGCAAGAGAATTGCACTGTTGATGCATCAGAATCACACACAGTGCACGGGAAGCAGTGTATGCGGACGGTACCTTGTGTAAGGATACCTCAGTGGTGCCACTGGCAGTGCTGGGATTCAAACACACAAGCTTCTGATTGCAGGGGCAAGTCTCTAACCACTAAGCCACCAGCTCTAGGACCATGGAGCAACACAAGAACAAAAACACCACAAGACTACATAAGTGCTTACAGGACAAAAGACACAAGACTGAAACAGAGCAAGAAAGAGAGAATGCAAAACCAAGAACAACAGAACAACAGGACAAGACAATATTTAGTCAATGATTGAATGAACACAATAATATGACAGATACTGTATTCTGGCAACAGAGTTGTTACGTGTGCAGAAATGTAGAATGGAGGAAGACAGCAATAAATAATAATTGTGCAAATAATTGCAGCAGCAGGACAGAGAATGTGCAGTATATAATAATTAAAGGGTATTTACAGTGGCAGTGGTGTAAAGTGTTGGGGTGTAAGGAAGTGGAGACGACTAAAGTGGGCATAAAATCTGGAGAAAAACTAATGGAATGGAATGTGAGTGTAATGTCATGTCAGTGCCATCATCTAGAGCAGCATGAAGCCTCTAGTACTAGGCCATGGAGTTCTCTGGAGTGATTCAGAATTAACCATCCAGCATCGGTACCCAATCTCACTGATGCTCTCAAGGCTTTCTGCAATCGTATCCGCACGGCAATGTTCCAACCTATAGTCTGAAACCTTCCCTGAAGAGTAGAGACTGTTACTGCTGTAGAGGGGCAATAAACTCTCTATGAATAACCTTGGTTTCAGCAAAACAGCTTTTGGGCTTTTATATACTTTACAGTATATGTACAGTATTTACGTACTCATATACTGGACATAAGCAGTATGCACAAATACAAATGTGGGACTGATTAAAAGTTTACAATCTGCACTTTTGTCAGATCCAGCAAACTAAGAGTGAGAAACAACTAATCAGAGGACGCTTTTGTGTCTCAGTGATCTGGAGAAGTCAGTGGAGGAGATCCAGAAGGAGGGCTCGGTGAACCACAAGCACGTTACGGTGCAGGAGCTGGAGGAGAAGGCCACGGTGCTGCGGAGACTGGGAGAGACGCTGACAGAGCTAAAGAGTGAGAGAACAGTCACGTTACCCACACCAAGAAACATCATTCACTTAAAAATCCTCAACCAGTGCTTTATGGAGTATTTATTGTTCAAAACGTTGAGGCAACGTCTGGCTGCTGTGCTAAAATATCTGTATTTCATGCTTTTTACTGCACATAACTTCTCTGTTATGTTACAGAGAAGTATTTCTGCAGTTTATAAATGCCGGTGCAAACTGTATATGTACAGGAAAAATACTGGGTACAGAGAAAGGGGCAAACAGCAACATTTCATCACTAGGAATTGACAATTTGGTATGTGCGTGCGTGTGTGTGTGTGTGTATATGTGTGTGTGTGTGTGTATGTGTGTGTGTGTGTGTATGTGTGGGCGTGTGTGTGTGTGTGTGTGTGTGTATGTGTGTGTGTGTGTGTGTGTGTGTGTGTGTGTGTGTATGTGTGGGCGTGGGCGTGTGCGTGCGTATGCATGTGTGCGTGCGTGTGTAGATCAGTTCCCTGGGCTGCAGAGTAAGATGCGTGTGGTGTTGAGGGTGGAGGTGGAAGCTGTGAAGTTTCTGAAGGAGGAGCCTCACAGACTGGACGCCCTGCTGAAACGCTGCAAAACCATCACTGACACACTTGCCACGCTCAAGAGGTACACAAACAGGTGTATATCTTTAAATATAACATCATATAATATTACTACTCAGCACAGTCCTGGTCAAATTACGTTTCGTTAACATTTTATTAAGTGAAAATAAGTACACATTCTCTACAGGTAGCACATTTTAAAATGACGTTTTTAGGGCAGTTGCTATTTATTTGCCTTGCTTAAATTAGTTTAACATACTGGGGAAAAATTTTATATAAAATGTGTTATGACATCTGCAAAGGCCACATAAAAAAAAAATGTTGTCCCAATTTGCCAAATTGAGCAAATAAACTGTAAATTGTGTGTTAAAATGTACAGAAGGGCCTGTATGGGGTGTGCTCTTAGTTGTAGTTAAAACATGAACAAAACATCATTTGGCCAGGAGTGCCCAGACTTTTGCATGAGATTGTACATCTGACTTGATGGAGCAGACGGTAGAGAAGTGATAAATGATGAAAAAGAATCGCAACAGTCAGTAAAAGCTATAAAAATAACACTTTAACACTTTAACATAGTTAAGGGTGGTAAATTACAAAGACTTTAGCACGATTAAGAGTGTTGTTAGGCCTGATGTGAAGCAGAGTAAAACCGTGGTAGCTATAAATCACATGGTAAAATCTCTGGATCCCGTCTCTCAGTCCTGCTCTTGCTCATCAAGGGACTTTCGAGCCTTCTAACTTAAAGCTGAAGCCGTTCAGAATTCAGAAATCCCCTCCTGCGGTCGTGCAGTTTCTTCTCACAGGCTTGGCCTGGTCCAAGCTAATAACGTGCCAGTCAGTGAATGTAGATACAAGCTGAGTTAGAATTCAGTGATGGTGAAGTAACAGCAGTGATGGGAAGTAAGCTTGCCACCGGTTACGTTTGCAGGCAGGTGAATGAGGGCATCTGGAAGAACCAGGACGATTTCTCCAGTCCTTCTTCCAAACACATGGGAGAAGACTTCAGGAAAGTCTCCGACTTTGACATTCCCACGAGCCCTCCGCTCAACCTCAACGAGTCCAGCCTGGCCAACTGGAGCCCTCATGGCCACGCCCACACGCATGGCCACACCCACAGCAATCCCTCCTCTGGGCAGCGGGAGAGAGACACTCACGGCGTCGGGTCTCTAAAGGGAAGGGGTCTGGAGGAGTTGGGCGGACGAGGAGGTGCAGATAAAGCTTCATCTGTGGAGGTCAGACTGGTAAGTGCTGGATTACTGAATCTGATTCACCTCGATTCAGTATTCTTTAAAGTAAAGTGACCATTCTGTCATACAGGAACCACACCACAGCACACAGTGTGAACAGCACGAAATTTTTTGTTTTCACTTTACTGACCAATGTGACATAGTAACTGTCTCTCTCCCTCTCTCTCTGTCTCTCTCTCTCTCTCGCTCTCTCTCTCTCTCTCTCTCTCTCTCTCTCTCTCCCTCCCTCCCTCCGTCCAGGCTGCTGAGAGGGACTGGGAGGAGAAGCGGGCCAGTTTAACCCAGTACAGCGCTCAGGACATTAACCGGCTGCTGGAGGAGACTCAGGCTGAGCTCATGAAGGCCATTCCAGACCTGGACTTCGCCGCCAAGCAGATCAAACCGATGCAGAACCAGAACCAAATTCCAGCTCCAAACCAGAACCAGAGTCAGAATCAGAACGAAGCCCCCTCGAGCACCAACACCACACCCGAGCACAAACCTAACAAAGCCCTGCATGCCGCACACAAGCTGTCCAGTAAGGAGGGGGGGTCCAGACGGGGGTCGGACGAGCTGACAGTACCGAGGTATCGGACGGAGAAGCCCTCCAAATCCCCCCCACCCCCACCCCCCCGAAGGAGCTTTCCTTCCTCACCAGGCCTTACCACACGCAGCGGAGAGATGATCATACCTGGCAAGAGCATCAAGGTAATAACAATGTATATGAAGGCTCTCATGCCTGGTTTACACTGTACGATTTTGGGCTGTTCCCAGGTGAAAGATGAGAATAGTGAAACAGTTGTGGTGATTTCTTTGGTTGTGGCTCCTAAACGGTGGTCCTACGCCGTACTGAGGGAGAGGTTCAAAGTGACCAAATACACCCTGCACTTATTTTCTGCTGGTACAACCTACATCTACAGACCAGCCAATGAAAATTCAGCATGAACTGACGTATTTATTATTGTGTCAAAATCCAAACAACATGGAGGAGAAATGAAGGAATTATTCATGCCCCGGGCAAATTTGGACTTAGTTAATATTATTCAACAAGCAAGTTTCTTCTTGATTGGAAATTACACAGGCGTCTCCCAGAAGATAAGGTGATGTACAAGAGGCATCATTGTGGGAAAAAAATATTTCTCAGCTTTTATTTACATTTGAACAAAAAGTGGCATGTCC
>JBBPCX010000028.1:6450271-6468575 GCA_037974365.1 Hydrocynus forskahlii | reverse complement strand
TGTCAGCAGTTCCTAAAAACTAAGGCAAAGCTGTTCAGTTCAATACTTGCACCTATAAAAGATAAAACCTGAGAAACTGAACATCTTTGCTGTGGTCTTTTATTTTTTTCCAGACCTTTATACACACACACACACACACACACACACACACACACACACATACATATACATAGTCACGTGCAAAGGTTTGTGTGTGTATGTATATATAAAATATGCCACTGAATAATTATCTACTTCTTTCTTATTCCATCGTTACTTTCATGTCGACCTCTTTCCCTAAACTCTACAGTAGCCCTCCAGTCCCAGTTACCTGTGATGATTCCCTCGATGGCTCCGTCTGTGACCTGTGGCTTCACCTGCCTCTTCTTCAGCTCTGCTATCAGGTCCATCTGAGGCATCTTGGGCATCATGGGACCCTGATAAAGGTCAACGTTTTCAAGAGTCAGACATTACACCCCACCAGGGCAACAAAACCAGTCAGTTGTTATTACCAACATCACTGTTACTATCTGTAAGCACTCAGGGACCCGGTTTTGAACCATTGTTTTGAATTGTTGACGGGGCAGGGGGGTTCGTTTCGATTAGGGGAATGGGAGTGTCACGCTCCTCAGCCATGTGTTGCCAGATCCCCGTAAAAGCAGCAGGGATAATCATTTCAGGCAGGTTCATAATAACAGATTATTTGATCTGGGGTAATTTTCTAGTTACTCGTTTAAGATCCATTGGTACTCGTAACACATTTGGGCTGTAGCTCCAGATACGCGGGCCTAACATGCCATACACGTGTCATTTCATTCACTCAAAAGTGTTTCTTTAAGACCCTGCCTTCAAAGAGCCACATTCGTTTTGCTGAAATAATTTTTTTTGCAGATGAGCTGTGTGAGTATGAAGAACCTCAGCATTATATAAGAAAAATAGTACAGGGGGTCCTCGGGTTACAACACAGTTCCGTTCCTACAACAGTGATGTAATGTGATGTAATTTTGGTGTAAGCCGAAAGACACCCTGACCTAAGTCACTTACCGATCCTTACACAGTTGTAAAATCATAAACTAGAACATAAAAACACAACTAAGCCACAGAAAAAGGTAAGCGTACTGAGGGACGCCAACTCCCTTAGTCAGACGCCGTGTTACTGAGAATTCTTCTTCCGCACGCAACCAAGCTAGTTCACCCATGTAGTCCGTAACTATGATGCTAACAACGTAAACCGAAACACTCACGTCTCAATTTTTTAAAGAGTATTTTTGGGAGTGACCGTCATAAACTCGAAACGCCGTATGTCGAGACTGTCGTAACCCAAGAACCCCATGTACATCGGATGTAATAACCATTTAGAAACCACCTTTTTTTTTTACAGGAAAAAATAACTCCAATAGGAGGGGGACGCAGAAGAACACGGAGAAAGGAGCAGAGGGTCATACTGCTCTGAATCTGAATCTGAATCTGGTCTGACCTTTTGAGGCGTGCTCTCTTTCTTTTTCGGCGACGGGGTGGACTGCTCTTCAGCAGCGCTCTCCTGCTTCTTCCTCTGCTCGTTCTCCTGCTCTGCTTGCTGGCATGGACAGAGAGATGAAATCATGAACGACTGTTGTTTTTCATATTTTAATTTTTTGGCTCCTTAAAAAACCCTTCAGTGGAGGGTTTATGGGTTTAGAGCAGCAATCTGGTGAAAACAATGTAATTTACACATTTTTCTACTTTCCCCAAATATAGTCAATTAGCAAAGACATTTTAAAAATCCAAATCTTGCCTCTATGGGTTAGAACTGCAGTTGTGAGGCTAACATTGCTAACAAACACCCTCAATAACCAACCAAATAGGCCAAACTGTTTCCATACTAAACAACGTCCAGATCTTCATTAAGACTGTTCTTCACACTCACTATTCTCTAAAGAACAGTAAGTGAGAGGAACCTTTTTAAAGTTTAAAGAATCTCCACACAATGTAGAGGTTCTTGGAAGAGCCCTCGACTTGGCTTATAGTATGTACTATGAGAAGGTTCTTTAAACATTTATAAGGTTCTTGCGTGGGTAAGGAACGGAATGTTTCTTAAAAATATAGAACTTGCACCAACTATGCCAGCATATGGGCTATGGCATAGAACAACTCAATACAGGAGTTTAAGAAAGTCAATTAAATTGACAAGATGAAAGTAAATAGTCCGACTACGCCACCCTGGGAATTTCACCCAGAGAACATAAACCCTAGGCACCCAGGTTCACTGTACAATGGAGAAGAGGCTTGGTTCCAGACAATCTCTTTATTACAATGTTAAAACCATAAAATGCACACACAAGAATGAAAAAGGCTGGGTGAATTATAGCTGAGGCTGGCCAGTGGGGCAATGGGCCCTTAGGGGGTAAGAAATCTCACTCGCAAATCTCATTTTCAGACATGTTTTTTAAGGGAACCCAAAGTGGTTCTTCTATGGCATTGCTCAAAGAATGTTTGAGTGAAAGATATTCAATTTACGATATTCAAGATATTTAATTAATAGACTTGTCACAGTAAAAACAGTTTGTTGGAGTGATACCCTTTCAGTGGATGGTTCTTTGAATGGCCGTTATGTGAAAATGAGACCTGCAAGTGTGAATCTTTTGAAAGTTTATAGGAGTAGTTTGGCAAAACATCTAATTTACACATTTCTCCTCTTTTCACAGATGTGGTCAACTAGCAAAGAGAATTTGGTAGCTGGTGACCTTGTGGTTAGGGAGTTGCCCCTGTGGTCAGAAGGTTGTGGGTTTGAATCCCAGGGCTGCTAGTGGCACCACTGGCTGCCCGCTGCTTCACTCGGGTGAAAGGGTTAAATACAGAGACAGAATTTCACACTGTTCACACAGAGTGCTGTGGTGTAGTTCAATGGAATTAAAGGTTTCTGCAGTTTTCTTAAACTGCATGTGTAAGTTTGCCCTGTACTCTAAATCAAGAGCAGTAGCAGAGATCCGGAGCCTCACTCAGAATCACTCTGATCGTGTGAGTGCTGAAAACAACCCTTGCTGGAAAAAAACACAGTTCCTTTATATATATAGTTCTGTTTTTTTGTTCTTGACCACTGCATATCACTCTAACAAGGACACTTGCTACTGAACATAGACTGTTTCTGCTGCTCCCTGATGAAAGAAAAATGTTTCTGCTGGTAAAATGAAAACAGGTATATGAATGTGAACTTGCTGGTGCTCGGAAGGAGCCTGTTATAATGTTCTGATCATGGCTATGGACTCTGAGGAGAACTTTTTCTGTTAAAAAAAATGATTTTTCTGTCAAAAATGAAAGATAACGTGAATGCCTGCAGTGGCAAATAGCTTTGGTTTTATATTTGATTTGATGACATTAATGTTTAAGCTGAGACTTAAAGAAATATTTGAACTCTAACTGTGTAACTGTGTTAAAGGGAACACTGCTGTTAAAAAGCACCATATTGGTTTAAAGTGTTTATAAACCAAATGTTATTGCAATTGTGTGCATATAGCAGTACTTTTCAAATAAAAGTGCACAATACACAACTTTTGAATTCATTATTGAATTTTGCGCACAACAATGCGATTAATCGCAGAAAATCATGGGATTCATTGTGATTAAAAAAATTTAATTGTTGCCCAGCATTAATATATATGTGTATGTGTGTCTGTCTGTGTGTGTGTGTATTTGTGTGTGTGTGTATAAAATGCCAGGACTTCCCTCTCACACAATGCTATTAGTGCTAAGACAGTGAAGTCTGTGTGAAGCTTCACTACTCCACTACATCTTCTCAAACTGCTGTTAACTCAGTGTCACCGGACACCTCAACACGCTTGGAGGAGAACAATAAGGCAGAAGAGGACCTTCCTACCTACTCAGAGGGAGTGAGGCCATTTATGCTCTCTTTGACCTCCAGTTGCTGTGGAATCAGCAACGACTGAACTCAAGGAGTTCATTACAGTATGTGATGTTAATGATTTGAAAAAGCAATGATTCACAAAAGCTAATGATTAATGTTAGCAGTTTACAGTTAAAAAATCCACTCTTTGCAATATATTTAGCTGGTGTTATATCACACTAATAATATTCATAACAGTCCCTCACCTTGTAGGCTTTGATGAATCTGACAAACAGTGGGAAGAACATGGAGGGCTGAGTGGTCTTAGGGTTCTCTCCAAAATACTCCACCGCTGAGATGTACGCCTCCTAGTGGAGCAAGGGAGAACAGATCAGATCAGATTATAACAGGAAAAACATTTTTGAAAAACAGTCTTTGTATAAATCAACCTTTCAAAACCCAGTTTCAGAGAGCCACACATTTTTGCTCCAAACACAACTGAACCAAGCCATTCAGAGCACTGAATCCTATCTCTGTGGGAACTGAGAGCAATGTGGAACATCTGGTGGGCCTGAAGGACTGGTTTGAGAAACACTGGTTTAAAGGACCTGTGGATTTTGTCTCTGTGCCAGCGTGTTTTCTGACCTGAGCCGACTTTCCATCTTTAATGAGTGAGTCCAGCGGGTCACTGTTAACTTTGACAAACTCTTTCAGCGCAGGGATGTCATCCTGCACCAGAAACTCCTTCTTGGTTCCCTCCATCCCTCGCTCCAAAGCACGCACATCCTGCAACACGCTATCCAGAGACACTGAGAGAGAGAGAGAGAGAGAGAATAGGGGGTAGAAGGTAGAAGAGAATGAGCAATGGCATAAGAGGAGGAAGATACAGCAAATGAAAGAGAGGAGAGACAAAGAAAGAGGTGAGAGGGGGAGACAGAGAAATGAAAGTGGGAGAAGGAATCGGGGGATAGAAAGAAAGAGAGGTGGGAAAATAGAGACATGAAAGAAAGGAAAAGGAAAAGAGAGATATTTACCACTCACGGTCAGAAAGGTCCAAAAGGGGTTATATTGGCACAATGTCATAAGATAACTACTTTTGGTTCCCTAAAGAATCTTGTCATGTCATTTTTTAGATGAGATCTGTAATCTTGAAGAACCTTTTTAAATTTTAAAGAACCCCACAAAGGTTATGTGAAAGGTTCTTCCTCGAATTACACATCCAAACCAAGATCCAAAAGGGAACCTTTATTCTGATGATGGTAGGTCTTTGATCACTGTGTTTCTGCGTTTACTACACTTACCCAGACCTGCTTTGTCCACAAAACGCAGCTCTGTGTGGAAGGAGGCCAGTTCAGGGTATTTCTCCTGCACCATGTTCGCTATAAAGTGCAGCAGAGTCTGAGAGCGATCTGTAGACTTGGTGTCCAGCAGCTAAGAGACACAGAGAGAGGACAAACTTATTTGGTAAGTTCTCTTACCATCCTCCTTTAAACAAGCAGGTAAGTGAGGATGGAAAATGTTGGTTTTACATTTGCTTTTCACTTCCAACCCTTCAGATACAGTACCCTAATCGTACAGGCAGTTTTAATAAGGAAAGTCTAAATCCTCAGTCTTACCAGATCGAGGCTCTGCAGACGGAACCCATAGACCGCTCCTCTCTTACTGCTGTTCATGTAATTCCCAAAGGCCAGAATGATCTAAAAAAGAGCATTGTGAATCACTTTACTCATGCCAGGCCACATTAATCATGTATGTTATTTTATTCATTAATGACTTACACCATGCAGACTGAGGCAGATTATTGTAACTGTAAATTGAGGTTATGCACTGAGGTGGTGATTTAGACTGGGCTGGGACTTTGTACTATGATGGGAGACTTTGACTGGGCCATAAGCTGGTGGAGTTAGACTGGCTTTGAGCCCAAGGATTTTCACCATGGTGATGGAGTTGCCCTGCGTTGGTGGACTTTGACTGGACTAAAAACTGGGGACTTTGCACTGTGGTGGTGGAGTTAGAGTGGGCCCTGAATTGGGACTTTGCATCATAGAGGAGTTTGAATGGGCCATGATCCAGAGACTTTGCATCATGATAGAGGAATCTGACCATGACCTGAGACTTCCACTGTGGTGGTGGAGTTTGACTGGCCCATGAGCTGGGACTTTATATCTTGGTGGTTTTGAAGTTTGACTGGGCTATGAACTGGGGTCTTCACTCCATGGCAGTCGAATTAGACTGGGCCATGACTTGGGAGTTTGGACGGTGATGGTGGAGTTATACTGGATAGCAAGCCGGGGTCTTCACACCGTGGTGATAGATTTGAACTGGATAATGAGTTGGGATTTTGCATCAAGATGACTGAGTTTGACTGGGCCATGAGCTGCACTGTGGTGGTGGACCTAGACTGGGTTGTGAACTGGGGTCTTCACACCATGGTGGTGAAGTTACACTGGGCTGTGGACTGGGACTCTGCACTTACCTCTAAGAGCTTCTTCAACTTGGTGGAAGACTTGATGGACACAGAGGCTGCGATGACGGAGTTCAGTTGCTGCAAAATTCATTAGAACAGCTGACGTTAACTCGATATAATGGCCATGTAATGTCAATATGGGAACATAAACTCACTGACTACTGCACTGACCGGCTGTAGGCGTTTGACAGTGTCTGAGAAGTTTCCCATGAAGGTGAGGGTGCTGATTCGCTGGGCTAGCCGTTTGATTTTACCAAAGCGCATGATGAAACGGTCTTCCTCAGACAGGTCCTCTAGGGGACGCCCTTCCTTTTCATAGTTCTGCAGCAGCTTCAGCTCATAATCAGATGGGATGAAACGCTCCAGGAGCTCCAGGAAGTCCAAGCTCAGAGCCTGCTGATTATACCTTAGCAAGAGAGACAAGTATGGTGTACTAAAATTAATGAAGTGTCAGGGATCTCCACTTTGAATTTTCACCATGTGTTTCACATGATCATTTTCCAGCCTCTTCTCACTTTGAATTTAGTCAGGTTTTTGTTACTGTATCTATAGGACTGATATATGTAAATTACTCCTTTATTGACTGGCTTGCCCTGTTCTACAAACAGGAACAGCACTCCATATCACGTCAGCGTAAGTTGGCAGAATGTAACTGTGGTAGGTTGAATGGGCTGTCCTAATTAAATGTGGTCATGGTTGTGTCCTGTACATTGATTTGTCTGTGGAAGCCCACAACAAAATGAAAATTGACCAGCAAGTCATTGACCCCCTGAAATTGAATGTAATTTTGTGGGAAACATGGCGGTTTGCTAATTTCCCGGCTCAAATACACCTGGTTCAACTCACCGGTTTATTTGCCAGGTTTATGAGTGTATTTGAGAAGGGAAATCACCACACTGTGCTGGACACCGGCCTTTCAGGACTTGACCCGGGCACTTCTACAATATAGTATCACATCACAAAGCACACTGGAAAGGCCATGTTGAGTGAAAATCTATTCAATGATCCTGTCAGCAGGATCATTAAGACACACTGTGTAACATTTAAATGCAATAGCTGTAGTTTATAGCATGTAACAGCAAAAAACCTGAAACTTGCTCTGCTAGCTCTTAGGACAAGTTCTCAGTTTCTATACATACAGTACAAGGCAAAAGTCTTAATCTGCCCCTCATTTCTTTATATTATGCTTTGAATCACCTTGTTGGTGGAAAACTATTATTTTATACCTGCCATACTAGATTAAATGAAATGGGAAGAAGGCTGTAACAGGTTGCAAAGGGGCCTGGGTAAAGCTGTTCGATCCTCTCAGCATTCAGCACCACCAGTACACTGATCACCACCTGATCATCTGGAATCATCTGCTCCTGGTTCTTCACTGGTTTAGGACTTCAGTTGAATTTGTTCTGCTTGAATGATTCGTATGTAGGTCAGTGTCCTCTGAAGCTGATCAGGTTCAAGGACTGGACTGAAAATGGGACGACTTTGAAAGTCCTTCAGGAAGCCTGGAGAACTGTTCCTCAAGAATACACTAAAAATACAATAATGTCTGGCTCTTTGGAAGTCAAATATAAAGAAATGAGGGGTGGTTAAGTGTTTGAAACAGCACTGTTATATCTGGAACCTTCAAATGTAGACATATATTAGTTTTGCCCTAATGTAGCATAATTATTTGAACCCTTTGAAGTGCTTTGTAATGAGTTGAGATTAGGCGTTGAAAATGAATGATAAGTTAATTGGATGGTTCATGGTGTCTATATTATGTCCTTCAAAAGAAGAGCCATTTAAGAGGGAAAATGTTATTTGAGCCAAACGCTACAAACAATTTATGCAGTTTTTTTCAGACTGAACTAGTTATTTCTAGAATGTTTCTGAAACACTGAAAAGGTTTTGGACAAAGTTTTGGACAGATAGGTTCCCATTCAAAAAGATATGAGCCTGGTCTTTGGAGCACTGCCTGACTACAGATTTTGATTTATGCACTTTAGTGTAAACCTCATATGAACTCGTGTCCAGATGCTGTACGTACGTTGCAATAGCGGTGCAGATTTCATCAGGACTCATCCCGGCCTTGCGGAGTGTGATGGCCAGGTTCTTGGCCTTGTTGGCCTCCAGGAGTGAGACTTTAGAGGGGGTTTTCTGAGCTTTCACCTTCAGCTTGGAGAGATCTGTAGGAGCAGCCTGAGCCTTCGTCTTAAACTGCTCTGCAAACAGGTCCATGTTCAGCTCCTGGGGAGAGCAAAACAGGGAAATTTCACCGAAATGAGTATCTCTACTGCAGGGTTTACAGTTACATTACCAGTCAAGCACTACAGGTTTTAACCACTTATCCATTTATTTCATAAACTGCACATTTGTATTCTTGTTAAACTTCAGAAATTGTTGAATGAACATCCATAAATGTAAATGACGTCAAATTAAACAAGTTTCCTTTATAGGATGAAAGAATGCATGTCTGACATCCTATTAACTGGTAGTGTGTAGTGATGAATAAAAAATGACATTTTCTGGTTCATAAAGGCTAAAATGATGAAAATACTGTAAATGTATTTGTTATTAAAGAATACTGAGTGTATTTTTATAAAATATTAGGTGAGTTGTAAATGGAGACAACCTCAGTGTGTGCCAGAGCCTTTGACTGATAGTGTGTATCTGCAGTGTGTGCAGGTCTTGCCTGTAACAGATGCTCATCATCCAGCTCGCTGAACACCGTTCCTGTCACTTGGTTGGATTTCAGACCCTGCCAGTTCAGCTGCGGCATTCGGAACTTTGTCTGGATGGGCTTACGGGTCTTACCACCTGTGAAGTGTAAAGTGTAAAGTGAAAACACACAATTAATTTTCACACACCTGCGAGGAAAACACAGAATGAATCCTCATCTCTTTGTGTGTGTGTGTGCGCATGTGTGGATGTATATGCATGTGTGTGTATATGCGTGTGTGTGTGTGTGTGTGTGTGTGTGGATGTGTGTGTGTGGGTGTGTCAGTGTATAAGCGCCAGTGTGCACGTGTATGTGTGTGTGTGTGTGTGTGTGTGTGTGTGATCATCTTCTTTAGAACTTCAAAATACTAAAAATTCCTGGTATTATTGATGATTTTGTTTAATAAAATGTGGTGTAAACTGAAATACTAAAATACAGACGACAGACGTTAATATTTCAAAAATGAAATGATCTACTTATAATAATTATAGTTATCTGTCTTGAGATTTGATAACTTTATTCGAATTTATATTTGTTACTTCTGTATATTAATTGAAATGTAATTTATGTATTGAAATGTAACTGTGAACAATAATTATAATATACTTTCATTGTAGATATTAGTTTTATCAGAACTTCATTCTGGATATTAATTTGATTAGAACATAATTCCAGATATTAATTTTATCAGAACTTCATTCTGGATATTAATTTGATTAGAAGTTCATTTTGGATACTAATTTATTAGAACTTCATTCTAGGTATTAATTTGATTAAAATCTCATTCTGGATATGAACTGTATTAGAACTTCATTCTAGATATTCATTTTTATTAGAATGTCATTGTGGATATAATGTAATTTCAGCCCCATTCTGGAGTCTTTCTTCTTTTTTGTACAGATTTCTTCAGTGGATGATAGTTTAGAGATTTGACATCATGCTATGATTGTTTTTATTCATGTATCTGCATCCAAACTGACTTTATATCATTAATAACTGTGATTTGAGAGTCTGATGCTGTTGTATGCGTCACCTGTTTCGCCCCCTGGAGCAGGCGGAGCTCCAGGAGGAGGAGGCGGTCCACAGCCAGGAGGGGGAGGTGGAGGAGGTGGTCCCCCACCTGGGGGCGGTGGAGGGGGAGGTGGTGGAGCTCCACATCCAGGAGGAGGAGGGGGAGGTGGAGGAGGTGGGACTGAGACCCCACACGGCTCTGTAGATCCAGGTAGAGGAGGAGGAGGAGGTGGAGGAGGAGGAGCAGAACCCGCAGAGGAAGCAGCTACAACCGCTGGTCCGTCTGTTAGGATTAAATACAATTAAGCAAGATGTTTTAAGGCACAAGACACAGAAACACCCTCTAAACTACAGCTTAAAGAATATGTAGCAAACATAGGGGTCCAAGCATCATTTAGCACCAGTCCTAATACCTGTTAGCTTTACCCAGATTAAATATTACTGAATCCACACAAATGTGTAGTAAACCAGTTTAGAAAGACACTTGAATTGGCAAAGCTTTGAAAACATTAGGATTAAGCCTAGTCATGATTCAATTAGGATTAAGCCTAGTCATGATTAAATTGGGATTAAGCCTAGTCATTGATTAGTATTAATTGTATTGCTTTTTAGTCTTAAGCTTAGGCTTAATTTGGATCTGGATGTTATTAGTAGTAGTATTAATAATAATTAAGAATAATATTATTCGTATATTATTATTATTAATTATTCCAGATTCTTTATTTGTCATATGTGTAGTTATACACATGTAATAAAATGAGGCCATAATAATAAATATAATCATCATCATCATCATCATTATGATTATTATTATTAATTCTAGTTATAACATGTAGTGATATGTGCCTGTTATTGTTATTAAGGTTATTATTATTAGGTGTATATCATTAAAAACCTTTTTAATATGTTGTACCTGTTTGAGTGACAGATGCTGCGGCAGGTCCAGGTACCGTCTGTACTACAGTAACCGGGATGACCTCGATGTCCAGACACCCTGAGGCCGTTCTTTCCAGTCTGACCAGTCCTTTCTCCTCCAGCTCCCTCAGCCTCAACTCCAGACGGGAGTCCTTCTCTTTCTCTTTCTCCTTCTCTCCCTCCGTCTGTCTCTCCACATGAAAGGGCTGAGATATCCTCTCTCGCTCCTTCTCTCTCTCGCGCTCTATCTCTCGCTCGCGCTCGCGCTGCTGCAGAGAACTGACCTGTGCACAGGACTCTCGCAAACTCTCCTGTCACACACACACACAGCATGGGGTTAGAAAGAGAGAGAGAGAGAGAGAGAGAGAGAGAGAGAGAGAGAGAGAGAACAAATAGAGGCCTAAATGGATGGATAGATAGATAGACAGACAGACAGATAAGCAGAGGAGATAGAGATGGGGATGCTAATAGGGCTGATGAAAAGAGAAAGAGTTTGGGAAAGAGAAAATCAGTAAGAGAAAAAAGAACATGAAGGAAAGAAAGAAAGAAAGAAAAAGAAAGAACAGATAGATAGACAGACAGACATACAGGCAGACAGACACAGACAGATAGACGGATAGACGGATAGACGGATAGATGGAGTGACAGATAGATAGATAGATAGATAGATAGAAAATGAGATACAGAGATGAGAGAGAGAAGGAGAGAAAGGGAGAAATAAAGAGAGATAGAGAGAGAATAAACAGTGGTGAGAGAGAGAGAAAGAGGGTGAGAGTCAGAGAGACACTGTGCAGTACCTTCAGCAGAGCCGACTCTTTAGTGGCCTGCATGAGCTGCTGCTCCAGTTCAGCCACTTTCTCCATTGCACCATTCTCATATTCCTGCAGCTTCGCACTCAGCTGCACACACACACACACACACACACACACACACACACAGGATACATACACACAAACACAAACACACATACATACACATACACGCACATGCACACACAGGACACAAAGTTATAAGCTTGAAAAAACTTGCAAATATTTCCTCAAATTAAATCTTTGATAATTTCCCCTCCATTTTAACACAGATTTCAACAAACACACACACACCATCAACAGGTATTATACTCTCATTTTTGTAAGATTTGAAAACACCATCTATCCTTTACACAATGATTATTATCATGTGGATCAACAGAAATAGCCCAAACATAAGGTTCTCCCTGTTCATTCCTTGTCTTTTGACTTTTTGTAATGTTCTGTCTTCTCCCTGTTTTCTGGTCTATGTTGTTGTTCACATCCTCCCTGTCCTCTTGTTTATGTGTCTTGGAGTATGTTTTGGTCTTAGCCCCGCCCTCTTGTTATCCTGTTCACCTGTGTCTAGTTCCTGACTCCGCCCCTGTCCCTGTCTTTTCCTTAATCAGTATAAATTCAGCCTGTGTTTGTGGATTCTTTGTAACAGCTCTTGTAACTCTGCTCTTTGTAAAACTTGCTACTGGAATGTTGTATTGATCATTTCTAGTTCTATTGTGTTTTTGTTACACCTGTTTATTTTCCCCTCTGTTTCTGCTGTGTTCTTTTAATCCTTTGGACTGTCTTGTGTTTTTGTTGTTTCTCCTGTTTTTGCGTACCCCGGAACCTTCATTTTTGTTTGTGTTTTTGCTGCTTATACTTTAGCATAAAACCTTTTGGATCCAGTGAATTTGTCCAGCTTGCCTCGACCCTCACATCACTACACCAGAATTATAATTAACATTAAGAAAAGACAATTATTTTCCTTCCTCAAAAACAGTGATTGTTATGGAAACAAAAGACTTTTTATGACAGCAATGAACTCTATAGTACATGTGACTGTAATACGATGTTGGTACAGTGGGACTTGTGAGGTGTCTCACCTGTCTGTTGTTTTCCTGCAGGTCCTCCACATGTTCCATGATTCCTCCTTTATTCTCCGCATCCTCCAGCAGAGCACCCACATCGATCACGTTATCCAGATACGCCTGGATCTGAACCTGCAGCTTCTCACTCTCCGTGAGCTTCAGGGTCTGAAAACGCATACACACACACACACACACATACTCACATTTCAAACTTACTCTATGTTCTCGGTGTTGCTGTGCATTAATGTGAAATGTAATACGTATTCAGTCATTGTATTTTGTATTTCAGATTTTAGTTTGCCTTATTTAACCTTGAATTCTAATTTGTCTACTTAAACTTTGTATTTTTCTTTCTTTCTTTCTTTCTTTCATTCTTACCTTATTTATTTATTTATTTATTTAGCTGTTTTTATCTATATAATTAGGTCTATTGGTCATGTTTTAAGCTGATTAAATATTTTCAGCTACACTGTAAATGGGGGTTTACTTTACGTTTGAAGTTTCTCAGAGTGAAAAGAAAGGTCAGTTGATTGACTCTTGTAAAATGATCTGACAAATCGGAATATTTGTAGATGTGGTGATACTCTTCGCACTTCAGAGGTCTTCTGAAACGCTTATAAAAACACGTCAAAGCGATGCAAATTCTGAATGTGTGCACACGCTCGGCACATCCAACAATAAGGGCAGCATGCAGCCTCTTTTATACAGAAAGCATGTAAGTTTCCATTTCAACATGCTGATTCATTTTCCTGACTAATGAGGACACGTGCACACCCTAACTACTCTGAGGAACGATTTCAATGACAAAGACGAAGGCTCTAAATTTACAGAAAAGAATAGCATGGCTATTTGAATACAGCATGATAAAGACTCATATAAATACACTTTGGTCTGACCTCTAGATACTGGTCCAGGCCCAGGTGAGTGAACTCGTACTGGAGGTGCACACGGAAGTTCATGTTCTCCACTGAGTGAACCACAATGTTGATGAACTGCATACAGGCCACCTAGAGAGAAAAGTAATATAAAAGCAGTAACTATAAAGAGCATCATGAGAGATAAATACAATTACAATGTAGTACAATTATTAATGTTAATGTAAGCAATATAATAAAGTATGTTGGTAACGCAGTCAATATCATGAAGCATGATGATAATGTACTGAACATGACAGAGTAAGAAACTAATGTAAAGAATATAATGAAGTATGATAATAATGTAATGAATATAATGGAATATGATGATAATGTAAAGCATATATTGAAGTGTGATAATGTAAAGAATATAATGAAGTTTGATTATAGTGTAAAAAATGTAACTACGTATGATAATAATGTACTGAATACAATGGAGTAAGATAATAATGTAAAGAATCTAATGGAGTATGATAATAACGTAAAGAATCTAATGGCGTATGATAGTAACGTAAAGAACATAATGCATTATGATAATGTAAAGAATATAATGAAGTATGGTCATAATGTGAAAAATGTAATTACGTATGATAATAATGTAAAGAATATAATAGCATATGATAATCTATAGAATATAATGTGGTATGATATCTAATGAAATATAATGGAATATAACAATGATGTAAGTAATAAAACAGACTATGATGATGATGGAAGCAATATAATGAAGTATGATGATCGTTAAATGTATATGACTGAGGATGATGATGAATTAAAAGGAATAATGAAACTGAGCATATGAAACAGACAGTAGTGACGAACTCACCATGAAGTCAATGTTGCTGTCATCACTGCTGAAATACTCCATCAGCTTCTCAAACCTGTTCTTCTCTCCACTCACCTGGAGGAGGAGGGGGCAGATCAGAGCAACAGCTGAGTGTCTAGCAAAAATAATGCTGCTGTTTTATATAAGAGCGCAATGTAATATGCTATCATATACTCACGCAACAGTGAGGGGAGCATTTTAGAGTGAATATTATGGTGTTTGTCAACTGGTTGCTGTGTTGTTATTCACAATAACATGTTCTCTGGCTTTTATTAAAAATGTGTAAAATAAATACATGAAGAAGTGATCAAATGTATGCATCTAAGATTGGCCCAAAAACTTGTTGTTACGTGGCAGATTGATGGAATTCAACCACAGTGTGTGACGAAACATTGGAACCCCCCCACACACACACACAATTGTTTCATTTACTTTTATGGAAGGGTCTCCACCATGACAGGAAAACATGACACACATGCGTAGGATATTGCACAAATTTTGCGCAAGATTACATCCATGAGAGGAAATCATGGGGGCATGCTTGTGTGTGTGTGTGTGTGTGTGTGTGTGTGTTGGGGGGTGGGGTTCTTACTTCCTTAAAGTTGTCGAAGGCTGAGATAATGATGTCATGCCCACCTCTAACGAGACACACAGCAGCTAACAGCTCCAACACCAGAGCTTTTGTCCTGTTAACACACACACACTGTTGAATACATCCAGCATGCAAATCTCTCTCTCTCATACACACACACACACAGGCAGATATAGTATTAACTACTATAACAAATATGCAAAAATATTTGTAAAGTTCCACAGTGCAGGCACACATACACACACACACACACACACACACACACTTACCTGGGGTTTCTGTTGTTGAGGCTGAGTGTGATTTCATTGACACAGCGTGGGTGACTCATGACCAGGTTAAAGCCAGACTGTGTAACACAAAACCAACACACACGTCTTCACTATACTGAACTTCCCTTACTGTGTCTGTTCTGTATTATTGTCCTTACATATTTACTGTGTATTTTCTCTATTAATGGCCACTTTATTGGAATCCCTTTCTTTACAGCCCCACCCTGATGTGCTTGCTTTCCTTAAGATGGTCATTGTCTGACCAAAAGTTTACTCTTGGATGGATATTTTTGGCCAGGGGACCACAATCTAGCAGTGACAGTGACTACCATTCCCAGCAACGCCACTGTGTACTACTACTATGAAAATTGGCTCATGATTGGTGTTTCAGATAAAATGACCAATGGGAATAAGTACAATGATGAGAGTACAATGACGAACTGGCAACTTTGTGTGTGTGTGTGTGTGTGTGTGTGTGTGTGTCTACCTGGTAATTCATGATAGCTCGCAGACACATAATGCAGACGTGGACGTCGTCTCTTTGGCTGGCTGAGCGAGAGCTTTTCAGAGTCTTTCTCTGGTGTGCCAGGTTGGTCAGCCTGCAGGAAAATGAAAGAATGCATGAAAAAATTGACAGTAAAATGTAAAGAGTTGTCAAATGTCATGTTTTCATATTATTCAAGCAAACAAGAAGTGATTTGGAGTTGGTTGATGATTTGTGGGACAATTGACTATTTTTTATGTTTTATAGATGGATGGATAGTTGATTGGATGGATGGATGGATGGATGGATGATGGATAAATGAATGAATGGATGGATGGAATGTTTGATGATGGTGACTTTTGCGCAGATGGATTTATGGACGGACTGTCTTTGAAGTAAGATGATTTGGGGATGGATGGATAGAGGTATAGGTGAATAGATGGATGATGGACTACCTGAAGTTCGATGATTTTTGGATGAATGGATGGATGGATGGATGGATGGGTGGATGATGGCCTGTCTTCAAAGTTAGACAATTTTTGGATGGATGGATGGATGGGTGAATAGATGGGTGGGTGGATGCATTGATCGATTGATGGATGGACTGTCTTTGAAGTTAGATGATTTTTGGATGGATGGATAGATAAATGAATGGATTGTTTTTGATTATTAATGATGGACTGTTGGATTAATGGATAAATGGATGGATGGATGGATTAATGGATAAATGAGTGAATAAATGATTTTCAGTGAGAGATGTGTTAATTTTGGATTAATGTCTGATACTCATAAACTCTTTCAGTTTATTTTAGACAACAGGATCAGTGTATGAAAGGTCCCTCAGTAAGAAACATGTTAAGTCAGCAGTGTGTGTATGAGGTCTCTTACCGAATGGTGAGGGCGCGAGCGGCCCTGGTCATGCCATGGGTCGGTGAGTGGTTGGTGTGTTTGGTCAGATCCTCCACTGATCTCTCTGACAGCTTCCTGTTATCTGGAAAAGATCCTCCATTCTCCAATGACTCACTGATGTCAAACCTACAGGACACAAACAGATACAAATAGTTCCTGTTCCTAAAAGCTGTCTGTCTGAAGCACATTTAAAGCCATTATAAATACAGTAAACCCCTGAGATACGCCTATAAAAAATGCCTATTTTTATAGTGTAAACCCAAAATATGCCCCCAAATATGCTCCCTAAACACTTTAATTGCATTTTAAACTCATTTGCCTTAAAGAAAATGTAAAGGTAAACCGTATCCATACTGTACCGTTTACACTGAACTCAGTGCTAGAATGTAAATACCGATATTACCCCTGTATAGACTGTACTGTAATTCTTGCATGCGCGTTTTCTTTGGTATGCGCTGGGCTTTAAGAAGAACAAAACTTTAGGGCTTTAAGAAGAACAAAACAAAAAACACAAGAACACTCGAGATGCTCCACGGGGGAAATTCTGGACTGCAGCGTCACGGGGCAGCAGCCAATCAGCAGCAAGGAGAAATAAATAACGTTCTCAGATTGGCTACGTCCGGGCCTTGTCTGCCACACCCTCTCGTCCTCGTGCTGGTTGTTTATGTTTGGGGCGGCGCAGTCCACGATGGACTGAAACCGCGACTGCTGATCCGTGTTAAAGCGAGGGGTTGCTGTACTTAATGTACTTACATGTGACACACAAAATTGTGTGTAATATTAATAATAAATGAAATACAATGAACATTGATGCATTTTGCCATCTTGTATTTTCTCCACTTTGTCTTCCCAACAATTTTTCTTAATTTGTGGAAAAATCATTATAATGTTATTATATGTCACTAGTCGGCTACACTGGCTGCCCGTGGCTGCCTGAATTAATTGCTGACAGAGTGACATCTGAGTCTGCATCCAGCTAACTTATCCCTATCATTCAGCGTTCAGTTCCTACTCGCTCTCTCCACTTCTCTTCGGAACATCGTCTGGCTCTGCCATCCCTACACACAAGGGAAACCCAGTCCAGACCGGTCTCATTCTGGTTCCCCACTGTGGAAGGAGCTGCTTAAGCCAACAAGAGCAGCAGAATCCCTCTCCAGGTTCAAAAACCTCCTGAAGAGTCACCTGTTCAGAGAGCATCTAATCTCCTGATGCACTTTTTGCAATGCTCTTCTTGCACTACTCTTACATAAAGATTTTAGCACTTAATACTCTCCTCTGGTTCTCAGACTGTCCTGACATTTGAATGTGTTAGTCGCTTTGGATAAAAGCATCTGCCAAATGATTGTAATGTAATGTAATGTAGTGAGTGAACGTACGGTGCATCACTCTGAGCATAGGATAAATATTCCACCAACACATCCAAACCCTGATTCTCTTCATTCAAAAACTCCTGAGCCCATCTGGAGAGACAGAGAGAGAGAGAGCGAGAGAGAGAGAGAGAGAGAGAGAGAGAGAGAGAGAAAGAGAGAGAGAGAGAGAGAGAGAGA
>JBBPCX010000028.1:6414366-6441929 GCA_037974365.1 Hydrocynus forskahlii | reverse complement strand
TAGATATATATAGAGATAGATAGATAGATTATTATATACAGATATAAATTATATATACGTTATTTATATCTATATATAATGTTTATATTGAATATTCTGACTGTATCTTGACTGTTAGCTCTTCATGTTGATGACCAATATGCAACATTATAGATGTATATCACATATGATAGTTAGCTTTTATAGAGGTTTAATCGGGTCTAAGAACACTAGTAGTGCCACATTAAAAACATACTCTCAAAGCTATTAGTGCAGTGATTTTTATTTAAAGAGAAATTCCGTTTTTCAATTTATTTGGTTTTTTTATTCATAACTCATTCACTAAGTTGTATTTGATGTGAAGCAGGTGTAAATGCGTCCCTTGTGGCACGTTTAGTGCTGTTTTGTTTGTTCCAGCTCTTTAAACCTCTTGAATTATAATGGTATATTTTTGCTGAAGTGGCATTTGTAATTCTAAGCACTAGTAATAGTACATGCCCTTTAAAGGTGCCAGCATTTTGTAAAGCAATAAAACCTCTGGCACAGCAGGGTGTTTATTGAGGACGAATCTCAGTGGGGAGTTCTGGTGCCCCAGATGCATGATGTGCCAGGTGTGTTAACTTTTAGTGCTCTTTGATGGTTTATATCTCTCCTTCATATATGAGAGAAAGAGAAACAGAACAGCAGCAACAGCATCATCCTCCTGACGTTTTGATTGAACTAATCCGAGTGTTTATTTTTTCCTCACCCTGCACTTCAACATACCATGGCTCAGCAGACAGACGGCACTTTTAGTGACAACGGCTTTGACCACAGTAAGTTCTTAAACCTTCTTATAAATCTGCTTACAGAACAGCGTGGCTTGTATGAGTGTCTGGAGCTTTGTCTAGTAAAAAGTGCTGCTTTGGATTTACTTAGTTCCATATGAGATATAGTAAAGCAATAATGCAATATGTTGAATGTACATAAAAGTAATGTATATATTTAAATGAAGTAAATTCAGTGCATCACTTTTTCAGTGTACATGTTTTAAAAATTGGTTGGGGTCCACTGGATGCAGCGAAGTTATATTAATTTGTGTAGATAAGTGGTTTGTACAAAGGCAGTGTCACAGTGTGTCCTCCTTCACTTAGCTTATATGAAGTAAATGAGTTGGATTTTTCTTGCTTTATTTCCTCCGTGTGACAGGTTTCTTCACAGAGAGTTCTCGTAAAGGAACAGTGGTGTCCAGAGCCAACAGCATAGGATCCACTAGTGCCTCCTCAGTACCAAATACAGGTGATCGTGTCTGTTTAACTCATTGTTTTTGTCCTCAGTAAATGTAATGCCTCCTACAGACTGCAGTTTCAGCAGCCTTGTAAGATCATTATCAATCACATTGTGTGACATGGATATAATAAACCTGGCTATGACATGTGTGTAGATGTGTGATGGTGTGTGTGAAAGTGTGTAGATGTATGATGGTGTGTTTGAAGGTATGGAGATGTACAATGGTGTGTGTGTGAAGATGTACAATGGTGTGTGTGAAGGTGTGTAGATGTACGAGGGTGTGTGTGAAGGTGTGTAGATGATGACTCTATTGAATCATAAACAATGACGCAAATTAATATAGAAGAACAAAATGTCATCAGAACATTCAAGCAGAACAAAGCCCATCTAACTTGAACCAGTGAAGAAACAGGAGCAGTTGATTCCAGGTGATCAGGCAGTGATCAGTATACTGGTGGTGCTGAATGCTGAGTGGTTTGAACTCCTTAATCTAGGCTCCTTGTATCTTTTGGCACTTTGCAGCCTGTTATAGTAAAGCATTTATTCCCATTTCTTTCATTAAATTGACTCAGTATGCCAAAGTTAAGCACCAAAGCAAAATATAAAGAAACGAGGGGTTGCTCAAAACTTTAGAACAGTACTGTATATACCAGATTAGTGAACTGTGCCAGTCCTCTAGAGCAGTGGTTTTCAATTTCAGTCCTGGGGGCTCATTGCTCTTCACATTTTTAATTATTGTCTGACCCAACCCCAGATCTAGCAAGCCCTTCATGAATTATATCGGGTGTTTTGGGTGCAGAGAACAATTGAACACCAGCCCCCAGGACAGCACTCCTCTAGAGAACAGAAAATCAGGTTTCACAGTGTGGGATGAGTCCTGACCTCCAAGCTGAATCTGAGATTTGGATCCAACCTGCCACTGAGTTTGACTGTGTGTGCCTGTTCATGCCTATAGGTCAGTTAGGGAGAGTTTTTTTTGGGGAAAAAGTGAGATAGTAGGACCCTGTTCTTTCAAATGTGAGAGTTTCAAATGTCCATTCATTTCTACTGTTCGGTGGTCACAGTGGTTTAGTATGTTTGTGTCCATTCTTGTTTTCCATTCTTTAGCTGTGGTGTATAAAAAAAAAGTATTGAGAGACCAAATCGAGACACAGATTAATCATACTACATTCATTTGGCAAGTGCTTTTATTCAAAGAGACTTACAATACACGGAAACACTCATCTGTTTTTGACTAATATATGTACTGTACCTCATGCTAAAAGGTAGTCTTGACTGAAATACTAATTATAACTTCAGCAAGGATGAGTGGGCCAAACACATTAGTTTAAATATGAGGAATATATTGATTGGAGTAAACAGGTCATCTTTGTGTTTCCATACAACAGACCTTTTTTATTTTAAAAGAAGTCAGTTCAGGTTTCCGTGATGGTGTTAACTGAATTTCTCTGAGGGGCTGCAGTGTTCTCTTTTTTGTGGGTTATTTGTAAGGTTGTTAGTTGAAAATTCTCCAGTTCAGAATTTTGTTATTCTTTCCACCCCTTTATCTCATAGCTGTACATTCCAGGGATCTCTAAAAGTGCAGTGGTTACATGAACCCCAACCATTCTACCCATGGCCAGTTCAGTAACTCCTTTAGAATAAACTGTTTTCACACAAACAGTAGAAAGTTTGCACTTCTAGTCCAAATACAGGCTCTCTTAGCTTTGCAAATGCAAAAAGGAATGAAAGGAGTGTATATTGACGTCTGCAAGCAGTAGGAATGTCTGAGTTGTACTAGTCTCTCAGGGTATTTGTATTACGTCTGTTCATGTGCGCAACAGTTCAGAAATCTCCCTCAGAGAAGCAGCATGTTCTTCCTTTGATGCTGTGCTGAAGACATCTGAGCCTTTGAGAATTTTTGAGATCTTTTCAACTCTGAAAAGCAACAAATAACCCACAAAAAAGAAAACATTGCAGCACCTCAGAGAAAATAAAATAACATCATATTCATCAAGGATGTAAAGACGAAGTCTCAAGATGACACATTCACTCTCTAATCAATATATTCTACATATTTAAATGAATATGTTTTGCCCATCCATCTTTGCTGAAATTATAAGGAGTATTTCAGTCAAGACAACCTTTTTCAACAATACAGCCTAGCCAATCAGAACAGAACTGGAAAAAATAAGAGACCACTAGAAAAATGTTCAGTTCCTCTTATTTAATCTTTTATAGCTGCAAGTATTGAACTGAACAGCTTTTCCTCAGTTTTTAAGAACCGCTGACAATATTTCTCCCAATTTCCTAATAAAAAATATTTTTCTTTAAAGCACAGTTTTAAAAGAAATGACAAAACATCAGAATAAGAGAAATGATGCCGCCTTTACAGCACTTTAATAATTCAAAGATACAAATCTCTCATAGCGAGAGGAGAGTGTTGATTGCAGTAGTGTTTTTATACTTTTTCTCATTAAATAAGATTTGATTCAGGTGATCACTAATCATTACCTTATAAAGCAGAATGAGGTGCTTGTGTAGGAATTTAACAGACACTGGCATGGAGTGGTTGTCATACTCACAGAGGTGCTGATTTCAAAATAAATTGCAGTGCTCTCTTATTTTAGTCCTAAAGGTGCGGTAAATGGCTTTTATAATTTAAGAAGTAAAGAGAGGTTGGAAAGTGGTCATATAAAAATAAATTATGACACTTGTGTTTTCGCACATAAAGCCACACAAACGTTGTAAATGGATGTTTAGAAAAAAACTAAAATACGGAATGTTTTAAACACGTTAGACAGGTTGGTGTAGAAAGCAGCCTCAGTATTTTTCACAGTGGAGAAGCTGTAGTTGTTTTCTGCAGATGTTTTGTTTCCTTCAGGATCAGTAAAGTTTTCTGATTAGTATGTTTTGGTTTTGTGCCTCAGATGATGAAGACAGCGACTACAGACACGAGACCACCTACAAGGACTCCTATAAAGACCGGCGGAGACAAGCCCACACGCAGGCTGAGCAGAAACGCAGGGATGCTATTAAGGTACGGAGGCGGAGTGTCTGAGAGGCTGAGAAAGAGGGGAGAGAGGAGAGACGTTTAAAAACTGGAAGAATCTGAGCTAACGCCTTCTTTTGCAGCAGCTGATACTTGGATGGCCAGGCTCCTTTTAAACCCTTTAACACACATTCAGCAGGGAATTTTTAAGCACTATATTAATCTCAAAAGGATATTTATGTTGTATGTGTGTGAAAGGTCAGTGTTAAGATAAATTGGATTAAGTTTTTTGTTGCGCAATCAAGATAACTATAACATTGAGAGACCTTCACTGCTGTTGAATAACTCACTTTCAGTTAGACATAACAAACAGTCCAGCTCAGTGTTGTGGCAACTGAATAGAATCTGAATCCATTTGTTAGGTTAAATGTGATTTTTATTGCAGGATTTAGGTCCAATCTGGCAACAGTTACTACAGGAAAATGCATTCACAGAGCAAGAATAAGTCAATTATAGGCAATTAAAGTTCATTGTAATAGCACAGTGTTGGCCCCAAGATTGTTGTATCCAGTTGTTGCATAAAAATGTGGTGAAGTTGTTTTGAATTTACGAAATGAATCTCCTAGGGAGCTAATAACTTAGCTTATTTCAGTATTTATGATAGGAAATTGCATGAAAGGTTAATAAACAGGTTCTGTGTTTATTCATTTCTGTTTTTGTTCACATTCAGCATTAACAAGGGGTGTCGAATTAACGCATTAATTCAATTAATTACAGAAAAAATAACGTGTTAAAAAAAATGAACGGTGGTTATTCGCATGCCCTGATGTCTCTTTAACTCAGGGACATCCGAAGCATTTTTAAAGTGGGGGTGACATGGGACATACTGTGAACCCCAACAGTGAGTTCCCCCCAACATTAAAATGCTTCTGACACCCCTGCATGTATGTACATTGTCTTAAACTGCAGTTTATAGATGGACTTAGTTCTATCATTGTTCTTGCTGAAGCATTTTTTTATTTCTTTCCCCTCAGCACATTGGGTCAAATTGCACATGCACAGTGCAATTTTTACAGCAAAAAATGTATGGTAATTAGATACATTTTTCAATGGCTTGACACCCCTACTAATAACATTTTTGCATTTTACATGTTTTTGACACTTGCAGAAGGGCTATGATGACCTGCAGTCTATAGTGCCCACCTGCCAGCAGCAGTCAGAGTTTGCCATGGCCACACAGAAGATCAGCAAAGCCACAGTGCTGCAGAAAAGTAACAGCCTTACACATCACACTATACCGCTTTACACTGACCACAAAGTAATTTGCTGTATTCATCTGATTTAAATATGTGTGCATCATTTGGAACAGGGCAACCCGGTTGTTGCCAGATGTGAGGGAAAATGCAATACAATCCTGATGTAAAATACACACATGAGCCAAATCATTATGACCACTCAAAAATGAAGAAAATATCGGATTGTCTTGATACAGTTGCGCATGTGAAGGTCTGGAATGAGTTTGACGGTAACTGTACAGTTCTCAGTCAATGTGGAGGTCAAGTCAGGTTTATTTATATAGCTCATCATCTTCATACACAAACGTCCTTCAATATGCTTTACAGGAATAGAATAACAATAAAATAGAACAGAAGAAATGAAAGAAATAAAAGAATACGTGGAAAAGTTGATATTTAAAAACGGCAAGGCTTGTGGGCGGCTGGTGGTCTAGTGGTTAGGGAGTTGCCACTGTGATGAGAAAGTCATGGGTTTGAATCCCAGGACTGCTAGTGGCACCACTGGGGTACCCTTGAGCAAGATACCGTCCCCACACACTGCTCCCCAAGCGCTGTGTTCCTGGCTGCCCACTGCTTCATTTGGTGAATGGGATAAATGCAGAGATCAGTTTCGTCCTGTGGTGTGTGCACTTACACTTCCTCTGGTCAGTAGTGGTGAGTCCCTTCTGATCTACTGGTCTGAGGAGCTAGCGACAGGGTTTTGAGTGCCCGAGGCTCCTCAATTTGCAAAGCCAACAGAAGCTATTACATCTGCTTTAGACTAACAGAAGCACTAATGTGCCAGAAATATCCTGTTATCCTGTGGGGCTGCATAACCACAAACCAGTTAGAATGCACATGCTAGCTCATGCTCCACATGCAGAAGTCACTGGACCTTGGAGCTATGGAGGGAGGTGTGATGAGTCCCGTTTTCTGTGGACAGCTGAGTGCATGTTCACTGTTAACCTGGGGAAGAGAAGACGAGCTGGAGGAGGGAGTGCCATGCTCTGGGAAGTGTTCTGATATGTGCCACCTCCCTAAACATTGTGGCAGATGATGTGCACTCTTTCATTACCAAGGTGTTCCCCAACGGCAGTGGCCTCATAAAGTGTGAAGTGACCGTTCTGTCATACGTGAACACCCCAGCACACAGTGTGAACAGCATGGAATTCTTCCTCTGCATTTAATCCATTTAACCCATTCACCAAGTGAAGCAGCGGGCAGCCAGGAACTCAGCGCCCGGGGAGCAGTGTGTGGGGACGGTACCTTGCTCAAGGGAACCTCAGTGGTGCCACTAGCAGTCTTGGGATACGAACTCACAACTTTCTCATCAATTAAGCATCTGTGGGATGTGTGAGAACAACAACCATATCCACGACGGCGCTACCTCACAACTTACAGGACTTGCTGCCAATGTCTTGGTGCAGAAACCACAGGGCACTGCCAGAGGTCTCATAGAATCCAGTGCTTCAGCAGGTTACAGCTGTTCTGACAGCAGTTGGAGGACCAACAGTATCTTAGGATTTTAGTCATAATCATTGTATTTTTTCATGTGGACATGATGTACAGTAAATTCAGTGCATTATTTTTCCAATGAAGCATAAATCATAGAAAGCAAGGTTCTAAAGTCAGAATGTATTTTGTGATGCCTAATTGTGTCCTGTATTGTTTTTTTTGTGCTAATTGTGTGTGTGTGTGTGTGTGTGTGTGTGTGTGTGTGTGTGTCTTTTACAGCCATAGACTATATTCAGTTCCTTCATAAGGAGAAGAAGAAGCAGGAGGAGGAAGTGTCCACGCTCAGGAAGGAAGTGATGGCCCTAAAGATTATGAAAACGTAAGTGCTGTCAAAGAGTGAGGACGATTTTTTACTTATTTGGAGATGGGCAAAGCTGCAGAGGCCAGAACTGAAATTAATTAAACTCAGTAAATTTAAATAATTTAGTAAAATAAACAAGGCAAGAGTTAATTGAATAAGTTAATTGATGTCAGGTGATGCTATGTTTTACTCAACATGAAGTCAGTTATGAATATAAAATGCTTCAGAGCAAATGTTTTTAGAAAGTATATCTTTAACTAACATTAATTAAAATTGGCCTTAAGGAATCAGCACTGTTGGCATGAAATATTTAAAGTTCAGTAATTTTTATCTTCACAATGCTAAACTTGATTACAGAATAATAATAATAAGAAGAAGAAGAATGCACTTTTAAATTCTTTTACTGCTCTCTCTTATAATAAAACACAGTTTACATGCTTGATTATTGTCATTTACATCATGTGAATTATAAAGGCCTATAAAGGAGTTTTTTTCCACAATAAAAGTATTTTTGGAATCTTTAGAATCCATGTTTTCTAAAAACAACAAAAACTCCACTACAGATAGTAACACAGTTCTTGTGGGACTGTGTTTGAGTGCATGGCACAAGTGTAAGTGGGTTTATCCCATCATGCTGGCCTGCTTGTATTTGGGAGGCCATCAGACGCTTTTGTGTGACCCTCACACTCACTGAGAGGGAGATAACCCAGCCAAGAGAAGCAGGAACCAGGACACGAACCGCCAGACTAAAGTTCACTGTGAGGCAGTGTATCGATTTTTGCTTACAGGCATTTTGTTACAGGGAATGAAAAACTGCTCTAATGATGTGATCAGATCGTTCTCATTGGGATATTCATTCAATCACCCACTAAGTAACTAGCTGGCCTAGTGGTTAAGGCATTCACCTTGCAATCAGAAAGTTGTGGGTTCAAATCCCAAAACTGCAATTGGCACCACTGAGGTTCCCTTGAGCAAGAGACCGCCCCTACACACTGCTCCCCGGCGCCCCTCATTGGTGGCAGCCCCCTGCTTCACTTGGTGGACGGGTTAAATGCAGAGAAAGAATTTCTCTGCTGTTCACAGTGTGTGCAGTGTTCACATATGACAGATTGGTCACGTTACTTTTGTCTACTTATTGTTTTTAGTCGATGGAAGATTCGTAGAAACAGTACTTTACTGAATGATTACAAATCATAGAGCCTTTAAAAATACTTTTAAAAAATAAATTAAGAAGCCTCAGTTAAAGAGATCAAATCAAGGAAAATCTTATTTGCTTCATTATTTTAGCTTCTGAATTTGATGTGGTGATAAAAATAGAGCTGCACAATATAGACAAAATATCAGTATTGAGATTTTCCTGCTGTGATGACTTTCCTGATATAAGAGTCCATATCATAACTTTTCTGGAATTAAAAAGGCTTGAAGTCTGTGAATATTGTTTCAAATGGTACATTTACTCCCCCCAACCATGCAGTACATGTATGGGGGGAAAAAGCTACAAATACAGGCTGTTTTCAAATAAGATTTTGTAATGTCACAAAACCAACACATTTAAACATATCTCTTTCTTTTGATTACAGCAGTTTAGCCCTGCCCAATCATTAAGTGATTAAATCCTAATGGTTAAAGATTAAAATAATAAGGCTTTAGTTGGATTACCTGGGTGCCTCGATTCATCAGAGCACCCAGTAACTCATCTGGAGCTGTGATTGGTCACCTTGTCAGGAAAAACTGTGATTGGTTAGAGGCTCATTTGCATATTGCAGCCTTTTGCTACAGACCCTTCTCTGCCTGGTTCATACAGCCCATGGAAAGTTTTTTTTTTTTTTTTTTTATGTCATAAAAACAAGACATTTACCTGCTACAAAACTAGGCCCTTTTAAAATCTATTTTTAAAAAGGCATATAAATGATTGTAGTGTAAGAGACCAGTAGGATCATTTAAAATATGCATTATAGGGGACTGCCATGTAATAATGTAACATTTTACTGTCTAATGAAGTTTAATGGAGTAATTGACATTTGATTGCAGTGGAGTGGCCTTTATCGGGGATGGGAAGAAGAGAAGACTGCGTGTCTCTTGTATTCTGTAAAGGTCTGATGGCGAGGTTGGCAGGGCTGTAGAGTCCTGCTGCGTGTGAAATGAGGAGGTCAGGGAGGAGAGCGAGACCCACTTTAGCGGCAGCAGCAGCCCCCTGCAGCACTTTGAATGAATAAAATGGACGGATGAGGCAGGGGGTGCTGGCCATTCTCTCACAGCTTCATTTGTTCAAATGGATGGAGTCCAACTTGTTCCACATGACCTTTTTTAAAGCGCTGCTTTCTGGCTCTTTTTTTTTCATCCCCCTCTCCACATTTAACCCTTAGAGTGCAAAAAGATTCATTTTCTAATGTAAATACGTAATTGCATAATTATGTAGTGAGTTATGTAATAAATCACATTAAATTTATATCCTGTATTGACAGTCAAGTTTGTACTGACTTTTCTGTTTGTTTTAATGTCAAGGAATGACAAAAATGGGAAATGTACCAATTTTATCAAATTTAAATCACAAAAATATCTGTGGTACATACTGTACTTTATTCTTGTTTAGCATATTGTAAGTACATTGAGAGCAATGGAAACTGGAGTCAAACTCCTTGTACATTATATGAACAAAAGTATGGGGACACCTGTCCATTATATCAGCTGGGACTTAAACAACATTGCATTCAAATACATAGATTTTAATCCTGGAGTTGGTTCCCTCTTTGCAGCTGTAACTGATTTTGGAGTGTTTCTGTGGTAATTTGGAAAGGGTTCTTCCCCAAACTGTCCGCAAAGTTGGAAGCATGGTGTTGTCCAAAGTGTCTTGGTATACTGAAGCATTAAGATTATCCTTCACTGGAAGTAAGGGCCACCTGAATTCAATAATTAAGGTGTGTCCCAATTCTTTTGTCCATATAGTGTAAGTATACACATACTTGGCCAATAAAGCTGATTCTAATTCTAAAATCTCTTCTTCCAAACAAATTGCTCCCCTTGCTGCTGTGTTTCTCTCATGTTTTTTCTGTATGTTTTGCATATGTTCCACAGCAACTATGAGCACATAGTGAAGGCCCACCAGAATAACCCCCAGCAGGGCAGTGATCAGGTGTCAGATCAAGTGAAGTTCAGCGTGTTCCAGAACATCATGGATTCTCTGTTCCAGTCCTTCAGCACCTCCGTCTCAGTCAGCAGCTTTCAGGAGCTCTCCGCCTGCGTCTTCAGCTGGATTGAGGAGCACTGCAAACCCCAGGTAACTCCACACTTACAGTACTTAACGGACAATTGAAAGCATGCATGCACACTAGGGCTGTTAGAATTGTAATTTTGGCCTTTTTGATACCTATTTTCCACTTTCCAGATACAAGAAGTCACGGTTTTAGTACATCACAGATTTTTTTCCGAGAACCGAACTAATAACTGTTTGCTGAAACCCCCGCACTAACGCAGAAACAGCAGCAATCCACTGCATTTTAAAAAAACTTTTGTTAGAAAAATATCATTTACTAATTTTGTAACATAAATATTAACACATCCCGCTACATTTCCATATGAAAAATAACAAATGTTTTGTACTGCCCAGAGAACACAAAGAAAGTGCATCTTGGGATGGTGAAATACCACTGTACTCAGAGGCAGGTTTGAAAGTAGCCAATCTGAGAATGCTATTTATTTCTCCTTGCTGCTGATTGGCTGCTGCCCTGTGACGCTGCAGTCCAGAATTTCCCCCATTGAGCGTCTCGAGTTTTTCGTTTTGTTCTTATTAAAGCCCTGTATTTTTATTACGGTAAATTAAATGAATGTATTACTGTATTTACCTGCTCATACCAAAGAAAACACGCATGCATGAATTACTGTACAGTCTATACAGGGGTAACATCTGTATTTTACATTCAATACTACAGTTCAGTTTAAACTATACACTGGCAATAAGACTGTATAACTCGTCCTCGTACTGTAGGTGATCCTTCTCAGGATTAATATTAATGTCATTTAGTTCTCACTCAGATTGTGCAGTATTACTCATCTACTTTTATTTACTCATCTGTATGTTTTTGAATGTTTGTTTCATCCCCCCCCCATCACATGCTGCTACCTTTTTATTCATGGCACAAACACTGTCACTTTTCATAACCACTTGCATTAATAATGTTATTTTATTATATCTGCTATAGTTATTTGTTACTTTGTTTGATATTACATTTGCACTATTACTACTGTTCTGTTCTTTTTTAACTTTTATTGTATATCTTAATTTCCTCTTATTGCATTAAGCATGTTTAGGACAAAAGAATTTCCCTCAGGATAAATTAACAAATACAGGTTTACCTTTACGTTTTCTTTCAGGGTAATGTATTAAAAAGCTGTGCCACAAAAGCAAAAAAACTGCAGAGGAGACCTGCAGTTTCCGCGTTAGCGTGAGGGTTTCAGCGAACAATTAATTGGGTTCTCCGGAAAAAATCCGGGATGGACTGAAACCACAACTGCTGACCATGTCACCAATGTGTATATTTTTAACATAGTTAAGTCACAATGTGTAGCAATATCATTGCACTAGAGTTTTGTTCATGGTTTTCTGGTGAGCTTATTATTGTGTGTCCTCTAAATGTGCTGCTGTTGGTCTGTAGACACTGAGGGAGTTTGTTGTGGGTGTTCTGAGGCAGCTGAATGGACAGCTGTACTGAAGTTTCAGAAGTGTCTCCCCCTCAGGCTGTGGAGCTGGAGCTGGCTCAGAACCGGCAGGTGGCTCTCGGCTAAGCTCTGCACGCCAGTCAGTGGAGATCATCCTTACAAAGTCACACAACCCAAAGCAGGCCGTCTTTAAGGGTTTTCTAATTGTCTGTCATACAACGATACGTGATACACAATTCAGACTTGAGTGTTGTGGTTTTCCTGCAAGTAATTAGACTGTTAGAGCAGACAATTTGAATGTTATATGACTGTGATTTTACAAAACCTTTAAATTGAGAAATGTCTCATTAAGACAATGTTAACATGCTTGTTTTTCATTTAAAGATGCATTGTGTAATATGGGATACAGCCATCTGCACTAGGGTGTGTTCAAACCTTAAAATGTGAGTATATTATTACAATATGGACACTTCTTCACAGCCAAGCATTTTTTAAATTGCTGTACTGGTAGTAAACTGGTTGAGATTAGAGCCCGACTGATTTATCTATGATGGGGAAGAACCCTAGACTGAAGTCAGTCATCCCATTTTACTTTATAACCACAATACAGGCTGAACTGATGAATACAAAACACCGTATTGGTTAGGATACATTTGTTTTTGTTTTTCTAGCATTTAGGATAACGTTATAGCAGAGAAAAAAAAAACTTGTTGCTATTAACTCTGACTATAAAATACAAACAGAGAAAGAAAATTATTCTGGCCTTGGTATTGGCCTGTTTTAATATGTGTATTTTGTTTATGCTGATGCCTAAAGCTAGATTTGGTCTAAATCGCACACATGATAGATAATACACTCTCAAGTAATCATGCTCGGCGGAAAGCACGGCTTTACGTTTCTTAAACAGTTAATCTCTCAAAAACCTCAGAAATGAGCAATACAAAGCCGAGCTTTTTGTAATCATCTTTAAAAGGCTTAACATGTTTTGAGCTTTAAATGCATGGAAATGTTTAAAAAAGAACACCCTTTAGTTCCATAAGCTGTTTATTTGTACCTCTCTAGTGCTTTTGAAACACAAGCAATAATGTCAGTGTTCAGGATCCGTTTGGGTTGTGTTCTTTTTCTTACCTGTGATATCAAACACTGTACAGGTAAAGTCTTGTACAGAGGTTTGATAGATTTACACTTGTGAATTGCTGAAAAATCCCACACCAGCCTGTTTAATGAGGTTGGTGTACTATGCGCAATCATTTTCTCTTACCTCATTCATCTCCCAAAGCACAATTTAAATCACTCTTTTGCTTATGTGTTGTGTTGTAAAGTGGAGCTAAAGGTAGCAAGGAGTTTTACATAGAAAAAGGACTTTTTTTTTAATTGATTAATATATACAGAATGACACACATTACAGTCTGCTTTTTTTGGTCCCTCAAATTATGTAAATTGATTTTATATTCTGTGTTATGTATGGCTGCCCTTTTTATCACTTTCTTTTAATTTAGCACAAAGACACAGCAAATCTCACTTTCACTGTGTGGACCCGAGGGGGAAAAAAGATTAATTTAGTTCAAGATGTGACAAATGTTTCTGGGCAAAAAAAGACGTGTAACCAAAATGAAAATGTATATCAAAGACTTCATTAAAACGACAAGATGTTTACCTTAATGAGAAACTCAGGAACACCCGTTTAATCTGTACATTCAGGTTGTGTTGTAGTAAAAGGTGGTTTATCAGGCTGTTGAATGACCTGTGCTGGGGGGGAAAAGGGACTCTCTCTTGTTTTTAGCCATAAACATGGAGAGAGGCTCCATGCAGACGAGGTTCAGAGCATTATAGACATAGACGACACTGATTTAGACAAGAGAATCTTAGTCAAATATTTTTTTATAAATGCAGTTTGTAATCAGAAAATAAATGTTTGATTCATGTTTAAACATATTTACAGTTGTGTATTTTTTTAACGTAGTTATGTACATTATTTACAATCCTGCACCATTGATAACAACTGACAGGCAGAGAATGCACTAAAATGTAATGCGCTGAATTATTTTGATTTAAGTATGTGCAAAATTTCCACATGAATAAAAGGTATTGTATCAGCACATGACTGGCCTGAGGAAAACTGCATTGATGTAGTTTTATTATTTTATGTGGAATTTTTTTTATTTATGTGGAAATGTGACAAGTCAATTCAATGCATTACCCTTTTTCACTGGCCTCTGCCTGTGTTGACAGTTCATCTCTGCCTCTCAATAAAAGCTTCACTGTCCTGGTGGTCCCTGGCAGGTGTCAATGGTAACCGAGTCAAAACGGGCATCCAGCGTCAGATATCAGGAACAGTCACTTTATGATCCTCATCTGTTTCAACTCCAGCCTCCTCCTAAATAGATGCATAAACACAGTTCCAAATATTAACTTGTACAGACTAAAATTACATTTCTAAAAAATGAATCTAAGTTGTGTTCCAAGTCATTGTAAACTAGATACGCACACCTTCACAAATTAATTACGTATTAAATGTGCCCACTCACTGTTGTGCTGTTTGAACTACTAAGTGAACTGGGCTAGTCAGCAAGCTACCTAGGCTAAAGAATGACTTCTCTCCTAAAATACACACGATTCATAAAACTGCAATATAAATAAATAATGACACTCAAATGTCTTACATACATCATACATTAAGAGTTGGAGCCTTACACCTAGGCTGAATCTGAAATGAAATTCTGGCTTCTTCCCCCCAACATCTGTACAGTACAGAACTGCAATAAAATACAATAAAACCCACCACAGTCACCAGGGAGCAGGACAAGTATTCAGGATCCCTGAATGTAACATAATACTAAACAAAAACCTTTTCTTGGCGGAATCAGTGTTTAACAGCCCTGGTCCTAAAAGCCCACCCATTATTCTTTATTGACATTATATATCCGGAGGAAGGCATCTCCACTGAGTTTTTGGGGCAGCTGGTGGCCTAGTGTTTATGGTGTTCGCCCTGTGATGAGAAAGGCGGGGTTTCGCATCCCAGGACTGCTAGTGGCACCAATGAGGTACCCTTGAGTAAGGGACTGTCCCCACACACTGCTCCCCGGGCGCTGTGTTCCTGGCTGCTCGCTGCTTCTCTTGGTGAATGGGTTAAATACAGAGAAGAATTTTGTGCTGTTCACTCAGTGGACTATGGCGTGTTCACGAATGACAGAATGGTCATTTTACACTTGAGATTGTCTGATGGCAGTGGGATTAAAAAGTGCCATCATGACATGAAGTGAACAAAAGTTACAAAGCCTGAACATGAACAAATAGGGTGTAAAAACGTCTGGTCCTACAGGCCTAAACTCGGTTCGGTGTACAGCTGTAATATTTTTGAGAGACTCACCAGAAACTGCTTCTTGCTCTTTGGGTAACCCTCGAGAATTGCTCCCATCATATCAGAGGCCTAAAAACAAATCAGAAACACATTTCACAGATTTTCTGTACCCAACATACATTTAGCAGTGTTTGTTGTTTACATATGCAATTCAGAAGCTAATGTGAAATCCGAATTGTTGTACCAGTCTCTTTCTTTTTTTCCACTCTTTCACATACAGGCTTCTCTCTTTGTAGACCTGTGATACAGACAACATAAGAACAAATGTAAACATTTTAAAACTCATTCAAAATCATTTAAATACATTTCCTAAATGTACACATCCTGAATCCACAAGTACACTAACTGATCTATAGTCAGATTTTATAGTACTCTGTTGACTAAATGCCATTGGTTTTTATGTAAAAACCATTGGTTTTTATGTAAAGAAATGTGTTTAGACCTTCTCCCTTTCCTCAGGGGTGACGTGGTTCGTGGCTGATTTGATTTTCCGAAGCCGTTCTTTGTAGCCTTCACATTCAGCCTTCAGCTCTTGGATCTGTGCGGTCATCTCTGCTGTGGTCAGTGAGCTGTTAAGCTCCTTCAGCTCTGTAGACAAACACAGCAAATTTGATCTGAAGAACATACGTTGGACACCGTACTAACACTTGTATTAAACAATGCTGTAAAACAAAAATGTCTCTGACATTTGTTTTATTGATGATCTGATGACTGATATTGTTTCTATAAGGTAACAAGCACCGTCAAGTTATATTTGGACTCTTGTTTGGAATTTTGTGGGGCAACAGTCAAGTTCAGGCAGAATTTTGTGGGGTTACATTCAGGTTTAGACTAGAACTGTGTGATTCATGACTCACCCGGGTGAATCACCCGGATCCATTAAATAACTCATGAGTCACGAATCTCAGATCTCCATTGAACTGAATCCTTTGAGTCCTAACTACACCATGTCTAAATTGTAAACTCCGTCACATAAATACATCTTATTATCATTAAAACATCAATTAATACCATAAAAGTTGCATAACTTAGTTTCTTTGCACCACTACTCTTAAAAATGAGGTATATCCTACAAACCTACAATCCTACAAACTTCCTGCAAAGTTGAATCCTCCTAGTGGACTCTTGTGTCAATCAGAGTCGAAAATAGCCCTGCAGGCGAATTGGATTCGCTCAGAGTGGGTCCGGTCCTTGGCCAAGTCATGAGTGAATCCGTCGGATCCGGGTCCTTGGCGAGTCATGAGTGAATCCGTCAGATCCGGGTCCTTGGCGAGTCATGAGTGAATCCGTCAGATCCGGGTCCTTGACCGATCCGGGTCCTTGACCGATCCGGGTCCTTGGCGAGTCATGAGTGAATCCGTCAGATCCGGGTCCTTGGCGAGTCATGAGTGAATCCGTCGGATCCGGGTCCTTGGCCGATCCGGGTCCTTGGCCGATCCGGGTCCTTGGCGAGTCATGAGTGAATCCAGCGGTTAACTTTAACTGGATCGGAATCGCAAAGTGTATCCGCTGGTTACCTTCCTCCACAGCCAAAAACATGCAGCCGAATCTGAATCGCTCAAACGAGCGGGTTTATCACTCACACGAGTGGGATACTGTCCCTGAACGACAGTAATGAGTGAATCAACCGGTCAAATACAGCTGAATCGCTCATATGAACGGAACGGGGGGATTCAAATACAGCTGAATATAAATGTCAAACTTCTTCATACACCTGTCACTGATTAGACTTCATTAACCGAAAGAATGTAGCCCAATCCTTCATTTGACCACATTACCTTTATTTAACGTTCAAAATATGCACACCCCACAACCACAATGTCTGATGAAAAAAATATTAAAAATAACAGCCCAATAATCCATGCATCCATTTTGTTTGGGCTATATCCACGGAAGATTTTTTGTCTGTCTCTCTGTGTGCAAAACAACTCGAAAAGTACTACATGGATTTGGACTAAATTTTCGGACAACATGGGTGTTAGGACAGTAAAAAGCTGATTAAATGTTGGTGGTGATCCGGAACCAATACTGACTCAAGTGACTCACAGATCCGGATCAGTTTAGTGAGTGACTCAGAGGGAGCTGAATCCTAAAAAGGATCCGAGTAGTACAGCTCTAGTTTAGACAAAAAGCCACAGTCATTTCAGAGGGTTTTGTCAGTCTGCATCTAAGTCCAACACAATTTTGTCACGTTACAGTCGGGTTCAGACAATTCTTTGGGCTACCATCAGGACTGGGACAGTATTATGTCAAGCTACAGCTGGGTTCCAGCTTTGAGTCAGGTTGTGTGGACTGAGAATGTTCTCAGGAGAGATTCAGGTTTGGTTCAACCCTGATTAAAGCTGTACCTGCATCAAGCTGCCTACAGTTCTGGGAGACTGTCTGCACTTGGTTGTTGAGTTCAGTGATGCGTTGGTCCATCTCCTTCAGTTCAGCATCACTCACATTAGCAAACTGAGACTGAAAGAACAGAGCAAATATTCAGACACAGTGGTTAAGAGCATCACATAAGACATTTTTTAATAAACTGCAATATAGCAGTCTGCACATCTTTTCTGTAATAAATTTAAAATAATGTACATCTCAATTTCAAGTGTGTGTAAGGAGAGTGTGAAAACATACTTGGTCTGCAAAGTAGATCTTTTGCTTGCCATAGACCTTTTCCCTGATCTTGCCCCCCTGGGCTAACTGTTCCATGGCCTTCACCACAGCCTGTGTCAGAGGAACATTTAAAATGCAGTCTAAATTAAAACAAAACTTAGATACACTGTAGCAGCATCTTTAAAGGCATCCAGTACTGTTATTCTCAACAAACACTATATGGACAAAAGTACTGTGACACACCTGCTTTTCAGGGTTTGGGTTAGGCACCTTACTTCCAGTGAAGGGCAATCTAAATACTCCAGCATATCAAGACATTCTGGACCATGCGTCCAACTTTGTGGACACAGTTTGGGGAAGGATCTTTGCTAGCAAGGTCCATAAAGACATGATTGGATGTGTTTGGATGGGGAAGAACCTGAGTGGCCCACAGAGAGTCCTGACCTCAACCCCATCCAACATCTTTTAGATGAACTGGAATGGAGATTGTGATCCAGGCCTTCTCATCCAACATCAGTGTCTGACCTCATAAATGCTCTACAGAATGAATGGACTCAAATTCCCACAGAAACTCCAAAATCTTGTGGAAAACCTTCCAAGAAGAGTGGAAGCTGTTAAAGCTGCAAAGGGGGGCCAACTCCATATTAAAGTCTATGGATTCGAATGCAATGTCATTAAAGGCCCTGCTGGTCAGGCATTCCAATACTTTTGTCCACAGTGTATATATCACAACTATGCCATGTTATCCAGCATCATGTGACAATGAGATTAAGCAAAAGTGTCTGTTCTTACAAAGGTCCAGCATGGCTGCAGGTTTAAAATCCAACTAAGCAGTAGCTTTCCTCACTTAATAATTTGACTGAGACCTTTTGATCTGGGCTCAGATTAAACCCTGCAGCCACACTGGTCCTTTCTAATACTGGACACCTCTGAGATAAAGGCATTTGTGTTATTTTATGATTTGACCTACCGTTTTGCCAAGACCATGCTGTTTCTGCAGGTTACCAAAAACATCCTGGGCACTGTAGGGTCGGTTCTTCTCATTCAAGTAGGAGAGGATAAGCTCAGCACCTGAGATTACAAGAAAGAGGTCTACGTGACAAAGACATTTCTTCAAGAGCCACTTTAGTCCTTCCCAGCTCCAGTGGCACAGCCCACCTGCACTGCACAGTTCAGTCATTTCCAGCTCAAGAAGGGCTTCATCTCTAGCTAACGATGCATCTCGGATGCAGGAAAATTGTTTTCCCTGCTCTAACACACTCATTTCAGCTAAGGAATGGTTTGTTAATCAGCAGATCTGGCATGTTACAATTTAAAAAAGTCAAAATGTGCAAGACCGGGGACAACACTGGTGTAGATCAGGTTCAATAAGGATATAGACAAAAGTATTGGGACACGCTTAATTCAGGGTTTGGTCTAGGCCCCTTAACTTCCAGTGAAGGACAAACTTAATGCTTCAGCAGACCAAGACGTTTTGGACAACGCCATGCTTCCAACTTTGTGAACACAGTTTGAGGAAGAAACTTTTCTATTCCAGTATGACTGTGTCCCAGTGCACAAAGCGAGCTCCATAAAGACATGACTGGATGACTTCGGGTGTGGAAGAATTTGACTGGCCGCACAGAGCCCTGACCTCAACCCCATCCAACACCTTTGGGATGAACTGGAACAGAGATTGCGAGCCAGGTCTTCTCGTCCAACATCAGTGTCTGACCTCATAAATGCTCTACAGAATGAATGGGTATAAATTCCCACAGAAACGCCAAAATCTTGTGGAAAGTTTTCCAAGAAGAGTGGAAGCTGTTATAGCAACAAAAGGGGAACCAACTCCAGATTAAAGTCTATGTATTTGAATGCAATGTCATTAAAGTCCCAGGTGGTGGGATGGTCAGGCGTCCCTATACTTTGGTCCACAGAGTGTATGTCTCTGGTCTCAATAGCCACACATTTATGTGATTTCCAGTAATATATTCATGCCTCAGTAATGCCAAGAAAGCTCTGTCTTTAAAAACTATCACAATGTATTTAGGAATCAAAAATGTTTCAGATTGAACCCCAACTGGTTTTCAGCACCGTTTGTAGTGGATTTTAAGGTAAATAAAATCCAGGAACCAACAAGTGCACTATATGACTAGAAAAAAAAAAAGATTTGTGTTCAGTTACAAGCTGCACGACTCCTTATCTTATCATTCTCGTGATCTGGGTGGGAAATTTAGTTTAGAGAATCTTTTTAAAGAATAAAATGTTTGTTAACCAGCAGTGTTGCCTGTAGCAGGTTTTGAGAGCTAACGGCTAACCCCCACTCGCCAGAAAACAATTAAAAATCAATCTCATCTTTTGTCGCGTTAAGCATCACAAAAAAGTGAACAAATGTATTCCTACGTACACGCAGCGTCCTTTTTGCTCATTTTAGCTTTTATCCTAAATAAAAAAACAAAAATAAACCCCTGACTGCTCTCGGTTTACTCCTCTCAAGTTTCCCGCGCTATGGGGTCGTGACGTCTCATCCGGCCCAGTGACGTCAGCCAGGTTTGTTTACACGTGTTATGCACAAACATGCAAATTTTTTTATTATGAAGGTTTATTGCAACATAAAAGATAAACTGTATAAAACAAAGTGAAGAGAAAAAAACAACATAAAGAGGGAAGAAATGTATTTTAACAAAAATCAGACATAAAACAATATTAAAAATTAAATATAATATAGTAAGATTAACATTAAATATGAGTAAGATAAAGATGAAATATAGTAAAACCAAGATTCAATTTAAAAGAGTAAAATTTAAAATGAAATATGACAATAAGATTAAGATTAAATATATAACTACAAAGATATAACTATATTTAATATAAGTTTAAGATTAAATATAGTACAGTTAAGATTAAACATTAAATTGTAAGATTAAGAAATAAATAAGATTAAAATTAATTATAAGAATATAGATTGAGATTACATATAAAATAGTCAACTAGGGCTTAAATATGAGACAAAGAGATTTAAATTCAATATAATGAGATTAATGTTAAGTATGATATTATTAGATTAAGATTAAATATAATAAGATTGAAATTAAAGACAGTAAGATTAAATATAAAACAGATTAAGATTAAATATCAAACAGTAAGATTAAAAGATACGTTTAAGATTAAAGATAGTTTAACTAAAGTGAGTTTTGCATAATATGTCCCCTTTAATACCCATCTGTGTAAATAGCATAGTGTATTTCATACTGACTTTTTTCTGCAGTTTTTATTGGATTTATTTAGACTTGATTTATTATATATTGTTCTTGTCTCTGGGTGTCTATGCATTCAAAACATAAGCAACTGAATCTAGGACCAATTATGTTTCTGGATTCTGATGATTCTAAAACCCCGCCAGAAATAAAGAGAGATCACAGTTCACTTCTATAATTCCAGAATTTATTCACTTGCACGTCAAAACATATCAAAAACCAGTTACAGAGGAAGAGGGAAGAACATTTCTACTGATCGCACGTACAGAACGGACACGTCAACTGCAGGACGTCCTCTTAACAAAGAGACGAGGGACGATTGAAAGGATTTAGTCTATTAAATGATAATTTTTTTCTTTTTTTGATTTAGAAACAGCAAACAAGTTCTCCACCATCCTCGGTTATCCGCTCCAGGATGACTGCGTGGTGAACAGACGGCCCGAATGAAGGTTTTCTGCTTCAGGGCATTAATATTCAATTTTCTGACAGGTCGTTTTCTTTATTCTCAGCATAAAGCTCCATTTTCACCATCTAATTTCTGTGCACTTATAAAGTGACTCCTGCTTCTCTCTGAATGAATCTGAAGAACACAAAAGACCTGTTATTTTCAGGTTGAGTATAAAAAGCAACAGTCTTCCATCATCTGGGAACCATGCTGAGAGACACACGCGCGCACACACACACTTCATACTTCTTTTTCAAAAAGAAATGGGCTTATTATTTCAAATAATTACCATATCTGGCTTTTGCCTCCATCTAAAATAATAATTTTATCTAAACACATTCAATGCAGCATAGTTGAAATCAAAGATACACATACAAAGATGAATAAATGGTATTTTAGCCTTTTACAGGCGGTCAGTTATACTACACTACATGGACAAAACTTTTGGGACACACCTGTTTTTCCCCACAGAAACACTGTAAAATCTTGTGGAAAGCCTTCCAATGAATGCAGTGTCATGAAAGTCCCTGTTGCTGCATTAAAATCCAGAGACTTTAATATGGAGTTGGTCTCCCCTTTGCAGCTGTAACAGCTTCCACTCTTCTTGGAAGGTTTTCCACAAGATTTTATAGTGTTTCTGTGGGGAAAAACAGGTGTGTAATGGTCAGATGTCCCAATATTTCTGTCCATGTAGTGTACTGTCAGTTACACCATGTCTTTTCCACACCATGTCCTTAATTAGAGTTTAAAATATACTCTCTTCATCAATGTGTTGCCACTGTTATCGTCACTGTTGAGACAAAAGCCTCATTTCTGTCCATTATATCTATAAAAGTTTTAACCCACCTCTCATTTCTTTACATTTTGCTTTGAATCACCTTCTTAGTGCAAAAATTTGAATTTTCTGCCCTTTAAACTGTCAAATCTTTGGCATATTATGTAGAATGAATTAAAGAAAAAGGAACTGATGTTTTACTGCAAATTGTCTGATGACACCAGGAGCCTAGATAAAGGTGTTCCAACCACTCAGCTTTCAGCACCACTGATCAATTCATACATAGGTCACTGTGTGTCTTAACAAAAAATACATTCTTTTTTAAATAGACTATCATTAAAGCTGAAGAACTTTTAAAATGTATTAGTTTAAAGTTAAAGTTACTCTTCTAGAGATATGAGGTTTTATTCCAACAGTGATGACAAGTAGCTCTGTAAAGTGAGGATGAAGAAATTTGAAAGAAAAGACCAGCAAAGATCAACAGCGGCCTACAGCACTGTAGAACAGAAGCGGGCAAGACGACACTATCATGCACGACAGATTCCACTGGGATACGTGTTCCTCAGTATGCTACCTGTCCGAAAATATCCAGACACCTCTTCTGATGAGTGGATTCAGGTTCTCCCACGGCTGACGTGTGTTCAGGTACCCACACACAGCTTTTATTGTCTCCATGTAAATGTACTTACCAACAGTGTGGGATGGTGTATCATGGGTATCATACAACTGGATTTTTCATTAAAAGGAGATACAGAAGGTGCTCTCAAGGGGTGTCAGTGTCTAAGGTTTTAGGAATTTGCTTAAATGTAAGAATTTGCTTAATGTGACACAGTTCAGTAGTTTAGGAAACCTTCGGGAAAAAAAAACAATAGATGGACATCTTGTCCGGGAACTTTCCCATCCCAACAAGAGACTTCATGCTTTATATCAACATTCGTTTTTTTATTTCAACATTCGTTGTCAGATTATGATCAGATTTCATTTGATCGCATGAGAATCCATATGTAAACACACCCATGATGCAACAAAGCAAATCCAAAATCACACTGGAGATGCATTTTCGTCTTAAATGTAGATGCAATATGGTCCAGATTTGATCCAGATCCAGATCATTCAGGATGTTATGACTGAACAATACTTTTTAATGCTTTCCTTTCAATTACAAACTGAAATGTGGCCTAATCAGAAATGATCATGAGGTGCTAGAAGTGGGGTTATTTCCTGAACCCACTGGGCTCTAAAAGCTCTGACGTTAATGCCGTTCAAACCTACAGCCATTCAGCAGTCTAGAATTTAGAACAGCTGGCTGAGTCTGGCAAGACTGACCACTTGGTTGGTACCATAAAAGCTTTGATGCCCAGCCCTAATTGTGGTATTTTTGTGGTACAATGCACTCTTTCTGTAGAACCAAACAGATTAATATGACCTCTAAGCAATTATCTTCATATAACTACAGACAAAAAAAAAAAAATCACAGCAAAACAGCAAAGAACAGCATCACTGCACACCACAGCAACCTCCTACTGACTCAAACTGGCTTCAACAAGTACGGATTCAAACAGCCATTTCAGAACATACAATATAACTATGAAATGCAGGATTCAGAAAGTAAAAGACAAGTACATCGGTAAGCCTTCAGGTATTGCATCTAAACACATGGTTACTGAAGAATAAGGCTATTGGGGAAAAGTCTGAATGGCCAGCATCACTAATGAAGAAAGAAAGCCAAGCATGCATGAACATACAAATGTGCATTAAAATATCTCTTGACATTTTACAGCAGTCCCTGCTAAAGGAAATAAAATCATTGCATTTTCAATGTTGCAAATTAAAATAAACTAGCTAGACCTCAAAAACTGGGACTTGACAGCAACCTAAAACATGAGAGAAGCCAATAACTCAGCATCAAAACACCGGACTGGAAAATAAGGATGACCAGTGGTCAAACAGCACTGAGTTGGGGGATAAAACGTAGACAGTTTTTCCAGGGGGCAGCTTTGGACGTGTAGCTTTTTACGGTTCTAATAGCAGGACAGAGAAACACACCAGAAGAGATGTTTCATATTTGTTTGGAATTTGATCCGGGGGGCTCATTTAGAGAAACGCACACACACACGGAGGGGATCATACGTGAAAACTGTAATTCATAAAATGTTAATTTGACGTGAGAACAAGTGTAAATTAAAGCAGTTTCTTTAAACAATCGACTTTTCATACAGACAGTCCTCGGGCCTTAAAGTGAGACTAATCAACACTGTGTTCTAATAAATCAATTGCAGCGAAATGCTGAGAACCTGGGAACGTATTCAGAATGAAATTTAAGTGGGTTTTATGCCTCAAGATCTTGGATGTGGTGATGTATAAAACACATAAATTTTGTTCCGAATTTAAGTTTGTTTTAATCAAACATCACACCCAGGACCTTGCTGCAATTTCATTCTGTATCTAAGTGTTTCACACATCAAGATCCTGGATGTGATGCTGATTTTTTTGTGGTTTTACAGCATAATCAAGCATGTAATGGTCAGAATTTGAAAATGTTACAAGATGGAGAGGGGACCATGTCTGCATATCGTTGCCTTATCTCTAAAGGAGAAACATTCTTAACTTAAATGTACACTGATATAACAGTATTCTAAGTATTTCCGAACCATTTCTTTTAGTTCTTTTGTCAGCTGGTATTACTAATAGTTTAATTTCTATATAGTTAGGGTAAGAGAGGCATACGTTGTGCTTTTAGTGCTATGAGAGCAGAGCTGGTGACAAAAAAGGGCCTCGATTAGGCGATTTCTTCTACCAGTATCACAGTGTTTTCACGGGTAACTAACTGACAGGAGTGCACACGCTGGGGGATACAGATGCTAGCTGTGGCCTCGGGTTTAAATTACAGCCAAAAAGCATTTTAAGAGGTAGAGACATTAGCAACACCTCAGACCTGTAAGAATGTACACCAACCTCATCACTTTCAGCTGGGTTAGGTTTCAAAAGAACACTGGTGCTTCTGTTTCTGCCAGGTCTGTAGAATATAGTCTGTTACCATAGACAGTCATTTTAACTGCAATAGACAGCAAAGGCTTTTCTGTTCTATTACAAATACAAGAACACTGACAATCAACTGTATGCCACAGATCCAGCAGACATTTTAGACATTAGTCTCCTAATCACGTTAAAATGAGTCTGGGCAAGTTCTGACTGACGCAGGATTGGCAATAACTTTCCTGTGGAACTGAAAGGAGAGGAGTCTGGCTGTGCTAAGAAAGGCAGTGAATCCTGCTTGATCATGCCTCTCTGGTTATTGGAATATGTTTTTAACAGATTACTCATCTGTATTTAAAGCATACCACCACCACCCCCGCCCTTCTCTGAAACGGAGGCTGATTGCTATGGCTTATGGCTTATTTTATCATCACCTGCAAAGTACAAAAAGAAGCTTCAAAAGTTTAGCCGTAAAATACATGAATATGTTAGGGTAGAAGGCAATGTAATAATGATGAACAATTACACTGCAGTGCTACAGAGATAAAAGGGATCTGGGATCTGACAGGATTGTGACAATGCATTCATCAATCCCCTCTTCTTTCTGCAAACAAGTCTGAATAAACTGGAACATTCTGTTGGAAGGAAAAACACTTGCTCAAATCTGGGCCAACAAAGCTTTGACCCATTTGTATGCAAACACACTCAGCGTGCTGCCGTTTCAGAGGTGTAAAATCAGAACCTGTTTCTCTTACAGAAAATCGAATGTTTGTTTAAAACAGCAGGAGGCCAGGTCGAGGCTGACAGATCACTGAAACAACTGAATGATAGTGATTTATATTTCCCAGATCTTACCACGTCAAGAGTGGGTTTGGCTTGGTGGAGCTGTGGTAGTACAATAGTAGTCTGCTAACACAAGGGTCACGTTTCAAGAAAAAAAAAAAAAAAAAAAAAAAAAGAACCCTCACCTTACTGTAATTTTTTTCCCTTGTATGTGTCCATATTGCTATTAAATGTCTAAAATAGGATGTATTGATCTCATGAGATTTCACATGGAATGACTCTTTCCTTTCAAAGGGTTCGATTGCAACAGTCTCAACCGAGAGTAACATGCTGAGCTACAATAGTTGTTTTGTGCACAAAAGCTCCAAATCAACATTTACCTGAAAAAGCAACTTCAGGATTACTTTAGTCCTGTAAAACCAAGAAAAACTCTGGCCTAAATGTTGTGGGAACACTGTCTTATAAGTGTGGGGGGAACATTGTCTTATAAGTGTGGGAATAAATTGTCTACACCATTCCAACATGTTGGGAGGAGAGGGGCAATGGTGGGAGGTGTCATTAGGCCAATGTTGTTTAACAAGTTGGCACAGTTGGAAAGAAAAAAAAAAATCCTCCTAAGCATGTGGACATGTGTTAAATCCAAAAAAATGAGCAAAGGTTAGGAAATAATAGCATTTCGTAACAATCGATAATGCCAGGGGATATACCCTTGTTAGCAGCGGATTTCAAGCACCAAAAATTTCAACAAGTTGTCCACAGATGTGTATTCTTATTACAAGAGACCTTGTGAGACTAGGATCAGCTCTGAGTTAACAAACAGAAAGCATATGGTACATCTAAGCTGGAGTGTTTTGTTATTATTATTTGTAAGTCTTCGTCGCTGCAATGCAAGCCTTTGCATAGCCTTTCTGCATATTGCTTTTATGGGCTGTCTTTGAACTGCTTCGGCACACGTCATCTACGCAGGAATATCTGGTTTGGTCCCATCATGAGTGAAATGTGTTGACTGTACATAAGGTTAAGGTTCCTTTTTAAGAAATTGATAAGGCTCAGTTAGACTTGCTTGGGATGTTGCAAAAAAAGTTTCATGGTTTGGTATGCTGGTTTCTGTGGTAGTTCAGATTTCTCAGTTTTCATGTCCTATTGCTTTGCCTACAAAAAAAATTGGGGTCTTTAAGATGATTCACTCTCTCTCTAGCTCTTTCATACACAGGGGAGGGGACAGGAAATATCAGAGAGACTAAAAACAAGATTACTTCACAGTGATTGCCTGCGGCCAGTAGAAAGATTACTGGCTAGTGGGACCTAATACCACATTTATTAACCGTGCAAAACAAAACAAATATTCTCTCTCACACACACACACACACACACACACACACACACACACACACACACACACACACACACACACACACACA
>JBBPCX010000028.1:6371953-6384653 GCA_037974365.1 Hydrocynus forskahlii | reverse complement strand
AGACAACCCAAAAGTGAAAGGAATATCAGAGAAGACTCTTAGCTCTCCCTCAAGACCTCTTTGGGGTTCTTTCAGGGATTATTTTGTGTGTTTTGTTGGCTGTTTTTGCCCTCTCCCCCCTCTCTATCTCCCAAAAGACGATGAGGCTAAAGTTTGGCATCTCATAACTCGGCCGGTCCACCTTAAATACAGAAGTGGTGAGATTACACTCTGCCCATGTCGTGCCTCCGAATTCACGTAATTTAAAATGTATTAGTTTTACACTTCATTTTTTTTACACAGTTGTTGCTGCTAAAATGGACATACTTGAACTATTTAGATGACTGCCTCAAAACACGATGAGGCTAAAGGTGGGCATCTCGTAACTCGGCCGGTCCACCTTAAATACTGAAGTGGTTAGATTACACTCTGCCCTGTCGCGTCTCTGAATTCACGTTATTTAAAATGTATTAGTTTTGCACTTTTTTACACAATTGTTGCTGCTTGCATGGACATAATACTTGAACTTTTTAAATGATTCAGACAAGATTGTTGTTTTTGATTTTACAGCTGTTGCTGCTACCTTTTTGTGAAGTGTAAATACATTCCTTTGGAATGCCTTTAAATTCAATGTATTTGTTAAATTCAATGTATTTAAATTCAATGTATTTTTGGGTCGGCCCACGTGTATATGTGTGTGTGTGTGTGTGTGTGTGTGTATTCATTTATTAAATTCTTTGCATTTTTTCCCCAGGTCTCCACCATCATGTCTGCTAGCACTACAACGCTGCGTTACCCTGGATACATGAACAATGATCTGATTGGGCTGATTGCATCCCTCATCCCCACTCCCCGCCTCCACTTCCTTATGACTGGTTACACACCACTGACCACTGACCAATCAGTAAGTTTTGTCTCACAGTCTAGGGATAATGATTTTATATTGATGTATGTCCTACCAATATTGCAGCAATTTGCATTCATTTTACACTGACATAAACTTAACTCTATTATGAGGATATTTAATGTTGTTTTTTTTTTTGTTTTTTTTACGACTTTGGAAGTTTCTGCTATTGGTTAGTAAAGCACCATTCAACTCCAAATGTTGGCGCCTGCTTAATGTTTGGTCATGTTAAATCAAATTTAATCACATAATCATTTTTTTATCTCATTAGAATAAACTCCAAGTTTTCTGCCCGTAAAATCGGTATCAGTGATCAACTTATAGCTGGTGGCCTAGTTAGGGCATTCGCCCTGCAATCAGAAAGTCGTGGGTTTGATTCCCAAGCACCTCTGAGGTACCCTGAGTGAGGATCCGTCCCCACACACTGCTCCCCGGGTGCTGTGTTCCTGGCTGCCCGCTGCTTCACTTGGTGAATGCAAAGAAAGAATTTCACACTGTTCACACAGTGTGCAGTGGTGTGTTCATGTATGACAGAATGGTCACTTTCACTTTTCACTTCACTTATTATATCGATCTCTGGTCTTCCTCTGTTATCCATGTTTACATTATTGATCCTTGTCACTTCTACCTTTTCTGTCTCTGTTCAGGTAGCGAGTGTCAGGAAGACTACGGTCCTGGATGTGATGAGGAGGCTCCTGCAGCCGAAGAATGTGATGGTGTCCACAGGTCGAGACCGCCAGACCAACCACTGTTACATTGCAATTCTCAACATCATACAGGGAGAAGTGGATCCCACACAGGTGAGTGGAGTGAGGTGGGGGGAGGGCATAAAATATGTTGTATCTTACATTTGACTTGTGTATATCATACATGTAGACACACTCGATAGTATGCAGTGGTTTGTGGTGTTCTGCTCAGTCCTATGCAGCAAATCATATTCAAGTTATCGATTATTATGATTGGCCTTCCAAAATTATAACTGTTCATATTATTAAAGTGCTTTTTTTTTTTTTTTTACATACAGTACACACCCAACAGCCATTTATTAGGTAAACTTACTTTGCATCACTGTCCACTCATCAGGTCCATTTACTGAGTAGGTTCACTTTGTAGTTTACATTTACAGACTGGAATCAGTTTCTCTGCATAATGTGCTAGCCTGATATTATCAGTTCCTATTTCTCAGTGTTTCTGCACAGCATTAGCATTGACATGGTGGTGGCATGTTAGTCTTTGTTGCAACACACAGTAGTGCTGCAGGAGTATCCACACCTCACTGTCACTGCTGGGGTGAGAATAGTCCATCAACTAAAAATATTCAGGCAGTAGTGTCCTGTGGCCAGAAACTGGCAGCTGATGAAGAACTAGAGAATGATTAACAAACTGTGCGGCATCAGGTGAACTATCATCAGTAACTTTACATCTGTGAGGTGGATGAACAGGTTAAATGTGTCTAATAGAGTGCGCGGTAAGTGTATTTAAAATCTGGAGATCAACCACACAAATCCACTTGTGGGCTTGGGGGGGCCCTACCATTGGTGAAAAAAAGAGTAAAGTGGACGAACAGAAGACACAGGATGATGAAAATTGATCATTTCCCTGCTTTTGTACCCCTCTCTACTTTTAGGTTCATAAGAGTCTTCAGAGGATCAGGGAGAGGAAGTTGGCTAATTTTATACCATGGGGTCCTGCCAGTATCCAGGTGGCGCTGTCCCGTAAATCTCCATATTTGCCCTCTGCACACCGCGTCAGTGGGCTCATGATGGCCAATCACACCAGCATCTCCTCGGTAAGTCCCGTCCACAGCCCTTTGAGGCACAACTTAAAGCAGGTTGAAGGTAACATGGTTGTGTTTAGTTAATTAAAGCTTTGGTTATCTTGTATCTCCCTAATATCACATGTGAATTTCTACAGCTATTGGACTTATTCTTCTCAAGATTGGCCCTAAGTTTTTGTATTGTTAAAGTAACTTGTCATATTTTAATGTTTTTGTGTGTATATAAGTCACAGAAGGCACCTTTATTTAGTAACATCACATTGTTTGAAAGCATGTAACTGGCTTGCAATGATAGCTCTCCACACAGTGGGGTTAGTTTTAAGTAAACACAGATAGAGGTTCAAGAGAATTAAATTAAGAATTTGTATTCACTGATTTATCAAAAGGGTACTGTAGTTGTCATAATATATATTTCAGTTTTATCGTGTGCTTTTTGATGTATTTAGGTTGGAAAGCTTGTTAGGTTAGTTAATATGGGACTGAATGAAATGAAAGGACTTTTATATTGCGTGATATTGAACTTGCCCATTGTTCTGTTTAAAATTAATCCTTGCAGCACAGATGTGTAAATTGTTTATATAAAAGAATCAATCTTACTTAAATATTTTTAATACTGTTTTTCAGCACAAATCACAATATGTTGTTCTCCACTCTCCCTTTCTGGAATAATAGTTCTAGAGTGGTGTAGATATAATAACTCAGACATTTCAGGTATTTAAGCCTCCTTTGTGTCGAAACATTGAAAGCTGTTAGATAATTATTTCTAGAACCTGCTCTTCACACTAAGGAAGACACTTCAGTTAACATGAGTGATGAAGGTTGTACACAAAGTGGCTGCTTCATGTTTTCCTTTCTTAGTTCATTAATTGAGAAGTGTGACCAAAATTCAAACTTCAAAAGAAAACAAACTGTTCCCTAACATCTGATGGGCAGCATACGTCTAACAGTAATGTCCTATTGCAAAAGTCTTCTTGATGTTTTAATTTAGGGCCAGTGAGGCTTAATTTGTGGCTTGAGTGCGATCCATATCTCTGACTCATACGCACTTATCCTTTCTAACTCCATTTCTTATTTATTTGTTTATGTAATCGTTTGTTTCCTCCCTCCACCTCCCCAGCTGTTTGAGAGGACGTGCCGTCAGTACGATAAGCTGCGGAAACGCGAGGCCTTCCTGGATCAGTTCCGTAAGGAGGACATGTTCAAGGACAACTTCGACGAGCTGGACAACTCGCGGGACGTGGTGCAGCACCTGATCGATGAGTACAGCGCGGCCACGCGGCCCGACTACATCTCCTGGGGCACGCAGGAGCAGTGAACGCACCCCTTAACCACAAACCTGCATGTAGCGCTGACCAAGAACGGTGGTCTGAACTTGTCTTCTAAAGCTGAGCTGCGTCTTCGCACCCATCAGGTTATTACACATGAAGTGAGGCGTTGAACATGCTCCCACAAAGAGGCCCATTTTATTTCCCAACCATCATCCAGTGCTTGAGCGTAGAACTCTGTTTCTTCTGTGCAGTATATTAGAAGCGTATGGAGAGACTTGTTCTCCAGTCCTGCTGTTCTAAGTGTGTGGACCTTTAGCATAACTTTGTGTACTCCTCACAAGACCTGTATAGTAGGGCTGCATGATATTTCGCAAAAGAAAGCACATTGTGGCTGTATTTCGACATTGCTGTGTGCCTTCGGTTATATTAGAAACACACCGGTGAGCTTTGCTGTAATAAGCTAACCTGCGTATTTACATCATAGAATTGCTGTGATTCATCCAAACGCCCGAAGAACATCTGTGATTGGTCAGGCTTCTCACAGCACGCAGTGAAACACTGTGTTTGGTTAAAGGCTCGTTCACAGATTTCGACCCGCTGCAATATAATTATTGATAAATTGTGCAGCCCTATGATACAAGCATACTATATAACTTGTATGTGCCTATATACTTCTCAAAATGTTTGATGTAGTGAAAAAGCTCATCATTCTTTCTCTCTCTCTCTCTCTTTCTCTCTATCCTGCTCTCTCTCTTACGTACACTATAGCAATGATTAGATAAGAATGAAAGCCTGTTTCCACCAGTAAAAAATCCATGTAATGGGCTGTTAAATTACTGGGACATTTCATTTGGACATTCAGTATCTCACTTTTGGGTAAAAGCTCATAATATTGATGGTGTCTTATAATTTTGGCCCATGACATATCTCATTATGAGATAATAAGTCATCATTCTGAGAGAGTTTCTCATAATTAAGAGAGGTAATAAAAGACAGCATGCCATATTGGGAGTGTCTTATGGGTATGCCTTAGTATCTCATACTGTCTCAATTTAAATGATCTCAGTTTCTCATAATTGACTTATTATCTCAAAGTAGACACCAGATATCAATAGAGATATTCTCATATCTCAGTTATAACTTTTATTGAATTATAGTGTCATATGTAATGTAATAGCATTACTATAAGAAACAGGAGACATTTGATTAGATACTTAGTCATAATTATGAGGTGTTTTAATATTATGGCTTATTTCTTTTATTTTCTTAGGTGGAAATGGGCTTGCATCGAAAAGTCCGACTTGTTTTGCTCTATTTTTGTATTCTGCAGTCCGTTCTTTCAGCCACAGTGTACTTCAGGTTCTCACACACACACACACACACACACACACACTTGCTCAGTCTTTGTCTCCTACACACATGCTTGCCTTCACGACCACACACACACTCTCCTGAGTAAGCAGATAAGGCAGGGTGGTCTCTCCGTGGGGCAGCTGGCTGAAAGCTGGTGGGGGGGGTGGAGGGAACGATAAGCCTTTTTAAAAGAAAGGGCAAAGCCAGGAAAAAAACAGGAAAGATTGAAGTCGCTCCTGACCACACTTTCTCTATTTAACTCACACTCTCGCTTCTCCTGATCGTATAAACACACGCACACACACACACACACACACACAGATACTTCTCCATGCAGCCAAGTTCTGGCTTTTATTCAGGGTTTTCAGGCTGGTTGTGTCACTTCACTCTTCAAGTCGATCACAATTCTTTTAAAACTTGGTGGGTCATCAAAGGGGGGTCTTTCAGCACTCCGATAATCACACAGCCCACTTTACAGGAATGATCAGAACCAGACTATCAGAGCCCTTTAGGCTTGGACCTCACTGTATTCTTTAAATGAGTCATTACCATTAGAACCCTGAGTGTTGATGGAACCTCTCCAGGTAAGACAGTCCATCTAGAAACACTTCATTGCACTCAAGGACGAATGGAAGCTGTAGAATTTGAATTACATACCATCGCTGTCGGTCACTGTATTGTAACTTTTAAAAAAATTTATTTATTCACGCCATTAAAAAAAAATAGCAGCTTCCATTTACATTGTGTGAACACATGATGAACGGACATGTAGGAATGCTCCAACATGAATCAAAATGATTTTCTTTTTAATTAACATTTAAAAATAACATTTAGGATTTACTAGGTTTTTCTGACAGCACTAGGATGTGTTTGTGTCAGTACATCAGATCTGGGTTCCCTTAACTTCCCAAAGTTTCTGAAATCTTCCCTGAACGGTCGTTCAAATAAATGATTGTTCAGAGATTGTCTCTGACATAAAAAATCTGTGAAGAACAACATAATCTGTTGCAAGATTTCAATTGCGTACTAGTGTTCTTGGTCTGTTCATCATGAGAGGCTCACATGGTATATACGGCAGTTGGTGTTTTGAAATGGTGTTAAAAATATGAAAACTAACAGGTTCACATGACTGTGATGACACAGGTTTGGCTGCCTGGTGATGTTTGTGCCGCTGTGTGTTCAGGAAACTGGACCCAGGTCAGAGCATGTGCTTCTGTTTCAGGCTCAGTCATGTTACCTCAGTGTTGAACTTCGTAATGCTTTATTTTGAATTATATAACTTTCAGTAACAATTGAGATGGAACTGTTAAACCTCTTCTTTTTACTGCTCTCTCCTGTTTTGTTCTTTTTTTTCCCCCCACGTTTCTTGTGTGGTCAGAAAATGACTTGAAGTAGGTGATGAATAAATGATTGATTTTCTACCCATTGGTGAGCTTTAACTGTTTTAGCATTGTGTGTGTGTGTATGGGGGGGGGGGGGCAGGTCTATAGATGTGAATTTTCAAGCAACAAATCAATCAATCAAACATCAGGGTGTCAAAACTTTTGCACACAACTACAGCCATTATCAGTGTTAGTACTATCAAATTCATATATCTGGAGACGACACAGTCTGCTTTACAATCTAAATTACATTTCTGGCATTTAGCAGATGCTTTTTATCCAAAGCGACTTCCGTTCTCAAACTATAGGGAGCAGTCTCCCTGGAGCAACTTGGGGTTAAGGGTCTTGCTCAGGAACCCAGTTGTGGTTTTGCTGAAACATGTTTATAGTTACCCAGATTAAAGAACTGTTTTAGTGATGTCAGTACACACTTAGATAATGAAAGTAATGAAAACTGCTTTCTTGGGTGTTGGCCCTGCAATCAGGAGGTTGTGGGTTCGAATCCCAGTGGGACCACAGAGATTCACCTGAGCAAGGTACTGTCCCCACACTGCTCCCCGGGCTCCCCTCATTGGTGGCAACCCCCCACCCCCCCCCACCCCCCTCCGGTTTACTCGGTGAGTGGGTTAAATGTGCTGTGGTGTGTTTAAACGTGACTATAAGGGGGCACTTTAATTCTAAGAGATAAGGAGAGGTTGGAAAATGGCGATGAAATATGTGTGATGTCACAAACCTACTCACACTTGCGTGATGGTCCGATGGTGCTGCCTTTATTGTGTAATTACATACAGTATTCATCGTTATTACAGTATATTTATTATTGCACATTCAAGTTAGCTGTACAAACAATAGTGCAATCGACTATACACGCGTAACATAGAGAAGTACCATGAGGCCTGTTAATGAAGAGAGGGTCGGGTGCGGCGTGATGCTTTAAGACAGTGGGCGGAGCTGCCTGCAGCTGATGAGTGACAGGGACAGTGGCATTACTGTCTGCACGGGTCGGGGTCGGGGTCGGGAAAACAGGTTTGACACAGTGGAAAAGCAAACAGTCAAGAGCACCTCAAGTATTCTTAATGAAACCTAATGTAAAAAACAAATATGCACTTTGCTCCAAATGTAGCCAATCATCCATGACATGTTTGGTGTTTGACATTTGCTTCCTAAGTTTTTGTCTGGCTCTATATATGCGGCATCACTAAAAACAGTATTAGCAGCCACCCTGAAGTTAAATTTTTGGCTCTGCTTCCATTCTAACTTAAAAGTGACCTATAAGTGACTTAAAAGCACACAGACAAGTCTATTTTGGTAAGAACTTAACAGTTTGAGCCAAGTGTTTGATGCTCTAAGCCTGAAGTTGCTGATGCTAATTGTTAGCTATAAGCTCCATATACTTGTTAGCTACATTAGCCTTCAAAAAACAAAAAAAGCAAACTTCAGACACCAAACGCAACTCGGCCTAATGTAAAAAACACAAATTTACACAGTTTTGCACCTTCACTCCGAATGTAGTCAGTCATCCATGGCATGTTTGGTATCTTTTGCTTCTTGGCTTCTTAAGGCATATGTAGCATCTCTAAAAACAGTATGAGCAGACACCCTGAAGCCTAATTTTTGTGTCAACTTCAATTTTAATTTAAAGGGGACTTAAAAGCACATAAACAAGACTATTTGAAGTCAGGTTGACATAGTTTGAGCCAATTATGTGATGATCTAGGCCTGAAGTTGCTGATGCTAATTGTTAGCTATAAGCTCCCTATACTTGTTAGCTACATTAGCCGCAAAAAACTTCAGACACCAAACGCAACTCAACCAATTTGGGTTAAAAGTAAAATCGAGCAAATCTGGGCTGTGAAGGGTATGTATATGAATAATCTGAGTTAGTAACGGGTGTTTTAGGCACAAGTGGCTACAGCTAGAATTTTCCTGAGGCACCGCTACGGTAAAGAGCTACGTTTGAGGCCGACTAAACTGGTTTTATTGCGTCGGTGCGAGTAGTGGCGTGGCAGTTATTCTACAGCAAAGGGCTCAGACTTCTAGATATTTGGTCCATGTTGAAATATATGATCTACTGTGCTGTCTGACTGATAAACTGAAAAGAAGAACGGTGCGTGGATCTGTCGCCGTACGCTAGCACTCTAAACGAGGGTCAAAAACAAAATGTATATGAACGTTCAGCAATATACATGATGATGCTGGTTAGTCAAGGGCTCCGTAATTATTCAAATGAATTAAAATACAATTGTAGGTCCATAAAGAGATATAAAAACAAAGAGGTAAAAATGACATGGTAAAAAAAAAAAACAACAACGAAAAAAACACTCTTCTACACAAAATTTTACACGACAGACATCCATAAATAAAACCTAACAGTGACAATATTATAGAAAAAAGGTCAAATGAAAGGACGCTCAGCAGATGAAAGACAGGTTATGACAGGTTTTGACATAAAATACAACATATACATGACACAGGACTTCTCAGCCCGGCGACAGAAAGAAACCGGGGTCTGGCTTCAGTCTGGGAACAGTCATCACAACAGTATGGGAGGGTTAAAAATAACGGTACAGCGAAAAATCAAATGTACAGTCTTACCCTTTAATATGTGGTCTATCAGCTCAGACAAGTCGGAATTTGCTTCTATAGTTTTGCACTGGAGCTACGAGGAATCTTACAGTTAATGTAAGCTCATTCTGTGCCAAATAACTTTGGCCTGAATCAACACACTCGCCTCAAATAGATAAAGTACTTTTTAGTTAAAACTACCAGTTTACAAGTGGAGGGGTGGTAAGGCAATTTCAGCACATGTTTATACAGGGTTTCAGAAGAGTCTACAATGTAAAAATCTGAATTTAAGGCCTTGAGATTTTACATAGTAGGTCTTAAATATCTGTGTAATGTATGTTTCTTTTTATTTGGGACAAATTCTGTCTTTCAGTAGTCCAGATGTAGCACCACTGTAATAAAACTACAAATGAAATCAAGGTTGCACTGACGGTTCTTATAAACTTAAAAACGTCCTGAATTTCTCACCACACACTAATATGGTTCTCTAAGATACTTTTGTTTGATTTTCCATGTCTGTATGGGTAAGTGCACTTTTAGCGAGTCCTGGCTCGAGAATGAAGCTGAAAGTGTCCAGAGAATGTAGGCCTTTACCCAGCACTGTAAAGTTGTCCTGGGACTCTAAAGCGGCCCACTTTGCACAAGCCCAGTGTGGTAGTGGGGGGTCTCACATGTTTCCCTCATACAAATCATTAGGTGGATAAGTTTGGGGGATGAAACAAATGATTTTTAAAAGTCGCGGGGACACATCCCCCATCAAATATAATGGTTCCAGCATCCATGTGTATAATGTATGATTTGTGGAGAGATAAGATGCTGCTGTCTGTCTTCAGCATTAGTCTTCAGCACTGTCATTACAGCACAATCACGACCAGCACACCAACATTCCTCGGTCCTTTCATGTTTAAATGAGTCATAAATACTGAGATAAGGTGATACATATCAGCTGGATCTGGGCCACCGGGTTCAAGTGCCTTCAAGTGCCTCCAAACCTTAGAAAAATCATGAAAAATTTTATTTTTTCACAAGATATGTAATATTTATCTCCCTGGCAATCCGCACAGGACCAATATAACCTAAAGTTTATCTCTCTGCCACTGGAACCTTTCGAAGTGTAGGATGTCAGATTTGAATGGGACTAAAACCACTGAGAAACACCAGTAATAATTATATGTACAACTAATCCAATCCCAGCCTCGTAGCTTCAGTGCAAAACTAAAAACAAACTTCAGACACCAAACATGCCTTGGCTGATCAACTACAAATGGTATGAGTGAAACAACTTCTAGCCCTTCTGTATCAAAGATCTAGGTCTACATCGGGGATTTTTAAGGACTACAATTTGACAGTTTCTGAGTGATGGTGGTTCAGGATTGCTGCTGGAAAATGGAGGCCTTAAAGGAACAATTTGGCACAAAAATCTAAATGTAGTTGATCACGCCTGGTGTTTTCAATGCACTTCTTCAGTTTTACACTAGGAGAAACTACCAGCAACAACTCGGGTTTTAAATAGACTATTTTAACTACAGTACTGTGCAAACTCCATCATGTTTGGATTGGGAAACTCCATCAGCAGCTTCTGATTTAATTTAATAAAGGACTGATTGAGTTTCTGATGAAGCTACAGTAATACAGTAATCCTTCCACAAGGAACTCACTGATATACTGAACATAACATCACTATTAACTATAATGTATTTGTGTTTATTTTTTTAACTTAGTCTATTTAATAATATTAATGGGGAAAAAATCTCACTGCTCCTCTAAATAGTTTTCAACAATTAAGACTTTTGCATAGTACTGTATGTCATATTTTTGTCCTTATTTATAGATGGTACAAGGTTATACAATGCCAGATGCAACACAACCAAGTCTATTTGATATTACTTAACAGCTCAACATGTTTTGAGGGGAGTGGTGGCTGTAAGTTACCATTATGCTGCCACATTAGTCTCATAGCTCCAGCACAAAACTAAAGGACTGAACTTCAGACAACACGGATCTTGGCTGGTCGACTTGCGATAAAGCAGATGGGGTGTAAATCCGACTTTTGGCCAAAGTGTTCCTTTAAAGCAGGTTGAAAGCAGTGTTAGTTGTAGCTCTTACTAGGGAACGACCCTGAATTGCGTTTTCCAAAATGCTAACAGCATGACAATCGCTGTTTTGCTGTATGTGTCACATTCATACATGAACTACTTGAACTACCAGACAACTAATTAACTGTTTGGCTGAGAAACAGTCTTGGAGACGCAGCTCAGGTCAAGCAGCAGCACCCGGCGTGGCTGGAAGCGTCTGACCAACAACAAAAAAAAAAAGCTAGCTACAGAAGCTGAAGATCCTTTGGTTTCTGTTGAACAGCTTTGAATATTTCTTTCGTTCTTCATCTCAGACACACACACACAAAGTCAGTTTGAATTCTCTGAAGGAGGCTTTTCTGTGTCCACGAGGCAAAAAAGGAGTGACTTGTTGTCTATTAGCAGTTCAAGTTCACATAAGGCTTTCTAAGGCTCAAGGGAGAACAAGAGAGAGAGTGTATGTGTGTGTGTGTATGTGTGTGTGTGTCGCTGTCATTCCTCCAATGCACTGAGAGGATATGAAAGCTTTTTTTTGGACTGAGTTTCTCTCAGTCTCTCTCTCTCTCTCTCTCTCTCGGATATGCAGTGTCTGGCAGCAAGGAATTCTATTGGATTTTGGCGTTTGGAGCTCCAGCTGAGTTCTGGGGGTTGGAAGTCCTGACCTCGTCTTCGTCTGGACTCCATCCACTCGCTCTCTCCTTCCCCTTTCTGCCCTTTTCATTTTCTCTTTCGATTTCTCTCTTTTTCCATTCTTTTTCGAACAGAGGGAGTAAACAGTGTTCTCTTTGTCGCTTAGACAGTCACAGCCAATCAGTCAGGGTTTCTTTTTATGTGTGCGTGTGTGTGTGTGTCTGTGGGTGTCTCTTCACACCGGGTGAGAGGGCAGTTCTAGCAGGGAGGGGCGGAGCTTGGGGGTGGTTTCCATGGTGATGCAGTCGTCCTTGCCCAGCTGGCGTCGGGTGGCACTGAAGTAAGCATTCATCAACTGCATGATCTCAGTTAGCTGAGAGACACAGAGAGAGATAAAATGAAATAGCTGAAAATTCAGGGAAAAATTAAGTAGTGAATGTTCAGCACACGCAAGGAGTGACTGAATCACAGTGCTGTAACACTTCAGCTATTACAAATTACATGCTCATTCCACTGGTTTCTTTCATAGAAACTGTTACTAGGTTGGACAAGCTTGATGTTGGCAAATGTCTCATGTTAAATGAGAAATTAGAGCAGGATGGGAATAAGAAATGTATTTGTCCCACCCACCGTAACATGATTGGCCTCCCCCTAAAGCCTTTGGGCCAGAGGACTGTTAATCTGACAATACCCAACACCACTGGACTAGAGAGGACTGTTAATCTGACAAAACCCAACACCGCTGGACTAGAGAGGACTGTTAATCT